>CM067063.1:31067999-31550499 GCA_033980235.1 Diadema setosum
CAGCCACGGGGGCAAAACAACAGCACCTTTTCAGTATGAATCACCCAGCTTCAGCGTATATTGAATGGATTTTGATGATCAAAACCCATTTAGTACCCTTTTTTTGACCATGTGTATATAGGCGTATAAACTCCTCACGAGGTCCGTTTTTCGAGTCCCGCTATAGTAGCCCTGTTGACCCCTTACCGGAAGCAGCTTATCCTGATGGGACTGAAGCTGTCGTAAAAGGGATAACGAGCCAAAGAGCAGTATTATAGTGTATATTTCCATTCTATAGACTTCCCACTCTTAGTGTTAGCTTCCGTGTGGAGTAGAATTGTCCATCCATCATATCTATTTATGCTGTTTTGAAGTCATGACAAGTTTACCAGTTTAGAACCTTTTAAGACCTCAAGAAACGCCTTCGTTTTGAAGATGACTTTTGTTGAGTACCCCGGCTTTAAAGGGATGCTATGGTATTGGTTGAGGTGAGAATTCAGCTTTAAACTTATGCGAGGTGATTGGACCACTATATGATATTATAACCACTTTATAAAATGTTAAAGAGCTTAAGAGGAATTTAAAATTTAGTTGATGAAAATTAGTTTTGAAATAGCTGCAATGAGATATCCAAAAACAAAGTAAAACAAATCAATCCCAATAAAAGATGGGTCCCATTTTTTATTACGATTGCTCTGTTTTGGATATCTCAAATACTTCAAACCAATTTTCATCAAATAAACTTTGAATTCTTCCTAAAGTTGAAAGCTCTTTCACATTTCATACGAAGTTTCCATTCTCTCCCCCCCCCCCAAAAAAAAAAAGAAAAAAAAAATCATCACAAAAAAGAAAGTTGGAAACCTGAAGCCCCATCTCAACCGAGACTGTACCATCCCTTTAAGAAACCAAAAAGAAGTGACGTCTGACGATTCTTGGATTTTATGGACGTTTTCGTCACTTTCTAGAATGCACCGAACCCTCCCTCTCTCACCCCTATAGTAAATATTTTCCATCAGGCCCCTGGGAGCAACTTTTTTCACAGGGGTGCTGAACCCCTGACCCACCCGTTCGGTTGCCGGATCATACTAGCAGCGTTTCAGTAAATGGGGGGGGGGGGGGGGGTGAAGAGAGGGGATGGGGACATCGAAACAAGGTGGGAAAGCCCTCCACCACACAAGGAAACTTTTCCACTCTTAGTGAAATTCAACACACTTTATGTGGTAAAATTTGAAATTCTTCAATCAAAAAAAAAAGTGAATACTCGTGGACTATGTTCATGGATGAATTGTTGAATGAGGTATCTGTTATCTCTTGATTCGTGTGTGTGTGTGTCTTCACTTTGTATAAGTGCATGGAAGGGGACCTACGGAGGAGGGCGTGGGAGGGGGTATCCCCCTCCCACACTGGAGAGATTTTTAATTTTCACACCTGAAATTCAGCGATCTGGTGCACATTTTTGGTGAAATTTCTTAAAAAGTAAAAAATAAATATTCACAGAAGTGTGAATGACCATTAAATCGGGTTACAATCAACTCTTGTTCCGTGTGTGCGTCATCACTGTGAGGAGGTATCCCCTCCCACCCTGGAGAAATTTTGAATTTTCATTTCTGAAATTCAGCGATCTGGCACACATTTTTGATGAGTTTTTTTCAAAAAGTATGAAAAATGAAATATTCACAGAAATGTGAATGACCAATAAATTGGGTCACAATCAACTCTTGTTCCGTGTGTGAGTCATCACTGTGAAATAACTGTTTGGAAGTTGATGAGGCGGGGATGGGAGGGGGCTCCATGCGACGGAGCTTTTGCATTTGTAGAATTTAATTACAACGATATGATGCACAGTCTTAGTGGACTATCCCCATATTTGTATCAGAGAATCGTTTGTTGGTCTTTACTTTGTATAAGTCCATGGAAGGGGACCTAAGGGGGGAAGGTTTTGGGAGGGCATACCCATCCCCTCCCACATAAGGGAGATTTTGGATTTTCAGACCTGAAATTCCGCGATCTGGTGCACACTTTTGGTGAAATAAAAAAAAAAGTACGAAAGATAGATATTCACAGAAATGTAAATGTCCATCAAATCAGGGTATGATCAGCTCTTGTTCTGCGTGTGCGTCATCACTGTGTAATAACTGTATGGAAGTTGATGCGGCGAGGATGGGAGGGGTAGCCAGGCCCCTTCCACACGATTGAACTTTTGCATTTTTAGAATTGAAATACAATGATCTGATGCACACTAATTGGTGGAATATTTCGAAAGTTGTATCAGCGTTCGTGTGTGTGTGGATCTTCATTTTGTATAAGTTCATGGAAGGGGACATAAAGGGGGAGGGTGTGGGAGGGGGTATACTCCTCCCACACGAAGGAGATCGGTTGTTGGTCTTTACTTTGTATAAGTCCATGGAAGGGGACCTAAGGGGGGAAGGTTGTGGGAGGGAATATATCCCCTCCCACATAAGGGAGATTTTGGATTTCAGACCTGAAATTCAGTGATCTGGTGCACACTTTTGGTGAAATTTTTAAAAAAGTATGAAATATGAATATTCACAGAAATGTGAATGACCATTAAATCGGGGGTATAACCAGCTCTTGTTCTGCGTGTGCATCATCACTGAGTAATAAATGTATGGAAGTTGAGGAGGCGGGGTTGGGAGGGGTAGCCCCCTCTCACACGACGGAGCTTTTGCATTTTTAGAATTGAAATACAATGTACAACAATCTGACGCAAAATCTAGGTGGAATATCCTGGAATTTGTATCGGACAAGTGTAGTGAGTCATCTATGGAGGGAGACCAAGTGGGGGAAGGATGTGGCAGGATGTATTCCCTTCCTACATGAGAGAGCTTTTGCATCTTTATGATTGTGATTCAAAGATGTGGAATTTCTGGCACACATTTTTGATTTAATATGTTATGTAATGTAGCCATATTATAATCAATGCAAGGGATGCAGGCTAATATAGCAAGGGGGAGAGTTTTAGAAGGGGTGTCCTCTAACCCCTCCCAATCGAGAGAGCCTTTGTATTTTAAGGATTGAAATGAAAATATATTGGTTCTACACAATTACAGTCATTTATGATGGAGCATTTGAAAAACTGTCAGACAAAGAAGCATAAGCATACTAAATGTAGTGGGGGAATAGAGGTAAACTGAAAGAGAATATCCCCTTCCCACATTTTGGCACTTTTGGATGTGTTTAAATCAAAGTGACAGATTTGGTGCGCACTTTTTGATGAAATATTCAGAAAGTGTCGATCTCAAAAGCCTACTAAGTGGATAGAAGTTGGCCTAACGGGGGAGGGGAATTTTCCATTTTCAGAATTGAAATTAAACGATCTAGTGCACTTTTGGTGAAATATCTGGACAGTTTCTATTTAAAAAAAAGCAAGAAATTTTTCCGCATCGTGGGGATTTTTTTTTTTGGGGGGGGGGGATGGGGAGGGTGGGGGCAAAGTGATGTGTTTGCATAGCTCCCACCCAATATTTTTATTCCAGGATTGAGGCTATTTAATACGAGGAAACTGTGGCACTTTTAGAATCCAATTGACATTATTTCGCAAAAACATTTTGGTGGAATTAGGGGAATTATCAATCCACAAAGTGTACTACCACTGCGTCTATGGAACGTATTGAGGGGAACTAAGCGGGAAAATGGTTAGGGCCTAAATGAAATGAGGATATTATATTCCCACAAGAGGAAAATTTTGCATTTTTTGAACTGAAATGGCAGATCTATTGATGAAAGAATCATTCGGAGATATGTCAATCTTATGGGAAAGGACCAAAGGAGGAGGATGTGGAAGAGGATATAAACCCATTATATTTTCAGAATTGAACTGCAACAACGCCTTGCACAGTTTCGGTAAAATATTTGGACAGTTTTCCATCATAAAAAGCAAGAAAATCTCCGACATCCCGAAAATCATTGGGAGGGGCGTAATATCATGGCAACTGCCCCGCAGCCCTGCATACGAGGAAGCTTTTTCATTACTCTAGAATAGAAAGGGAAATATCGTGAGAGGGGGTATTTCCCTTCAATACGAGGGAGATTTCGCATTTCAGAATTGACTGGTGCACACTTTGTGTGAAGATTGGGACAGTGTCGAATAAAAAAATCCACATCTTGGAAATTACGGGGGGGGGGGGCAAAATGATATGCTGCCCCCTCCATCGACGCTCTCCTGAAGTGGGTACCCTCCCCTAAATGAGGAAACTTCTGCATTTTTAAATTTGAAATTCAGCAATCAAGTGAGCCCTTCAGGTAGCATATTAAAAAAAAAATCAATAGAAAAGTAGGAAAAGCAAAATATCCAGGGACAATGAAAATGCCTTAATAGTGCTGTCTGCACTTACAAGCTTGTTCTGTGTGGGAGGGGGTTACCCCTCCCACGCTATGGAGATTTTCACATTTTCAGAAGTGAAATTCAGCAATCTGATGCACACTTAGGTGGGATATTTGGACAATTTTCTATAGAAAAAAAAAACAAGCAATATTCCCTGTAAAAAGATATAAGTTGGGGGTGCAGAAGCACCCCCAACTTTTAGTTTTCACAGGGGTGCTATGCCCCCCTGCTCAAAAAGTCAGGGGTGCTGCAGCACCCCCAGCACCCCGGCTCCCAGGGGCTTGTTTTCCATGCGAAATAACAGTTGACTATCAGGAGAAGGCTATCAGTACATGGTCTTCACTATTCTGGAAGACTTGAAAGGTGGGTCAGCCATTCTCAACGACCTTTCGCCTTAAATTATTTTCACTGAATGATATATGCTAGAATATCTGATAAAATTATCCTTGCCCGTTGCATAGAGACTGAAATACTCCATTCCACTCCCACTGTGGAATATACGGTACGTAGCATTTGCTCGGTGTAGTATAATATTTACTATAATATAGTATTTACTATAATTTATAACCATGAAGGTTTACACTCAAGTTATCACCGAAAAAGGTAAAATCATCGAATGAAAATAATGTCAGCGGCCTCACCGCAGCTTTCTGTTAAATTTCTTCATTTTTGTGACTTGACTTGATTTGAGAAGAAAAATTCTCTATTTTTCTACACAAATGCTATGTTAATTATTTGCTATACTACTGCCGGTTTTTTTTTTTTGTGTGGTTTTTTTTTTAGGGATATGAATTTAATTTCCCATATTAAGTTTCCATCGAGGACGCAAGGTTACTAAATATTGCATTTCCAGCGATTCGTTTTCGGCACTCATTCAACGGGCAAGGCTCGCTGTCACGCGACCTGAAAGCCGACTTGATTCCCGGCGTAACGGTCTGTTGAATGCGAGCAAAGACCTCGGACAGGCGAAAAGTCCTTTCTCGTGACATTGCAGGCTATGTGAGTGATCTATATAAATTGTTAAGCGCGTGACAGATCGTGTTCACAGCTATTGTCTTGGGTCCTTCTATGATCGTAGAACGAAGCCTCCGGGCACCGATATGGTTAATTGTAATCATGTAAATGGAATTTCAAAAAAGCAGTCCGGAAAGGATTGATCTAATGGCAACGGCTTGATGCACTGCTTTACATGCAAGGACGCACCGTAGGGCCTATTGTGTCGCCGCTATTTTATTTGGTTTTCTGTTTTGTTTTCACTGTTTAACAAGAGCAAAATTTCTCATATTTCTCTGTTTTCGAACGGACGATAATAAAAGATATCAGCAGGCCTCAAACCGACGTTGTCTTGATGTGTATACATAATAGTCACCTGACTTTCAATTAATACAGTCGAATGAATCTCAGTCGCAGCCAACTCTACTAAGATTGTCTTACTTGTATTTGCATTTGTATATTGTTGCATTGTTCACATATTACTTTAACCGTGAAGGGCAACTCTACTTTACGCCCATACAAGTTGACTTTCGCAAGAATAATCAAGTAGAACAAATACCACTTTTAAAAGGCTTATCAAAATCGGATTCGTCTTCGTGGGATTGAATGTTATCCTTTTTGAAAATAAAAACAGGGCACTGTTTCAGTTTCTTTCTGGTTTATTCGTTGTTGTGGGGGCATGTGCCCAATTTCTTGGCACTTTCAATGTTCTTTTAGTTTGACGTGATGCATTTATCGAGCTGCAAACTTGAAAGTACATTGTATTAATTTTCCCTTCACTTCACCCAGCAGAGTTTGTGTAACAACAACGAAAATGAAGGCTGTCTCAACGGAACACTGCTCCAACTCTGGCATAAACCTTAGGTATTTAATATGATACCTTTGATGACGTCATCTGCCCGCGCCTATATCGACAATACAAATAATCGATATAGCTCAAGTTTTGGGTCACGAGGAGGAGATTCAGTTTCATGAGAGTTTTGATAGATCTGCGTTAATAATTTTAAGACTATTAATAAACCTTGCGGGGTTTAGTGTGGCACTGAAGTGCACAGCTGCCGCATAAGTAATGTCATCATCAAAATTATTTGCATCACTTTCTATGTTGTGATAGCTGTCATCACGATAATCAACGCAGATAGATCATGTGCTTTTTTTTTGTCAGAAATGGAAAAAGAGACGTATAATACCCTTACATCACTTTACAGTTTTGCCAACATTTGGTCCATTAGTATTGTGCAGTGCATCCATAGGCCTAGTAGCTCACATCAAGCCAGGGACCACGGCATCGCACATGGTCCATTTTCCTGTTGAAAGCACTGAGGGTCCACAATGTGTGGCTGTTATAGCGCAACAGCTAATCATTTTGTGGAAACAAAAATATGAGCTAGTATATCTCAACCCCTCACCACCCCCCCCCCCCCCAAAAAAAAAAATGTAATCATGAAAATAAGCAGACCTTGTGTCATGGTAGGATTGTTTACTGGAACTTTCCACATATGATTATTATGATATAGGCATTCTTCCTGCAGCTGATTTACGCAATGACTGAAACAGAAGGAAAATTATTCATAAGATTAGACAAGTTTTGATCCACTGGTCGTCCGCAGTCACAATCAGGGTTCATTCAGCGCATCAGTCTGAAAATAAGAAAGTAGTTTGAACGTAGGCACCATTCAGCTATTATGCCCCCGTTTGACCAGACCTGGACGAGTTTGTCTCCTTCGGCTCTATTGTACAGACAAGAAGTCTCGCTCGTATTAAGGAGAAATCGCACTCTTTTTCCCAAACAAAACACGCACACACACACACACACACACACACACACACACACACACAAGATCGTTTTCCAAGACTTGATTTATTCCTGTCACATGGATGCATAATAACGCGAAATAAGGCGTATCTAATACATTGTATTATAGTATGCTGCAACAGCCCCCCCCCCCCCCCCCCCCCTTCCCGGGCCACAATTCACTACGAAGTGGGCTTTACATTGCGTGAATGTGAAGCTGCAACGAAAGCATCCAGCGACATTGTGTATGTCTGTGGCCCTCGATAACGGCGACAGAGTTTGTGTTTGGGGGAATTCCTACATAGCAATAACAACGTGCATATCAAGGGAGAGATGGCCGCTTTCATACAAGAAGCAGAGAAGTTCGATCATTTCGTAAACTAATTGACGATATATCAAATGGCGCCAGTCTCATATTTCAATGAAAACATGTGTTATAAAGTATCCCGAAAGGAAAGATAAATAATTACTGATGCTGGCTGGCTCATTGACAGCTAGCTGCAATAAGATATCCGGCAAAGACTTGATATTGATGGAAGCACACTGCTCTTGCTTACTTGTGTTTTGTTTAAATATTTTCATGGATTGCGATTATTAGCAAAGATCCTATAGGCCTAGCAGAAGGGCCAAGGAAGGCAACTGCACATTTCATCAGTTACTCTAATGATTATCATTATTCATCCTTGTTGTTGCTATCATTGTTGTTTCATTCATAATTTGCATACATATTCGAGAAATGAAAATTGGTAAGCGCTGTCATTTGGACACTAAAAGCACGCAATGTCCTCCACTGTTATTTGTCGAGAGCTAACTAGACTTGCAATTAATTTATCGATCTTCGTGACCTATAATACTAATTTCGTCAAAACCCATTTGCAGCAATGTGTGCGTGTATTATTGTGTGTGTGATTGTTATTGTGTTTGATTGTGTGTGTGAGTGCGATGCGTGTATCGACGTGTGTGTGTGTCTATGTATGGAGTGAGTTACGTTACATCTATAATTCAAAATAAACACTAAACAAAAAGTAAGTTCCCCCTAAAACAAACTTCTGTAATTTATGAATCAGGGACCTTTGAGGAAATCTGAATACACGACCATGTAGCTGTACTTCCTGGCTACCTTTCAAGTGAAATTCAGTGGAAATCATTCGGTCACGCTTGAATGAGCATGACTTAAAGTCAAAATGGTCACTTTTTGAAGTTCACAAGCCCAATTTTGAAACTTTGATTTGGTGATATCAGAACAAATTTCAATTTTCCAGGTTAAAAAGGCATTCAACATGTAATTTATGTGCTTCTTATCGTACCATGTGACTTTTGCACAAAATTTCACGGTTGAGTGACCACGAGATGAAAATTGCCAAAACGGCCGATTTGACATGTTTCTCGTGGTAATTTCTATCAGTTGAGATTGAATTCGTGTGTTGAACAGCTTTTTCACAAAATTTACGTAATTTCACGGTTGAATGAGCACATTAAAAACAAAGAAAAATAACAATTTAAATTGTGCAGTAGGAATTGTGATAATTTTGCGGGCTGAAATCAATTGTTTAATGCTTTTTGTGTTGTGTTTAATACCAAATTACATATCAGTGATCCCCTGACATTTCAGTCACGCTTCAATGAGCATGGGGGCTGAAAAATCCTTTTTATCCTATTGATAAACAAAGTATTCATTGTGTTTTATGTTTTAGTTGAAATATCGGGAAGTTAGTCTGACTTCTGTGAAAAAAAATATCATTTCAATAAAAAATGACACTGCGACATGCTTCAGTGAGCACATAAGATGAGCATAGTGTGCAGGTCAAAACCTTCTTTCGTGGCTGAAATTCTCATAAGATTTACATTTGTTTTGTTTATGAAGACGTGTTCAGCGGTGTTGGCGGATAGACCCTAAAAAGTTAGTGGAGATGCTACAAAAGCTGTGTGATATTGCCATAACAATCACATAATAGTCAACCAACATTTTAAGCAACTATCATCACCATCACAACTTTGAACACCACATGAACAGCAAAGGCCACTATCTCACCACAATCAATACCAACATCAAGTATCAATAACTCTCCTTTTGTTTTTTAAATTACACGATTCACTTTGAATGCGAAACCTTGTGAAAGATAAAAAGTAGAGACAACGAAAAAGAAGAGGAAGAGAAAGAAAGCAAAAAAGGATGAAGAAAGAGAAGGAAGACAAGGAGCAGATGGAGCAATGAGTCAGATAACTGAAGCAGGAGGAGACAACAGAGAAAATAAAGAAGATATACAAAATGTACAAAGAAATTAATACAACTTCACTCAACTGTGTTCACTTATAAATTCAGACTTTTATTCTTGGTATAGTTCTTCCAGATTGTGTCTGTCAATCATTTTTCACATGGAAATAATTGAAAACAATACAAAAACAAGCAGCATAATTGAGAATAAATTAAGATGGATAAAGCACTAAAAGTCTTGACACTAGAAAACATGTACAGACATATATGTACAAACAAAAATATAGACTTGAAGTGCAGGGAAACATAGCACTTCCCTCATAATCAAACGAAAGCAATGTTTAGCAGCACATACAGCTAAGTGAAATGTTATCCTGACATGTCTAATGTTGGTTCTGCGTAACTAAGTTAGAGTTCTACTGGTCTTTCAATAGCGAGTGTAGCCACCATTTTGCTCGATGACAGCATTGCATCTCATCCTCATGGTGCGGATGAGCTTCGCCACTCTTTCCTGGGGGATGGCTAACCACTCCTCCTGCAAGATCTGTGTCAGGTCCTCGACTGTGGTAGCCTCGTTCACTCGCCTATACACGGCCCGTTTCAGCTGGTCCCATAAGTGTTCAATGGGGTTCAGGTCAGGTGAATTGGCAGGCCATGTCATCCTCTGGATCCCCTCTTGGCGCAAGACAGTGTTCGCCTCTCGGCAACGATGTGGACGGGCATTGTCGTCCATGAAGACGAATCCATGGCCATGGGCCGCTGCATGAGGGAGGACGTGGGGACGCAGGATCTCCTCCACGTACCTATGTCCATTCAGGTTCCCATTAACCTGAACCAGAGGTGTTGTGTTTCCCAGACTGATGCCAGCCCACACCATGATGCTGCCACCACCGTACGCTGTAACAGGCTGGACGCAGCATTCTGTGTGCTTCTCACCTCTCCGGCGCCAAACACGTTCCCTGCCATCAATGTGTCTCAGACACAGTCGAGTTTCATCTGAGAAGAGGACATTCCCCCATTCTCTCTGAGTCCAGCGGGCATGTTCCCTGGCCCATCTTAGTCTGGCCTGCCTGTGACGTGCCTTGAGTTCAGTTTTCTTAACTTTGCGGCGGGATCGAAGGCCGGCATGACGTAGCCGATTCCGTATCGTTCCGGCACTTACTCTCTGCTGATGACGCGGACGAAGTTCCCTTTGGATCTGTGGCGCTGAAATGGGGATAAAGACATGACAGTGATTAAACCTGTTATTTAACGATAACTTATGAAGTGCATTTGAATTCAATTTCTGCTAGCCTAGCAAGACTTCCAAGTAATCAAAACAAAATAGTCATCAAAATGGTCACAATTATGTCGACAACAATATTGGAAAGCATCTTTAAAGTTTAAATTAATAAAAATCTTGATTATACCTGTAAGTGACCTCCGTCGCAATGCATTCATTCTAATGGCCCGGTCTTCTCTTGGAGTGGTTACTTTCGGCCTGCCTGTTCTTGCCGCATCGCCAACTTCTCCAGTTTGCTCAAATTTGGCTCTTAGCTTCCTTATCGCATTGGGTGACACCATTACCCTCCGAGCTACCTCCTTCACAGGAGTTCCTGCTTGAAGAAGCCCTATGGCGATTCCCCTGTGCTGTATAGACAACCTAGGCATGATGGTGCTTGATTCCCTATGTTCTTGACTCTCATATGTTGTGTACAAAAAAAGCAAAAATTTTTTCTTCACAAATCTGATCATGTTCATTTCATGTTTGTTGACTGTGGTATGTTATCTTATTGTCCAGGTTCTGGACATGCATTCTTTGGTCACTCATTCATGAGAGGGCAGGTGTTCGAACTTTTGTCTCCAGACTCACAGTGCATATTTTCAGCACTGGAGAACATTGATGTTGAACAAAAGTAAAAGTTGGTACCATTTCAATCAACGATTAATTGTATTAATTTTCCCTTGAGTAAATACATGACTTCATGACATCACAATGATAAATCATTCTTTTTATAATGTGGTCATTCAACCGTAAAATAAACCACGTTTCATTCATGTGGCAATATTAGCTTTCAAAAACATAAATTTACATGAGCTTACCATGGGGATGAAAGCAAAACTGCCAAATTTCATCATGTAGGGTAAAAGAAAATGGTTTTCCAGCCTCACACGCTTATTGAAGCGTGACTGAAATGTCACTTGGTCACTGATATGCGTGTGGGTATTAGCACAATAATAAAAAAAGCATCATACAGTTGATTTCAGTGCGCAAAATTATCGCAGTTCTTACTGCACAATTTAAATTGTTATTTTTCTTTGTTTTTAATGTGCTCATTCAACCGTGAAATTATGTGGATTGTGTGTAAAAACTGTTCAACACACGGATTCAATCTTAATTGATAGAAATTACCACGAGAAACATGTCAAATCGGCCATTTTGGCAATTTTCACCTCGTGGTCACTCAACCGTGAAATTTTGTGTAAAAGTCACATGGTACGATGAGAAGCACATAAATCATACTTTGAATGCCTTTTTAATCTGGAAAATCGAAATCTGTTTCGATATCACCCGATCAAAGTTTCAAAATTGGGCTTGTGAACTTCAAAAAGTGACCATTTTGACTTTAAGTCATGCTCATTCAAGCGTGACCAGATTATTTCCACTGAATTTCACTTGAAAGGTAGCCAGGAAGTACAGCTACATGGTCCTGTATTCAGATTTCCTCAAAGGTCCCTGATTCATAAATTACAGAGGTTTGTTTTAGGGGGAACTTACTTTTTGTTTAGTGTTTAGATGTGGAAATCAACACGTGATTCACCATGGTGATATTTGTTGATGTGTCTGCAGGTATGCGATGCACCTGTTTCTATGGTAGTCGACGTAATACAGTGTAATACCGATGTTGATTTTCATTCATGCTGGGGAGGGGAAGTCCAAATGCGTGGAAACCAATAGATAATAGCGATAATAATAGCGATTATGCGACACGCCATTGCAGATATCCATTCCAGTGGCATCGCTCGCTGTATACACCAATGCTTTACGCTATTATGAATAGCAGTATCAGAGGAACAACCCTTGTATTGAACAACGGTTGAATTCTAAATAAAAGAAAAGAACCAAAGCAGTGGAGAAAATCTCAGCTCCCCCTCGAGGAAACCATATGATTGTATTGTAAATGAAAATGATAATGATAAAATGACAATGATAACAGTCACGACTTAACATTCAGCCTCTGACTACTGCAAAATAATCGACTATATCAGGTTTAAACAAAAAAAAAAAGGAAACACACACACACACACACAAGCTGAAAAGTAATTCGGAGGCAAGGCAACATGGTTCTAGTGTGATGAAACTTTTGACGTACAGTTCATCTTAATTCTCATCCCTTTTCATTAACCATGTTATGTATCGATTATGACGATACGATTCCGCCGAATTTTGTCCGAGTTCCTGTTCAATAATCATTTACAAATGAAATCAACTTAAAACAAACACAATAATAATTCGCGAAGCAGCTGTTCTGTGCCTTTAATGTGAATTGCAGTGTGGCGGTGATGGCACAATACAAACCTAAAAAGTGCAAATAAATACACCATTAATTGGACAGGTGTGTGTATTATGGGTAAATATTGGAACGTGCCGAATATTAATGCTTACTCGCATGCCGCTGAGGAGTGTGCAAAGATGAATTGAGAGGCTGAGAGCCTATACGCCTATAAACCGTGTTCCTGCGCGATTTATCAGCTGATTATACTGGACAGGGGGGGGGGGGGAGCACGAAGCTTGGGCAACAGTGCATGTTGACGGGATTTACTACAGGTTGAACCTAGAATTGTATAAAGCATTATTAGTACTTTCCAAGCATGCATGGATGTTCCATGCGTAGCTGTCGTGTTATCCCATGTCGTTGGCGTTATCCGGTCCACTACACAAGATAAGAAGCTAGACTTTCCGAAAGGGACGGCGGGTTGGGGGGGGGGGGGGGATCAGAGTTCTCTATTATTGTAGGCTCAAGTGACTACATGCAGTAGGAAGTAGAGGGATGAACAGACCTACTTACATACCACATTCCCCTTGGACTCCTTGGCCCGAATTCACGAAGGTGGTACAAATGAAACCATGGTTTAAACCATGGACAAAAACCATGGAGCGCCAAGTGTCGCATGGAATATTTCGTCACGAAACCAGTCATTTCGTCAATGAAATTATCATTTTATAACAAAATGACAACATTTTGTAACTAAATGAACATTTCGTCCACGGAATGATAATTTCGTGAACGAAATGGCCATTTTGTCGACGAAATGACCAATTTCATAACGAAATAATCCGTGCGACACTTGGCGCTCCATGGTTTTTTGTCCATGGTTTAAACCATGGTTTTGTTTGTACCACCTTCGTGAATTCGGGCCTTTTAGTCCAGCTTTTGATAGAGCGCAATGCATTGTGATATGTAACAATGGAATTCACAGGGTGATTTTACATCTTATTCTTAGCGCTATACATCGTGTGCAAATTTTGATCTTACACAATGTTAAATGGAAAACTATACAGGGTGGCCCAGAAAGAACGGAACGCCTAAGATCTTTATTTTCAGCAATATCTTTGCAAATGTGTCATTATTTTGCGTACTGGTTAGAAAGGCCATTTTTTGTCCAAGAGAATGACACCAAGCTCTTTAATTTCAGTTAATGCGTTACGATTTTAGGACCATTTTTGTCAACCCTTGCAATTTTCAAAATGTGATCATTTTGCACTCTCAGAGACACCGAAATCAGCGAGAATTCGGCTTGCCATAGAAGCAGTAACGTTCACAACGTGTGGAATGTGGCTGTCATTGTCCGTTACCATTGTGAATGAGACGACCCGACGACAATAACACTGTCCGCCCCACATTCCGCACATTGCGAACGCTACTGGTTCTACGGTAAGCCGAATTCTCACTGGTTTCTGTATCTCTGAGAGTGTAAAACGATCACATTTTGAAAATTGCAAGGGTTGACAAAAATGGGCCTAAAATCGTAAGGCATTAACTGAAATTAAAGAGCTTGGTGTCATTCTATTGGAAAAAGAATGGCCTTTCTAATAGTATGCAACATGATGACATATTTGCAACGGTATTGCTGAAATTAAAGATCTTAGGCGTTCCGTTCTTTTTGGGCCACCCTGTATAGATATATCGTCGATCTGAAACCAAATGCCGTCTCAAAACTTTGGAAGTGATAACGTCAACAATCAAAAGGAGTTGCAAACAAGGGTTGCTACATTCAAGTCATGTTTTTTTTTTTTTTCCAATGCTTTCCTCGAACTTCGCTGATGTGTTCTGCTGATCAGCTGCTGATGTTTCTGCACTCATCGAACCATATGCGTGCGTTTATGTATATATTTTGGTTTCTTTCCCCTTTTAATACCAATAATGGGTACTGTGCTATGGTAGGTTTGTGAAAACATCACCTCTTCTGATTCGTATGTGTGCTTTTTAATGAATATCACTGTAAAAGGACCTGGGAGATATACAAAATATTATGTTGACCTTTGTCAGTTTGTTGATTCATGATGCCGTCAATGTCACTTTATGTGCCAAAATGATTATTATGTAAATGTACGTGTCATTATTTCATAGTAACGTTTTCCACTATCTTTCCTCAGAGTTATATCATACACCTAAAAAAACAGAAAAACCTTCCAAACCATGATTCTGTCAAGGACATTATCTGTCAGTCATTGTTGAATTACTAAAGTAGATGATTAATGACAAAGGACATAATGCACGTTCCACTAGACTAAACCAGGGAGGTGAAAAGAATCTCACCTCCCTGATTGAACTTAATTTGCATGTTTTATAGCTCCCAAATCTAACAAAAGATACTACGTGAAAACGTGCAAGCTATAAGCTCAATTTCACAGGGGAAGGTGCATTCAAATGTCTTGTGTTATTATTAGTACTTTTTTTTACCAGTGATTGACAGATGATGTCATTGAGAGAATCTTGGTTTGCAAGGGTTGTTTTTTTTTTTTGTGTGTGTGTGACGAATCCAAATACATGTAACCTTAAAAAAAAAGTAGAAAAAATATCCAAATATACTATGTGATACGTAATTGTAATTAGATATTCTTTTTCAACATACGTGATTAGGGTATTATCAGGGAGGTATCACACATACGTCCTTGGCAGTGTATCATATGAATCAATACAAGTTAAAAGGCATTTGCATTGCATAGTTCCCTTAAGCGAAACCACGAAACCACGTAAGACTTAAAATCCAATGATTGTTTCACTTCACGTCCTTTTTTTTTTAATGACACTTCTACCATCCTGCATTTGTCAGAATTTATCATGTTCTAGATTCAGCTTATAACAGGATGTGTTATCATGTTAAAGTAATATAAGTTTAGTAAGTTGTGTTAGTTTATGGTCCTCATGGAAAATCTCTGCGTCATAATATAAAAAAAAAACACGAATACTATATTCTACCACAAAACATTACTCAAGTACACCCATGCAATCCACGTTATATGGCGCGCATGTGAGTTGTGTCACAATATCAAACTGCTCGATGAACCGATAGAAAATATAAAGAGAAAAGTCATCAAGTACGATTTATCTTCTTTTACTATAATGTAGCACTATTTTCTGCAGCATTTTTGGCTTTGATTCATCATTCTCATATGTTTTTCTACTTCTGTTTTAATATCCACCATCACCGTCTGGACTGTATGCATTATCAGTGTAAAGTGGCTATTTACTGGCAGGAAATGTTTTTGATATGACAATCTCTCCTTTAAAACCCAGAGAAACACACAGACTTTAATCGAATTGAAATGTCTTATGTAGGCCTACTTATCTTTTATCGATTGGAAACACAAAGGAACGTAGTGCCCTTGCATTTTATGTTATTCAGCAACCATGTCCTGATAATGCACATCACACGTATTGATTGCATGTACACTGTATTACCATTTCTCCGCGCTGCATGTACTTATATTATGTCATGCTTAACGTGGGTAGACAACACACCAATATGGAATCGTGTCTAGTATAATATGTTTTTGGATGATTGCACAACCGTCTGCGAACACAATAATGCTTTTCATGTCGTGCATAATCAAGAGGAGCAAAGTAAGACCGACCCAACCGTGTGGCGCGTTGACAATACCAGAATTTCAACAAAAAAGAGAAACAACAAACGGCAGAACCACATAAATCGTTTCTTTCTCATTCGGGTCTGACATTAAGTAGCGTGTTTTCACAATCCATTAAAATTGTCTCATTGACCCTTGAATAAACATGTACAGCCCTTTTGGAGCTTTTGGTTAAATGTGATGCTCAAATTGATGAAATTCCGTCTTTGAGCAGCGCGTAATTGAACTTCAACAGGAAAGCGACTGACGCCGACTGAGAATCACGTTTTGGTCACTGTTGGTTGGGTTTGCTTGTTTCTTTGTCTGTCTGTTATTGTTGTTGTTGTTGCTTATTCTTGCTTTGCTACATTTGCTGCACGGGAGGTGGCAATGGACATGCATCAGTAGAAGATTATTGTGTGCGCAAGGTAAAATGTTCCTACAATTCCCCGCCTTTCAATATACCAACTCAACGCATACAAGCTTATGTGTTTGGGAGTTGATCCATCTAAGAGACCTTGATGATACAAATATGGAAATTCGAGAAAGAGTTTGACCGACAAGCCGGAAGATGATTTTTTTTTTAATGAAAGGGAGTAATTACCTAATAATGCAGACATTGAAGCTGGACATAATCATTATGTAAGGCGAAACCACCTGTTGATTGAACGAATTAAACATAGATATAATGCGTTGAGAAAATACTATTTTCTCACCTGACATGATAGGCTGACGCCAGGAATAGAGAGTTTCCCCCAAGCAATTGTGGAGAATTAAAAGATCTGTCTAAGACTTACATGAATCGACTGTGGTTGAAGAGACTATAGCGTTGGAAACATAATGTTTGTCCTGTTGGACGGAGACTTCTTGCATGATGATTATGTATACAGTTAGAGAAGATTTCCTTGCAATATCCCGAGAGGCCATTGGCAATGAATGCTGGTGACCTCACTTCTTTTCTCAGTTCTTTAAGCAATCATTCAAACAAGAGTCAATGAAAGCCATGTTCTTATAAAACAAGCAATTATATCTAAAAGAATCATTATTCAAATTCATGAAATTCTTCCGTCGAGATGTTTTCATTGCAACTGATTGACAAATTGCCCTACATCGACGTAAATAAGCACTGAATTGATCAGTGTTTTAGTAGTAGCCATGATAAAAAATCATGGGCGTACATACTCCAGCAGGATTCGAACCTACGACCTCCTGATCACCGGACAGGCGTCATCTCCACTAGACCACCGAGCTTTCAAACACTGATCAATTCAGTGCTTATTTACGTCGATGTAGGGCAATTTGTCAATCAGTTGCAAAGAATCATTATATTGCATATTTCGGAGACAGTGTACGGAAAATATGTGCTAAACGTAAAGCGTGGATTGAGTAGGATAGTTGAAAACGTTCTGGAGACAGAAAGCTGTCTTCTTAAGGTTTATTTGGTGCACAAGATAATCACTAAGTCAATGAAATGCCATGCGTGGTGCATTCGGATCTCTGCTGCATGAGAAGCTGTGTATTATCGTGTGTAAATGACTCTAATAAGCAGTGATGACTATATAAAGAGAATGACTTAGGAAATTCGAATCTCATGTAAAAGAGGAAACATTTTTTTTTTTTTGTGTGTGTGTGTGTGTGTGTGTGTGTGTGTGTGTGTGTGTGTGTGTATAAGCAGGCGATTGTGCCTCCTCTGCTAAATGGTTCTTTCATTGAAACGTCATCAATCTGCCAGCAAATAATGAATAGTCACGTTGACTATTTTCTGCATCTTTGTTTTCTTTTGTTTCCTTTCCGGTGCAGACACAGGTGACTTTGATGGCAGCTCAGTTCGCTTCGTCGACGATGTCCAACGGGCCACCAGCGCCAACAAGTCAATATGGGGGAGCGTCGTCAACTGTACACTAAAGAGTACGGACGAGTTTCCCTTACACCTCTTTACTACGGAGCAACTGCGACATGGAGCCCTGCTCATCCACCTGCTCGTCACCGCCTACATGTTTGGGGCCATTGCCATCATCTGCGACGACTACTTCATGCCTGCCTTAGAACTGACTTGCGAAGGTTAAGACAACCACCTCCTCTATCTCTACCTCCCCCTCTCTAAGTTTTAAGAAAATAGACCCCTTCCCTGTCTCTCAATTGGTCTTCAGAAAAGTTTATGGATTTAATTGGCAGGATTAATGAGGGGGTAACAATATAATGTCATTATACGTACGTGACTGCGAGTAGTCAAAACGGGCTCTTCTTTTTGCAGCTCTAAATGTTCATTTCAATGATGCATTCAAAATATCTGGTACACCTTTTTCGATTAATCATCGATACCGATTGTTCAAAATTGGGGACAGGAATGCAACATACTATGCCCTCAACTCCATTGTGCTTAACTGCCCAAACAGAGCAGGTTGGTTTATAGCGGTACGTGTGTACTATAAACGCTTGCGGCTCTTATAGAGGATCAAAAATATAACCCCTTTTTTATCCTTTCGTTAATTAATTAATTCATTCATTCCTTGAAAAATCTGGAACAAGCATAATATGTGTATAGTTGAGTACCTGCGTGGGACGAGGTGGAGGCGGGGTATAAAGATCAGACATGTCAGATGGGCCCCTCGTGATTGCTATTCTGGCAGCGCCTGTATAGCAGTCGCTATATAGACTAAGTAAAATTTCCTTTAATCTTATTCGTTATTTAAAAAAAAAAGAAGAAAAAAGATGTGGATTGTGTTTTGTTCGGAGCGTTATAATTGCCCCGATGGATCTCAACTCTACGCTATATGACCCTTAGTCCCATAGTCCCAAAGATCGTAGCAAGGAGTTTAGATCAAATCAATCAATATCAATAATGTCCCGAAAACCAGTCCATACCTGTAGAAAAATAAAACAAAAAACAAAAACAAAAACCGAACGGTACATTTCAAAACTCGAAAACACCTCTGCTGGAAATCTTTGTGTGTTTGTGCGTGTGTGTGTGTGTGTGTGTGTGTGTGTGAAATTTCGACAATCTGCTGTCTTTGAATCACAGCAGGAGCTTTATTTACTCCCGACTAAACCGCTCCCAACACGATAGAATTTCGAATATGACTTTATAACCGTTGTTCGAGCTCATGACTCTCTTGTGAAATTTCGTACACAACATGATGTTGATGGTGCCATTTTCCTGATCTGACATTTTCCCATGTTTTTTGTTTTGTTTTGTTTTTGTTTGCTTCTTCAGTACTGAATCTGTCTGACGACGTTGCAGGCGCAACCTTCATGGCGATAGGCGGATCCTCGCCGGAACTATTTTCCTCTCTCATTGGTAAGGCATCGTTGAACCAATCCGCAGAAAAAAAAAAAAAAATAATGTCCTTTTCCTGACCTGAAGCCCGCACAGCCTTTTTCTCTCTCATTTTTTTTTTGTGTGTACATAGCTTAGATATTCTTTATAAATATCATAACTCTTTGATATCTCATAAATCTTTGCGAACTGACAGGATAAAATTAAGAGTACCGAGCCAAGATTGAGGAAGGCATCACACATAACCGCATCAGAGTTTTTGACTGATGGCCAGAATTCTGTAGACGGAACTTGATGAGGATTCAACGATCCCAAAGGGTAGTAGTTGATATTATAGGGCCTACTTTCCAAAATTTACTAACAAAGTCGTTAACAAAGTATTTCTCTCATGTTTCATTCTTTTTATCACCTCGTACAATTCTTATAGGTTTCTTCGCAAATGGAACTACAAAACCCATTGCTATCATAACACAACGCCAAAAGGAAACTCGAATAAGATGCGAAAGGACGTAGCCATGGGGTCATTTCAGAAAGTCTTTGTATTCATTATAAGTAACTGTTTACTGCAGTTAATGTAACACGTTTAAAGCATATGTACAGTTTAAGGTTGGTTCTTTTCTGATTTCTATTACAGCAACTGCATTCCTATTACAACAATTCCAAAAAATTAAAGTTCTGAGCATAAATGGAGCCCCTGGCTCAGAAGATTATGTGTTATATGATATTGTTGTGTTGCGATGTGGTTTATTGCCTTTTACAACTTACCTATAACGAAGAAATGGTCTGATAAACCTGCTGGATAACGAAACGATCTAAACAGCGTTGAAACCATCGCAGCATAAAACAAAAAAAAACAAAACAAAACAAAAGACAAAATAAAAACAACAGACAAAACAAAACATAACAAAACAAATCAAAACCAAAGAAAAAACTATGGAAGTACCTATACGACGCTTAAAATGCCCTTAGAAGACAGTTGTGTGCGCCGTTTTGCCATTGTGTGTGCATTTCGTGTTCATCATTAAACTACTGTTGTTGCAAAAATGCACCATTACGCTCCAATTGTAAAAGACATTATTAAGTAGCGTATAAGAGGATTATCATTTCTTGTTTCAACGCTTGGTCTGTTATTTATGTCTGATTTGGGTACATTTTGTTATTCATGTTGATGTCTGCCTGTTGTTGCTTTGTGTTATCTTCATTCTCTCGGATTCGCCATAATTACGAAAATGTGTAGTGCCTGGACGGCATGCAGTGATATAAACACACAGCGACATAGACACCTTAGCTCCGTGAGTGGTTATTCTATATCCCATATAAATCTACAATGATGCCTGCATTAATGTAACTCCGGGATTGAAAGGTTGTTGAGTTTCATACAATTAGCAATACTGCCCCAGAGTTGTTTGTTGTGCATGGGTATTGTATTTGTGTGTGTATGTGTATGTGTACGTGTGTGTGAGAGCGTATGTGTGTGTGTGTTTTCTTCGTGGGCTGAACGACGGTTTGCTTCGCATGCAGGACTAACGGATTTATGGGTTGTATTGTGAGACGCAACCTCAATCTGCTTTTACCCCTGCACAATTATACTTATTGAAAGTTACAGTGTAATCTCCCAAGAAGAAACTAAAATAGCAATTCAAATGGCGGGCATCGACTGAACCCCTCCCCCAACACACACACACACACATGCATGCTTACAGTGTGCAGGAACACATTCATATTCAACTACACAATAATTCATGTGGACTCATATACACACACGTATTACGCACATCCCAGGTAGGCCTATGGCTCCATATAATCAGGGAGGTGACATATTTTCGGTGGCCTCCGCCTTCTTAAGGAGTCTCGACAATAAATACAAGACGGTATATATATTATATATGTTATATATATTATACACTGCAAAAAGTCCGGTGTTAGATATGAAACACCGAGGTGGTGTTAAATTTCCGGTGCTCACTCATGGTGTTAGATTAACACTTCCGGGTGTCATTTCAAAATATAAAATTGTTTTTTGAATAGTTTCTTAGTTACTGCACTTCTTGTTAATTTTGAACTTCAACAAGACGATAAAGAATTTTCCGATAAAGTACTTGATTTTTGAAAAAATGTGTAAACACATTTACCACAGCAACACCAGTTGGTGTGGTCTCCTATTGAAGCTGGACGGGTGTTATACCATTGAAATTAACACCACCAATATCAAATCAACACCATGCGGTGTTATTATTGAATTAACTCTAGCGCAGTGTCAAAAATATCACCAGCCACAGTGTCAAATTAACACCACGAAGTGCCAGGTGAACACTTTTTAACACCATCACAATACATTTTCTATACCTGTGGGTGTGGTCCTCTATTGAAACTTGATCGGTGTTAGATTTAACACCCATGGTGTTAAATCTAACACCAATGTTTTTATAGTGTATATTTAGAATAATCAACTCAAACTGACTGTCTGCAGCTGTGGGCAGTAATCTGTTTTCAACAAATTACATTGACATATTTTTCCCTCGATCGGGATATAACTTTGTAAAAATGAGACTCCCTCAAACTTCTGAATGGCTTGAAATATTTCTCCTCCGACAGCACAATAACGTCATATTATAATAGAGTTAGAATGTCTGTGTATATAATGGGCCCTATACAGGCGCGGTGGAGCACCCCAATTATCTCGCAGAAGTCCATCGGCAGCCGAGCCTCATTTGCATAAAGTAAACAACATGTACTCGCGTAGTTGAGAAAAAGTAAACAACTTCTCAAGCTAATAACAATTTAAGGAAACCTATTTTTGGATTAAAATTGAGTTAGTTTGAATTTGAAAACATGTCCGAATATGCAGATATAACATATTAAAGGATTTGACAATGATAAAATGTGAAATTTTAGCGAAAACCTGGCGAGCAAAATTACCAAAAATATGCCTCGAAAATCATCCTAAAATTCACGACGTGGGATTACGGAACCAAAGCGCCATTCGAACAAAGTACACCGAAATTTATTTATCTGCTTGCATTTTAAATTTCATACCGTAATATTCCCGGCCATGGTTGTGTCGGAAAAAAACAGAAGGTGATGTCAAAAATGACACGAACGCAAAGCGTACAGGTTGGTCCCATATATATATAATCACGTCACTGTAGCCAGGGCGGTGAGTCTCACCTCCCTGCTGTAGCGTTGCATGTCACAGCACACACAACGCATTGCTGCATGCAGCGTGCGCGGCAGCAGCTCAGCAGTCACCGCCGTGCGACACTCAGCAAATTGACTGCGTCACATGCAAACCAACAATGAGCACGAAATCCTGAATCTCACGTACCACGCATGCCCAATATTACGGGAAAAGAAATGACGTCATTTTCAATTGTTTCGCTGACTACAATTTTCTATTCCAAACCCTGTAGAAACAAGTTGCATCTAATTCTCAAAAAGTACAGGTGGAACCAAGCGAAAACTTTCACCATCTATGGATTGAGGCCTGATGAACAGATGTTGACAATTTCGCACACATTGGAGCCCGGCCATAGTCCAGTCGTAAAAAAACAGAGAGCATGTTTTGCGAGAGGTGATTTTCAAAACGCTTTAATATCTCAAGTTCTAGTGCAGCAAATTTCATAATTTTTTCATCAAAAGGAAGGTTTTTAAAAACTTAGATAGTGTGGGAAGTTTGAGTTTACTAGCGGCACGCATAGCGGCACAAGGAGAAGGTAAAGATTTGACTTTTTCATGCACACAGTTTCGGGCAGCCGTGGATGCCCGTTGGAAATTCAAATAGAACGGGGCGATAATGAGATGCAAATTGGGGTGCTCCACCGCGCCTGTATACACCAGGGGGTGTTTCATCAACGCTTGTCAGCGCCGACAACTGTCGGCGCTGACCAATTTCAGCAAAATCCTTGGTTTTGATTGGCTGAGATGCTCTGGTCACTGACTGTTACTATGGTGATTCAAGTTGTCAGCGCCGACAAACGTTGATGAAACACCCCCCAGGTAGGCGTTCCTTTGGTGACTGTCCACTGATACAATGTTTGTGTCATGAATTTAGACCCTGGACAGCTGTCACGCTTGTTTACTTTTTGCTTATTTTATTGTTTTATTTTCCTTTTCGCTTTCCCTCGAAACCAGCCGTATTTATCATTCGGAACGACATAGGGATTGGCACAATCGTCGGCTCAGCTGTGTTTAACGTGCTTTGTGTCATTGGACTTTGCGGAGTGCTTGCTGGACAGGTAAGCATACATAGGCCCAGGGCTCGACATCAGCGGTGGCCCGGTGGCCCCGGGCCGCGTGTTTTTTTTAGACGGCACAGATTGGGGAAACTAAAAATCTAAAAAAAAAAAAAAAACGCCCCCGGGCCACTATGATTGATGTCGGGCCACCAAATTCAGAAATAAAAGCTTACATTTTGGTGGCGCGATCGGGCAACTAAAATTCAAAGTAAAATTTTGTATTTTCTTTATTTTGGGCCACTACTTTTCTTTTTCGGGCCACCAAAATGTGAGAATCAAAGACTTATAGTGGCCCGAACGGGCCACCAGAGTAAATGTTAGTGTCGACCCCATAGTACTCCTAATCGCCTACACTATTCATTTTATTCCTAACCCTTAAAGTATTGGGAGAATTCTGTTGCAGAAATCATCTTGTTCGCATTAAATTAGCATCTCTTATTTCGCTGTATAGCTTTAATATATAATGGAGTTAGACAAAGTATAGACCGTAAAATAAAAAAGCTATAGAACTATATAATAGTGTTGTTTCTTATTATCATAATATCATATATTTAGCCATTATGCTGTGTTGTATTTGCATTATGAAGTGTAAATGAAATATTATCTTGTGTTACATAATGTTCTGATAAACAATTGAATACAGTTTGATATCAATTTGATAATGACTAGATTCACTGTACTTATACAAAATCAAAAAAGAAATTGATAAAAAGATTAAAGGGATGGTACAGTATTGGTGGAGATGAAAATTGGGCTTTTAACTTTTTGCGAGATACCAAGAAAACACTTATGATACAGTACAGAGCCCACCATTTTAAAAGGAATTCAAAGTTTATTTGATGAAAATCGGGTTTGGAATTACTGAAACATCCAAAAACAAAGTAAAACAAAGCAATCGTAATAAAGTGTGGGTCCTACACTTTATTAGAATCGCCTTTTTTTTTTTGGATATCTCAGCCATTTCAAAACCAATTTTCATCAAGTAAACGTTGAATTCCTCATAGAATTACATGCTCTTTCATATTTCATAAGAGGTTTCTCATTATCTCACCAAAAAATGTTAGAAACCTGAAATTAGGTCTCAACCAAAACTGTACGATCCCTTTAACAAATTTTGAGAGACAAGGAGCTTTAAGCTTCTAAATGATGCCAATCGAAGACTCCATCTAGAGTTTGCAAGTATAAGGCTTTTGAAAATGTTGCAGCCAAAACCAACAATGAAATGAGCAACAAAGAGCTCAAATAAATGAAGGATGACTTTTGTTTTGTTTGTTTGTTTGTTTTTACGATTAACAATAGAAACTGGATGATGTAAAAGAAATAACAATATTATGGTCGGCAGAAATGTGATTTCTTAGACTTTCATAGGCGAATTTATGCCTCTCCATATGCAATATCTCTCTCTCTCTCCCTCTCTCTTCCCCTTTCTCGTTTTTCTGCCCCTCCCCCACCCCACCCACACACATAATTCAAGAAAGAAATGAAATCGACAGCTAGTGTTGTACTTTTCCGGCAGCGGATCAAAATTACACAGCTGGGTGTGTGGGAAATGTGTGTCTCTGCTATTGACTCTGTGACATACTCAGATTTGCCTGGTTTTACGAATAAAAAGAAAGGGCAAACACGATGAAAATGAAGAATGAAGAATGAAATAAGTATTGATAAAACGTCCTGACAAGAGAAAAAATACCGAACAAGGAAATTCATTGCTTCGTAGGTGAGTTAATTATTATTCTGTTTATAAATAGATGAAAAATAATGCTAAAGCGTCTTGGAAAGAGAGAAAAAAATCCGAACCAAGAAATGCATCACTTCGAAGGTCAATATGTCTCATTATTCATGTTCATGCAGATGAATGGTTCTCGCTCATGCAAAAATGACCCTCATAGGCTTATATCAGCGGTTTGTTATTCCAAACGTGCGTTAATCCGATTAAAAAAAACGCACACAAACGCTCCTTACTTCCTTTTCAGATTACTGTACCATTTGGAACTCTTCAGGATGCCACGCTGACAGAATTTCATTTCTACACAAAATGAAAGAAATCGATATTTGAAAGCATGCAGGAGTCTATTTGAAAATAATGTTATATAGTTAGTAGGTATCTACGTATATGCGCCCGTCAACAGCACGATAAGGTCCCATTAGATTGACGACCGACGGAATAGTTATTACAGCCCTCATGGATGCCTTGGATCTCCCGCTCCCTTCTTTAATTTATATCCAATAATATCTTCTTTTCCTAGCATCCTGACTTGCTTCAATTTCTCTTGATATTTTGCCGCCATATTTTTTTTTTTTTTTTTTTGGGGGGGGGGGGTTGCGAATTAGTCGTCAATTTAATGTGTTATTCTTTGGAAAACATGTAATACATCAGCCGCTTTGCTGAAAAAAAAATGGTTTCCCGAAAGCCATTTCTGGCGGAATGGTCAGTAAAGAAGCAAGCAAACAAACAAACGAACTAAACTGATCTTTGCGGTGAGGGTTATACACTGACGCTAAAAACATTCGATGTGTCGTATCGTCTATTCCTGATGCAACAGGTGATCGTTTTGTCATGTTGGCCTTTAACGCGGGACAGCCTCGCCTACATGGTATCGATTATAGGCCTTGTACTGGTGGTCCAGGACGGTAGCGTCGACTGGTGAGTTTGTTAGACAACCTTCTTGTTTAACTCGCTCGGGACTAGGACTTCAATATACCATCGACATTCAATTGAGATACTGCATTCCAAATGGTTGGGAATACGCACTATTCTAGACACAGATTGCACCCAACGTCAAAGATATGCTCATAAAACAAGGCTTATTATTGACTTACAACAGTAGAGCAACTTCATCCCCCCCCCCAAAAAAAAAAACAAACAAACAAACAACAACCCCAAAACAAAACAAAAACAAAACAAACACCATCACCACCACCAATAACAACAACAACAACAATTAACAACAATAAAAACATCAACAAGACAAAAACAAATAAACCAACAAACCTGAGCACGGAGACAGTAAGTCTAGCAACTCAACATCAAGTGTCCTGCATGGGGGCTCAATTTCCCATATACGCTCAGCACTTAGCTGTGGTGTTTTGCCCACCCTCTTGACACACAGGTTTAAAGATGCAGGGTTCTCAGAGATCACAGATAAGGAGCTAACCTGGCTTGAATCATACCATAATGATTACAATTGTTAATTTAGGGAATCACACTGTCAGCAGTGGGTCTCGAAAAGGGAGAGTAAGTCTTCCGGTGAATGGGTTTACCCTGTGACAGATAAGACCATACTTTTAATGGTGATATATTTCCCAAATTATTTTTCCCCGCGCCCAGTCAAAGGTATACAATTGGGAGCAGAAACTTGAAAGATGTTCGAGCTATCACATTCGATGAATATGTGTAGGTCAGTTATATCACAAAACATTCTATACCAGATTAACTTTTCGCAATAAAGCCTAAAATAAAAGGAGACATCATTATTTTTCTCAATAAACCATAACTGTATTCTTATTCTAGAAACAATATTTTATTATAACTATTGCTCAAATTTTGTATTTTTAGCAATACTTAACATAGATTATGCTGATTAACATTTTACATTGGTTTTGAAGCAAACTTGGATTTTGTTTCATATGCAAATAATGGTAAAAATGTCTTGCATGTCACAGTGTGCGATACGTTTGTTTGTTACATAATGATGATAATTTGTAATTTTTATGGAATAGTGACTATTCTTTGGATATGAAATGGATTAGTTCCTCATTATGTGGTATCTCGTTGCATGCTATATAAATGCCATTCATTGCTCTGTATACCTGGAGAACAAATTAAGAAATGGTGGCCAAAGAAGGAAGCAAACCGTATTGATACCTTTGCCATAAGCATCACTTTCTATTGTTATTTATAATTATTCTTATCATTATTTTCACAGCTGTTATTACTATATCTTTGTTTGTTTGTTTGTTTGTTTTGTTGTTTTTTTTCCTCATTTGTCATTTTATCCATTCATGAAACTCCAGGCGTGATGCTTCCATTCTATTGGCCCTCTACGTTGGGTATTGCATACTTATGTACAACAACAGCTATCTGGAGTCGCGACTGAGGAAGTTCTTCTGCTGCATACCGGAGAAGGACCCGGATGAGAAGAGCTCGAGGAAAGACGAAGAGAGGAAGGACAGGGCGAAGGTCACCGACCGCATGGAGCTTCGGCGGCTAATAGCGGAGAGCGATTCGGACAACGACGACAAGACTGCGTCGCCGAAAAGAACATACGTTAATAACACCCCGCCTCCCGGACAAGGTGTGGATTTATACATCCTCTTTGTCCTTAAATTCATAATATCTTTCCCCCTCCCCTCCCGCACACGCACTAAAAACACTTCCGCGACTCATGTCTGTGCTTGTATGTACGTGTATGTGTGTGTGTATGTGTGTGTGTGTGTTATAATGGTATGTTTTAGACTAATGTAAATAAACGTCATCATGCAATCGCATTCATCTTTGCGTGGCGACATACAATACCGGTAACTGTTTTTATTTTGTTTATTTATTTATTTATTTATTTATTTATTTATTTTATTACTATAACTATTATACATTTTTTTTCTTATTTTATTTATTTATTTATTTTTATTATTATTATTATTTGTTTATTTATTTTTTTTTTTGGGGGGGGGTCTTTTACTAAATTCGCATGTTCTGGAAGATCATCTCATCTACGATACGGCCCAAGGGATTAACATTAAGATGTGAGTGGGGCTGAATTCAACACTATCCGAGTTAATCAAAGGTAGATGTGTACTGACTGGCTTTACCAATAATCTCGAAATTTGATTCAGCAGCATCAACCTGTCGATCAATCTCAGTCTCTCGATCACAGTGAAGTTTACCATTCCGAAAGCAGAGTATGTCGTCGTGATAGCACAAATTACCATGGGGATAAGAAAGGCTGTAAGCATTATCACCATCGTCGTTAATGAAATTTCACTGTTTCAGACTCCGCCCATCAGATACAAGCTTTAAAATTAGCATGATATTATATAATGCCGCACACATTTATTTTCCGGTTCTCCACAGGGCGATTTATAAATAGCCTGCCCAACGACAAAGTGGACACGGCCGTCCAAGTAACCCTCATTGGAAGCCGACATATTAACAAGAACATCGACGACGGCGGCACTAATAATAACCGCAGAGAAGTCAGTGACGACAACGACGACGACGACGAGCAAAAGCCATCGTCGCCCTTCGACCTGCCCGAAGAAGGGCTCGGCAGGCTACTTCGTATAGCGGCCTATCCCATCATCTTCGCTTTCTACGTCACAGTGCCCGACTGCAAGAAAAAGCGATGGGAGCGCTGCTTCGTACTCACTTTCATCGTGTCCCTGTTCTGGATCGGTGGTCTGACCTACGTTCTCGTCTGGATGGTGTCGGTAATAGGTGTGTGACAAAAAGAAAAACAAACAAACAAACAAACAGACAGACAAGCCCGTGGTCCAATAATTAGCGTATTAAAGAGAAAATCCACTTCATTGAGCAAATTGACTTGAATAGATAGAGTACAATCGATCAAATAGAAAAGTGAAAGTTAGAACACAATAATTAGAAAATTTGATATTTTTCGTATGTGTATTGAAGTTCCATATGTTTTGCTAACGGATATCGGTCACAGTCCTATACGCCATCCTAAAGAAGCAATGACGAAAATAGAGGAAATTTAATAAAACAGTGCCGTCCTTAATGAACATTGCTGACGTAGCTCAAAGACAGAACTAGATGAATGCGTCAATATGGACGTACATTTTGATACTGAACATTTCGATTGTTTCAGAAAAGAAAGTTAAACTCAATTTGTTTTTCTCCCAATCAAAGACGGTCAACAAGATCATTCTCTTTGCTCTTTATTTCACATCACTTCGGTTTTGTGACAACTTATAGTGGTGCTTTCTACTCTCTTAAAAGTTCACATTCTTTGGGGAAAAACTTTGTGCATATTATAAGGTGTAATGGAACATTGTTGAGAAACTCCGTTTTGTCGGTTTGTTTTTCCCCCATCCACCAGGCGTAACGTTAGACATTCCAGACGAGGTCATGGGGCTGACGCTGCTAGCAGCGGGAGCCAGCACGCCTGACACTCTTATGAGCATCTCCGTAGCTCGGGAAGGTGAGTATAGCTGTAGCTGCTTGTTGGTGAGAGGTTCCTCCCCCTGCTAATGAAATGGATTGTCACTTTGCCGAGTCGTGGGGCCGCAGAAAAAGATTATGAATTCAGGAAGAGTTTATTAGCAAAGAATCGGGAATGTCAATTTAAAAAACAAACAAACAAACAAACAAAAAACTATGATTAGCGGATCTTGGCCTCATTTCATAAAAAAAAGTTGATATGATGGCAACTCTTGCTGGAATGACAATTGTCATGGTGACGACAAAAAATCAGCTTCCCGATTGGCTGTTGCTCTTGGAAGTTGCCATTCCAGCAAGAGTTGTCATCCTAACATCTTTTATGAAATGGGGTCCTGATCCCTCCACATAATTCACCCACAAAGTGTCTACTTTTCTCAAGATTTCGAAAGAAAACATTTGTTTAAAATGTTCATTAAAAATAAAAAATAAAGAAGATACCTAACAGGCATTTTAAGTGTGTGCCGCTAGCGACCCTGAGTTTTCATACAGTTGCAATTTCGGGATTGAAGTGAAACATATAATTTTTTTTTTTTTTTTGGGGGGGGGGCATATCAAAATATGAAAAAAAATTGATTTGTATTTTACACATCTTCACAAACGTTATGGGGATCTATTCTCGATATTTCCAATATATACCTTTGCGGTAAAGATCACTAATAGATTTGAGTTTTCAGGGAGAAGAATGCGATATATTCTTGTGTTGTACACTGTTGTCAAGTTCGGGTTCGTTTAAATGTGTAGAGAATGGTCAACATTGTACCTTGTATATTTCCCGGATGTTTTTATTTAGGATTTTCTTTAAATCATTAATTCTTATCGGTCTTGGCCCACCCCGAAAAGTACCTTTATTTATCTTCTCGTACCTCTGCAGGCGCTGGGGACATGGCCATCTCGCACTCGCTGGGAAGCAACCTGTTCGACATCCTGATAGGACTCGGTCTTCCCTGGTTCATCCAAACCGTGTTCATCGACCGCGGGTCCACGGTGCCGATCTACAGCGGAGCCATCCCCATCATCGCCATGCTCCTTCTAACCAACGTCATCATCGCTTTCTTCCTCATCAGCGTGTGTCGATTTAAGCTGGGCAAGACGCTGGGCGTCGTGTTTCTCGTGGCCTACGCCGCGTTCGTCATCCTGTCGATACTCTTCGAGATGAACATTATCATACCTGGGCTAACGCTGCCACGTTGTTAACAACATAGACAATGGTGACACGTGATCAATACACATAATTGTGTATCTCATCAACCGCCATGGTCCCTCCGTCACGTCCAATGTGTCTTTGTTTCTTCTATTTTGCAGCCAGACTCTATACGTGCTCCAAGCTGGTCTTCAAAGACCCGTAACAATACTATGACAGCAGGGCCCTATTTTATAAAGCTGTTTGTAAAGTTACGCACAACTTTACGAACGACTTAAATATGGCAATGCAAGTGGATTTCCTATAGTGATTGCTAATTTTATTAGCTGAAATGAAATTTGCAGATGATAACGATTATTCTTACATGTTAACACACGTTTTTAGTTGAAAGTGTATTTTTTACCCCAGTGTATAACATACAGTCGTACTTCGTTAAAACGTAAGAAAAAAAATGGGCACACATATTGGCACTTCATATTCCAGTCGTTTGTAAAGTCATGCGTAACTTTACGAACAGCTTCATGAAACAGGGCCCAGGTCGGCACCACTGTCTTGCGCACAAATTTACCTACAATAGGTCCTACATCTGTAGCGAGTATTCAGTGTGAGAGATTGTATCCGCGACTTTTTTTTTTTTTTTGTGGTGCATGCACTTCGTAGATGCTGTAGTCACCATATCTTTTTACATGTAATTTCATAGGATCGCTGCTTGACGACTTGCAAAATCCTTGTACGCCTCTAAGGTTTTGATAATCGTCACGCATTGAAGATGAGAAAAAAAAAACAAGGACGAAACTTCTATACATTCTCTTGAGAAAGCAATGGGTATTGCGAATGCAATATCTTGAGGTCTAACGACGTAATTGTTTTTACTTAAAATTTCAGTCTTTTCGTTCTTTTCAACGCACGTTTTAAAGCCGGCAAACATCGCAATGTCCAACCATATGAATACTTGTGTTATTTGCCGTTACGATAAGCTAATAACGACTTTGATAAAGACCACACAATAATACAGAGACGCACGGCTTGTTAAACAGAATCTATACATTTTGCAAATTCACATTGCATCTTTCCGGCCCCTTATGCATATTCATGAATCAGTAGGCAAATTGTCCTACTCAGTAGTTACTGAGGAGTGTAGTATCATGATATATCATACAAATAACCACAATGTGATTCCCTTATAGACGAGTTCGACAGCGTGTAACTGTGTGTCAAATGAATGACGTTTGGTCGAGGGATGATGAAAAATGGTGCTAAAATTCCTCTTTTGCCTCGGGTCTTAGGTTCTACTCTATAGTGCTAACAATTCAGCTGTTCACGAAAGCGAATTCGTATTACAGTTGTCATTCCTTTCTTTTTTTTTTCTTTGAAAAAATATGAAATTTAGATCTCTCGCAATTTTTCTTTGATTAGGATATTTAAATCACGCATAGCGTAAGTTAATTTGCCTACACTCCATGTATAGTTGTTTGGTAGTAATTATATTACTTTATAGACAATCGAAGTTACATGTCGAAGTGAAGAAACTATATTAAACCTATAAAAAAATATGGTGCTCTTTACGTGGGGTTCGCTGTTGTTATAGTCGGTTTAGCATTGTAATTAGTCTAGACCATATGGATTTAATAAATGTCAATGTCAAAATGGAATAATTCCCACTTCGCACTGAAAAGGAAGGTCGTGAGATGATTCTACAATAAAAGAGTAAGCTCTTTAAGGCGCTTATATCGATTAGCATCTTATCTTTAAAAGGGCATAATATCTGGATATCTCATGGTTCATCGGCCCTTTGCAAACAACTTAGGCCCCGCACCATAATCTTACCAGGCACACTGTTGGGACTAGCACGCATTTTCCACGATCATCACCACGATCTTGGTGATGAGCTCCGTACACAAAAGTTATACATGAGCAACGTGCGTGGTAAGATGGCGGCGCAGTGGCTTCAGAACGATTCGGATTGGCCTATGAAATAATCCAGATACCTCCCACAGAGAACAGTGAAATTAACCCACTTTATGAAAATGAGCTTCATCTGTGCGATCTGATTGGTCAATTACCATGCATTGATTTGTATTATGCGTCCGGTAAAATCTGAAACGCATGGTCATGCGTCAGGTAAAATCCAAATGCATGGCTCAAGCCTTGTGTAGCGAATACATAATGGGAAAAAGGTTGAAATTCATAAACTGATCATTCACCGACCCGTTTTATAAAACAAATGATCCTATTTCATGGATTAGTGACGATTGGATGCTCACTAGATCAGACATCAACATCACTTTGGGAATGGTCCAATTCTTGCCAATGTACTCTATATCACGTGATTACATCCACACTACTGCTCTATGTAAGAATGGTGACAAAAACAAGGACAATCTAATAGGGTCAGTGTCGATGCAGTATTACAACTGTTCGATCTGATGGGCCGACATGACCTCGGCAAATGACTGTGCATCATGCTGTTATTTTCGCGAGGGTTTAATTTCCGCGAATTTCGAGAATCACTGTTGGACGGCAAATTTAGAACAACACGTCTCGCACTGACTGATCAGTGCACCTATGATAGCGTTGGTGTTAAAATCGCGAAAACAACATCTCGCAAACATGTCCATGACCTCCTCATTCGCGAAAATATTTGTACGCAGAAATCACAGCTTATACAGGCGTATAGTATACGCCTGATTCTGTCAGTGAACACCAGTCAGTGCCCACGTACTTCAAATACCCTCCATGAAACTACACACACAAAGCTGCATGTAATTTATCACATTGCATGGTTGTGATTAATAACGCTCTTTCCCAGAAAACGTGACACTCGGTATGAGAGTTCCAAAACTGTTTCACATTCTTCAAGTACGATTTCAGCAAAACTCTGCAATATTCTGTGTAGTTAGCTCTCTCTGATGTCAAAGTCAACTTGGAACATTGGGGTGAAATTTTGCTTTAGGGGTGTAAAGCCTATCAACAAACCATGAATGCATCCTTTTATCAATTCAAATGTCGCCCGCTGTTATCATTGCTTGAGAAATTATGTTGTGTGAAAACGAAGAACACAGATGTAATGACATCATTCCCTTCTTATTGTGTGAGACTTAAAACTGGACTTCAGGAAAACAAACTCTGAATAAGGCACATTTTCACAAACTTAATGTGTTGCAAGACTACCTCTTACTGATGCAATGTAATCTGATAGATCAGTCGAAATAATGATAATATGAAGGTACTATCTACTACCAGGAATTGCGCTGTCACGACAGGATAAAGTTACAAGTGGTCAAGCTTTGCATGGTATTTGCATTGGGAATGATATTCATCTTCTAAAAGTTTGTTCGTTTCTTATTTGTGCTGAGCAGTGATTCCGCAACCCGGAAGTGAAGAAAGGAAGGAATATGCTATAATTTTGAGTGGAGAGTTTGATGAAAGTGGCTTGGATCTTTTTCTTGTGCATAATCTCGGTTTATCATAATCCCACATATTAATTGAAGGCCAATGTAGGAGTACTGTCAACATCTTGCCCAGTCGTAAACACAACTCTATCGTCAATTTTGCCCCGTTCAAGAGCTGAAAACAAGCCACAGTCAACTGATATAATGTATTATGTTTATATTGCGACGTTCCAGTCTGGATTCCAATCATATTCCCAAGTGTTTATTATAATGTATATGTCTTTTTGATTATCTGTCTAACCCGCTTCCGTATGTGTCCGAGTTGCAATTTTTGTTGATTCAGTGTAATGATATAATTATGATAATATTAATCATATACTTTATATTTTTATGATTCTATTGCCTTTTGTAGTTGGTGGGATGTAATAATTATTGCTTGCTGCTTTGGTGGATTACAGGCTATGTTTATAGCTGGGAGGAAAAATATAGAAATTTTGATCAATTCTCGCAAATCGCATCACGACTGTGTTATTTCCGCTTCTCTCTGTCAGTATGAATGTGAACGTAGACACCAAATAGTAGACGTATATTTACCCTGGCTTTCACAGGACACTGAAGTCACAACTCCCTTCCCTGATCGGGTTACAGTTCATTATTTCGTGGGGTGTTATGTGGGGCGCTGTGACATAGTCACTCCCTATCAAAGGACCAGAGTTCGATTCCAGCCCAGTGCTTATGCCCCAGTCACATATAAACACGGATGCTCAAGGATCTACATGGTGATCCGGGGAGATCCGGGGACGTCCTGGGAGATCCGGGATTTTGGTATGACTATACACACGGTATCAACACGGCATCTACACGGATAAGGCCGGAAGAGCGCGGCTTCTACACGGACCAACACGACATCTACACGGCAGCTACACGGCAGCCACACGGACCACCCCGGATTGCTCTGCCAACACGGCAATCCCCGGATGACGCCGGATGTTTTTGACCTCCAAAAGTTGCCGTGTTGGCCTCCCGGCGTCAACACGGATCTCTCCCCGGATCAGATCCGGGGACTGCCGTGTTGGCAGAGCAATCCGGGATGGTCCGTGTGGCTACCGTGTAGCTGCCGTGTTGATCCGTGTAGATGTCGTGTTGGTCCGTGTAGATGCCGTGTTCGTCCGTGTAGACGCCGCGCTCTTCCGGCCTTATCCGTGTAGCTGCCGTGTTGATGCCGTGTGTACAGTCATATCAACGCTCGTCGACGCTCCATCAAGGTCGAAACTATCCCGGAACTTGTCCCCGGATCATCATGTAGATCCTTGAGGATCCGTGTTTCTATGTGACTGGGGCTTCACATGCTTGGACAAGATGTTTTACCCCGTATCCGGGCACTTACCCCCTGGGCAACTACCCTCCGGATAACTACCACCCGGATAATTACCTCCCAGGTCTATTCCCCCTTAGGGCAACAACCCCCCGGACAACTACCCTCCTAGGGCAATCACCCTCCAGGGCCATTACCCCCTAGGACAACTACCACCCGGTCATCTACCCTCCTAGGGCAACTACCCCCAAGGGCAATTACCCTTAGGACATCTACCCCCCGGATAACTACCCCCTGGGCAACTACCCCCTGGATGACTACCCCCCGGATAACTACCCCCCAGATAACTATCACCCGGATAACTACCCCCTGGATAACTACCCCCCCCCCCCCCCGATAACTACCCCTTGGGTAACTACCCCCCGGATAACTACCCCCAGGATAACTACCACCCGGATAACTACCCCCCGAATAACTACCCCCCGGATAACTACCACCCGGATTACTACCCCCCCCCCCCCCATAACCATACCCCAACCCCCCCCCCCCCCGCCCCCTCCTGATACTTACCTACTGGACAACCCTCCCTCCCCGCCCCCCGAAACAAGTACCACCCTTTGTAATTTTTCCATAAGTTCATAACACCATATCAGAAGATGCACCTTTCTCTTACACTGTCATCATTTAATCTTTTGGCTTGTCATTTTCTACCGTTATAACACATTAGAAGATAAACATAAGAAAAGGAGAGTTGATTTCACTGCAATTCATATTTCCTTAACATTAGCGAGGGACCCTTCGATATAAAGCCATAATTTTTGATAGGATCCGGGTACGGTTTTATGAAGTCAGTCCTGACAAGCTGTCAGTTCCACACAATTACCAATCGTTGTAGGTCGATCAAAGCAGGTCCATGGTAACAAGTCGGTGACTCGAGCTTATCAATCAAGCAGAACCCATGGTTTTATTGAAATTATTAGAGACTAACAAGATGTCATAACTGGCAACTTTTATCAAACGGTGCCCTAATCTGTCATAAGAGTAAGATTACAGCTTGTTTTACATACAAGTAGAATCGTGTGCTCGTTTTCAAATTAAATGTTCTCGACACTTTAAGGGGAAATCCAGTTCAAATATAAGTTAGTCTGATTAGAAAGAGTAAAATATTACGAGTTTAACGGTATTTCTTTCTTTTTTCTTTTTTTTTTACAAAACACCCCTAGTTGTTAACGAAGTCTTTTGTCCTGCACCCTCTTTTTTAAGAGATCTATAGAGAGTTGTAGTTGACAGATTTATCCTTTTTACATTATAGGGCTGCTCTGTTTTATCCCGGCCATTTCAAGAGTATTTTTTTTTCCACAAAAACTTGAATCCTTCTTGGAATAACATGCTCTTTAATATTTCGTAAGGGGTTTCTAATTTTCTCACCCAAAAGATGTTTAAAACCTGAAGTTAGGTCTCGACCAAAACCAGACGATATTCAAATAGCAAACGTTGGTCGAAAATAACAATGAGAAACGTAATTTTCTGGGGGAGAGTTATTGTAAGAGGGGTGACTGTTTGGAGCCTAATTTTAATAAGGAGTAATTGTCAAGGGAGGTAATGCTCTGCGGTGATCATACCAAGGAGGTAACAATCTCTTCCCACATTCTTGATATACTAGTTGTTAATGCCCAATGATGCAGTAGGGCAATTCTGAAATGAGCGTTAACGGTATAACAGTAAAATAGTTACAAAATTGATGAAACAATGCAAAGAAAGCAAATTAAGACAGAGACGAAGAACACAAATAAAGATACAGTGCACTCCCGTGACAACGAACACGGTTATAACGAAATTTTGTTATAACGAAGCAAAACTTCTGGTCCCAAAATTATCGCCATTAAAGTCTATGGTACAAAATTCCCTTATAACGAAGACGGTTATAACAAAATTTTCGTTATCACAAAGTATTTTCTGAGCACCACTAACAAAGAAAAATAAAGGAAATGTGCTCCGTTATAACGAAATGCGGATCGCATTCGAAAATGCGTAGCGGAACAAGCATTTTTAAAGCGTCTCTGCATTAGCGAACGCATCATTGAATGTTCACTCCGTGTATCACGCACAGTTTCCGAGGGGAACTTGCATTATTGTAATACAATAATCTGAATTCAGATAAGGTTTGTTTCATTGTTCCGAAGTCTTTTAATACAAAACACACAGATTCTGATACAACTAAGTGTCCGTAATAGTTCGGAAATGAAATATTAAGCATATTTTGGGATTATTCCATAACAAAGGTTCGTTAATCCGATAATAAAATATGGTCCTTATTCTCATTCTTATACGGTTCGTTAGTCCGAACATGATAGGAATTCAAAACGTTCGTTAATCGGAACATTACAAAAATATCGTTAATCCATGGTGAAAAAAAGGAGAGTACACTGACAAAACTTAAGAACTGCAATCCTTATAATCGTCTTAAGATAAATAAATCTTCGAAATAACTAACCTTTCTCATTTTTTTTTTCATTAACAAAATTTCTTCGGAATAACGAACCTTATTTCATTTTCGGATGAAAAAGCCTTCGGAACAACGGACTTTCTGAATAGTGAACCTTTCTCACTTTTTGATTTATAAACCTTCAAAATGACGAACCTCATTTCATTTTCAGATCAACGAACCTTCGGAAATGAACAATATATTATTTTGATCTAAATCATGAACTTTCGGAATAATGATTCTTCAGAAATGCGAACCTTCAGATAAACAAACCATCGGAATCCCGGGAATGGCGAAACTTCGGAATAAGGAGCCTTCGGAGTAACGTACTTTAGTAAGAAAAGAACCTTTTGAATAGCGAACTGTAACCAAATCCTACACCGTCATTTTCTACACATGTGTGACAACACAAACAACTCTATGCTCTTTTTAAAATGTAATATTTAAACGAAATTAAAAAGGTATTCTCCCATCTCACATAGCTTTCCAGCGTGTGATGAGGATTCAACAAATAGAATTTTTTTTATGCATGGTTTCCTTATTTTCCTTATACATTGCATATTATATTTGTTCGGTTATAATGAAATTTCGTTAAAACGAAAAAAAAAAACAAAAAAACAAAAAACTGCCAGTCCTTAGCACTTCGTTTTAACGGGAGTGCATTGCACATGAACACACACGAGATAAATCCCTTGTAATAAGAGAAAGAGGAAAGGTGAGTAATGAATGACAGGAATAGACTACCTTCACGGTGGACAGAGAAAAGCGAGAGGGAAGAGGAAGATGATGGGTCAAAACCAGGGCACGTGAGGCATGAGATATAAGCTCCTCAAAAAAAAAAAAGAAGTGTTACATGGAGTTGTGGTAAACGATAGACGATTGTGGTTAAAAAAAATATTGCAAAAAGTATAACTCATTCTGAAGTGTAAAATTTCTTCAAAATGTCTTTAATTCAATGGTAAAGGCATTCAAACTTAAAACTTCTTTTATACTATACTATCAAGAGAAATCCGAAATTTCGGAACAGTAAAAGAAAATACAGATTTAGCGAATAAAGTTTTGGTTAAAGGCATTGACATTTACTGGATTACCAGGTAGGATATGAAGGGACAGCTTCGTGTTTTATGAACATAGAGTCAAAATACAGAGGGAGAAATTAAGCTTGTACATAAATCGTCCTAAATGCAAACGATACAAATCGTAAATCCATAAGATGTTGTTTTCATAAGATGATGTCTCAATATGGCATCTCCGTGATTTCTGGCAAATAATACAAAGAACTTCGTTTTCTGTAGTAATGATATCCTTTTTATTAAAAGTAAGAGTCGGGGGGGGGGGTGGGTGGGGGGAAGTGACCCGGGAGGTAGTTACCCAGGGAGTAATTGACGTGGTGCACTGTCCTGGGGGTAATTTTCCTCTTGATAGTTATAGGGGAGGGGGAGTTGTAGGCCTACTTATCCGGGGTGCGTTTTTTTTTTTTTTTTAAAGACGGCACAGATTGGGGCATGGCGCGTGTTAAACCTATGGGAAAAACGTAGGATTAGGGTTTATGGTTAGGGTTAGGGTTAGGGTAAGGGTTAGGGTTGGGGTCAGGGTTAGGGTTAGGGTTGGGGTTAGGGTTTGATGGTTAGGGTTAGGATCAGGATTAGGGTTAGGTTTTGGGATAGAGTCCCCAATCTGTGCCGTCTAAAAAAAAAAAAAACACGCATCCGGGGTAATCATCCATGGGGAGTTATCGGAGGGGGTAGTTATCGGGTGGAAGTTATCTGGGGTCTAGTTATCGGAGGAGGGGGTAATTAACCTGGGGATAATTATCCTGGTGGTAATTATGGGGGGGGGGGGGGTGGTAGTTATCCGGAGGGTAATTATCCGGGGGGTAGTCATCATCCGGGGGGTAATTATCCGGGGGGTAAATATCCGGGGGGTATCCGGCGGGTAGTTATCCGAGGGGTAGTTACCCAGGGGGTAGTTATCCTGGGGGTAGTTACCCAGGGGGTAGTTTTCCGGGGGGTAGTTATCCAGGGGGTAGTTTTCCGGGGGGGTAATTATCCAGGGGGTAGTTATCCGCGGGGTAGTTATCCAGGGGTAGTTATCCGAGGGGTAGTTATCCAGGGGGTAGTTTTCCTAAGGATGAATTGCCCTGGGGGGTGATTGTCCTAGGAGGGTAGTTGTCCGGGGGTAGTTGTCCTAGGGGGTAATTACCCTGGAGGGTAATTGCCCTTGGAGGGTAGTTGTCCGGGGGGTAGTTGCCCTAGGGGGGAATTGTTCTGGGGGGTAATTATCCGGGTGGTAGTTATCCGGAGGGTGGTTTTCCAGGGGGTACTGTTCCTAGACCCATAATAATAATAATAATAATAATAATATTGACAATAATAATAATAACCACAATAATTATTATCATTATCATTATCTATTTTATTATTATTATCATCATTATCATCATTATTTCGACGGTTCGTCAATCTGAAAACGAAATAAGATCGTGTAAGAACTAACATCCTTTTCATTTTCGTACTGACAAATCTTTGTAATAACCGAACACCCCCCTCCCCCCCAACATTATTTTGTTAGAATAAGAACTCGACAACGCTGGGATTAATGATGGAAAGTATGTTCTTCGGGAGTTGCAATGAAACTACTGAGGAGGCTACCCTGGGTTAAACAAACCACATCACAATGGTATATCATCGTGAACCAAAGCGCCAGAGAAAGAAAAGCACGGGATTCGAGGAAGTTGAAAACACAACAACACTTCTTCTTATTTCTTATGTGGGCCCTAAATGATTCTACTGTTTAATTTTTTTTTTTTCTCTTTCTTTCTTTCCCTTGATCTGTTTAGTGTATTCATGATTCTTCTCGATTCCTTACTGTAATGTGAATGTTGTTTCTAGAGGAGAAATCTATTCTCAGATACCGTGATAATTTTAAATTGGGGATTTTCAAACACGAACACACGCGAGTAAAATTTTCGTTCACATACACAAACACATGCGTTAGTTCATTATTAACACTCGCGCGCACATGCAAGACCAACACAAACACACACACATACACATACACCCGAAAGATCAAAACTGTTTGAGGGAACAGGTATGTACCTTTATAACGAAAAATTTAATTTTCAGTCAAACATCAAAAAACTGTGGTCAATATCTTCATTCCCGAGAAGAGATTGCCTCAATGATAATAAGTGGAATCTACAAAATTTTGCGTTACAGGGCCTATATACGTGTACAATCCATACAGAAAGTTTTCTAAATTCGATTATCACGTACCTCTTGCTTCTTGTGACCACTAAAAAAAAAAAAATCTTCTGTTGTTCGTTGCCCACTTTTATTCAAATTTTAATCGATTCGTCAAGACGTGGGAAGCTCTGCACTCAAAGTTACTTGACACGAGGGTTTGGGTTCCCTTTAAGTGCCCGCAGCCACACATGACTCCAGTTATCACTCTGACATAAGTGATAAATTTCTGGCAGGCTGTGTATGTGGAGATGGCTCTGTACCATGTCTACCAATCCACTACATGTACATACCCCAAAGTGATGCACGCAGTGATGCATACAGTAATTTCATATGACACCACAGAATTACACCGACAAGCAAATTTTCTTGACCTTGAGCGTGTTACAATATGAGAATATCATTACACGTATTCATCTATTTTTTTTTTTGATAGATAGATACTTTATTTTCTGCAAATCAATATATACATAAATTACATAAATCATGAAGATGGGAAACATACAAAGTATATTTGAAACAGAGTCGTTTGACTTGCATAAACAACGATATAAAAGGAAATTAATGATATAATATTACAGTATGCATGTCTATGCAGCAGGGTTTACAATAACAATATTACATTTAAGAAGCGATAATGAGGAGGACCGCCATTGTAAGCATTGCTTGAAAAGATGGACGGCCCGAGGAAAAGGTAGGGACGTATTAAATTCGTAACAATATAAATTCTGCTGCGAAGATAGCAGGGGAAAATAAACTGTGATGTGTGATGGTGGTGAATGTGCGTGCAGGTGCTTGAAAGTGCACAGGGACAGATAGGCTGGAATTTAGAATAATAAAATTGGTTTGCTGGAAGAGGGAACGACATACGATGTTACTATCGGGAGACCAACATGAGTCATATAAATTATTCGTGCTTAACTCGTATTTGAAGTATACTGCAGTAAAATATGCTTCTTTAAGTTTGCTTTGAATGAAAACAAGGAGGCACACTGTTTCAACTCCTCACGAAGAGTGTTCCATGTATCCGGACCGTGATGTCTAATCGACTTTTGAGCAAGTAAAAGCTTTGGATTACTTAAATGAAAATCATGGGAACGACGGGTAGGGTATGGGTGAATACGATGGTCATTGGTTACTAGGGCATTATGGAAAAATGGTAATAAATTGCGAATGTGTTTATACATAAATATGGCAGTTATAGGTATAAATGTATATCATGGGCCTTTAGAGTTTTTAGGCGATAAAATATGGGATCAGTGTGAGCCAAAAAAATTGAATGTGTGCATATACGAAGAGCCTTTTTCTGGAGAAGAAAAACTGCGTTCAATTTGGTTTTGCTACAGTTGCCCCATACAATATTGCAGTACATTACATATTATGGTAGAAATAAGGTGTTGTATAACATCATTAAAGTTTGATCATTAATTAAGTACTTTATTCTCCTTAAAACACCAGTTGCTTTGGATATTGCTGTTATAATATTCTGGACATGAGTATTCCAAGTAAGATTGCTATCTAGGGTCACTCCTAGGAACTTGGTTGAATGTTTCTCAGCAATGTTTATATCATCAATAGAAATACTTTGAGGAAGGGTGGGTTGGGATTGAAGCGTATGAAAATGTATAAAACATGTTTTATCAATATTCAATGAAAGCTTATTACTTCTAAACCATTTCGAAATGTTACTTAATTCCATATTTAATGTATCAACCAGTGTTACAATATCCTTGTGGGAATAAAAAACGTTGGTGTCATCTGCAAATAAGATGAAGTTTAAACGAGGAGAGGAATTGATAATATCATTAATACAAATATATAAAAAAAAAAAAAAAAAAAAAAAAAGAGGCCCCGAGGATAGATCCCTGAGGGACACCACATGACACGTTCAAATATGATGAGTGACTGGATTTAAATGCAACATATTGTTTTCGATGACTTAGATAACTTCTAAACCACGACAAAGTAATCCCTCTCACGCCATAACTACATGTATGTAACTTTTCAAGTAAAATGTCATGATCATTGACAGTCCACAAATTCAACATTCAAGACTTCTGTTCCACACTCTTCCATTGGACACTTCAGTTTGATACAGTTCCTACAGGAGCAAAATAAACGCAAGTTAACAAAAAATGTTTGGAAGCTGAATGTATAAGTCTTTCATATACATGTATTCATGGTCATGGCTCTCCGTTTCAAATACAAAAATATTCTGCATATTATGTACATGATTCATCAGACATGAAATTGCTGACAATCACAATGAAAAGGTGCCAAATGTATAAATCATCCAAAAATATATACAATAGTATCTATGTGCAAAATATCATACAAACAGGGAGGTGGGTCCCTAGTACAAATGATGAATGAATACATGTACAATAAGCAAGAAGATAGATTTCTACAGGTTTAAAACAGTGGAGTACTGTGCAGAGCCTGTGTAGTTGCTCCGTCTATGCCATTGAAGTTGGCTTCAATCTTTGAAATGAAATACCTGTCTCTTTTTTAAGAGATAAGATATAAAAAATGTAAAATATTAAATACTAGTAGATATAGGCCATCATCTGTAAATATCTGTAGGAGTATACAAAATCACACGGACAATGCTGGACAAAAACTAACAATACGTACCTGTACGCTGACTACAAGAATATTAGTACTGTTGATTTTTAAAGAAAAGACGTACAGACACCATTCAATATACCTTTAATGGAATACATTTTGATAATGCTGAAAGAAGTTCTGGAAGCAGCATTCAGAGCTAGAAAGTTCAAATCAATTATACTGTAGGTGTATAAAAGAACATATACATTTGAACGATATACATACAGTATGTTCACCAAAAACAGTAATACAATCGGATTTCCGCATTGATAACTTTCAAAATGATCAAACAATCTGATGAATGCTATTTCAGGAAATTAAACTATAACATTAACCTACATTTTGCAGAAAACCCAATTCAATTTGTTCAAGTGGTCACAGAGAAATATGGATCCTTGTAAAGCATGTCATGGGTCCATTTCTTCCAAGTCCAGCACTTGGATGCTCTTGGAACTGTGAATACAATAGACAGAACTTGGAGGGAAGGGATTCCCGACATGCTCTACAAAGATCATTTCTCTTTAACCACTGGATCAAATCAAATGGTGTTTTCTCTAAGACGCAGGTAACAAATTACATGTATAAAGTTTCATACTTTGAAATTGCATTTGGATTGATTCACAACTTTTAAAGTTATTTTTGCATAAAGTCCAATTGTAATTTCTTTTTTTTGGGGGGGGGGGAGGGTACGGTAGAGTCAGTAACAATGCATACAGCCACGAATTATATCTATTGCGTAGAACATTATTCACTACATATATCTATTCACATTAACACTGAAATTGTGAGATGACTTAAATATGAAGCAATGTGTAGAAATTTACCATGCCACTAAGTGCATTACAGTGCACACAAACTTGGCACAAATACCATAGCATTCCTTGTCATAATCTTATGGTAACTCATTGTGCACAAACATGACTTTGCATCATGCTATAACCATGAATTTTTTACTTTGAAAACTGAAACCCAAATCACAGTCATAGGTTCCTTAAACTTATAAACACACATTTTGTTTCTACATTGACATATCCATGTCATATGAAATGAGTAAAAAAAGAAAAAGAAAAAAAAAGAGCACCATAATTCCAAGGCTTGCAGAACAGAACATTTGTTTAAGATAGTCTAATCACTATTGGTAAAGAAATTAGACTGAACAGAAGGGTTTACGGGAGACATATGAATAATATGCATTGTATAAAGTTTCTGCATAATCTCCATATATCAAACAAAGCCTGGTCTATCGTCAATCCATGCCATCTAAATTACCACACATATTTCTTTAAATCAAACCGATTAATAGAGGACATCAATTCTTTGCAGAGAACAAAATCATCTATCTACACCCTCCCCCCCCCCAAAAAAAAAAAAATGTATATGCATGTATATATACATGTATATATAATCTACTCACTGTCTAGCGTCCGATCAGCACGTGGCAGCTCATGATGATTGTGCTGGTTACCAAGGACAAGAGTATTGAAATGAAATGTGGCATTTGACAAAAGTTGGTTCAGCATCTCTGAAGTCATTGAACTATTGGTACCTTCCCTACATTTTGAACTACATATGCATGTACCATTTACTTTAGGAGGCTTTAAATGCTCTCTTGCCACTTCCTTCCCCTCCTCTTCCTCATCTTTTTCATCCTTTGCATCATTCTCTTCATTCCTATCCTCTTCTTTTTCCTCCTTCTGGTCTTCCTCCCTCTTCTCCTCTTCCTCACCTTTCTCCTCCTTTTTCTCCTCATTCTCCTGTTTCTCTTCTTTCTCATCCTTCCTTTCATTCTCCTCCTCCTCCTCCTGCTCCTCTTCTTTTTCCATCTCCTCCTCTTCCTCATCTTTCTCCTCATTCTCTCCTTCCCTCTCCTCCTCTCCCTCATCTTTCTTCTCTTCCTCTCCCTTCTCCTCCTCCTTTTCCTCCTCTCCTTTCTCCTCTTCCCCTTCCTCCACGTCTTGCTCTCCATGAAACGGATCCCCAGCAGGAAAATCTTTGTCTTTCTTCCACTCAATCTCCCCACCACCACTGATGACATCATTTCCGACTCTTGCGTCTACTTGCATCTCTTCTCTACCCATGTCTCCGACCTCCTCCATCTGCTCTCGTAGGGTAGCAGGAGCTCTAACTGCTCTCTCTCCTGTCTTTCTATGTGTGCTAATGCACCTGGCGGCTACCAGTGGTCCGTCAGTTTCATCATCGTAGTGTGCACCTCCTTTTAGTGACGTACCTTCCGCCCACCTGTCATGTGCATCTTCTGTGGAGTCATCATTACCATGAGTATCATCACCTCTCTGAGAAGTCATGATTGATCCATTTTGGCGAAGTTCGTTTTCGACTCTTGATGCTTCATTCCGTTCGTGATGTGACAGCAAGCAATCCATCTCCTGTGCTCTCCGTTCACTTGTAGGTGAGCTGCTGATAAACAGAGAGGAAGAAAGCGCATCATATGCAATTATGTGACTCATCATCACACAACCTTGATTCCAGACACACACACTAAAAGGTCACAATCTTGTGATATTGCACGTATTCACTGTATACAGACTGTACATATTGAGAGACAGATAGTGAAAATTGGATTAAATTCAACAATTCTGTCAAGAGTTATGTTTTCTTTCGATTTAAAGAATCCTCATAACGCCCCCCGCACACTGACAAATTTTTGACATCATGGGTGAACCATCTTCCTTTAAGAAATGTATACAATATCCACATAACTCTTCAATTTCTGGAAAACATACATTTTCTCTTCATTAATTGCTTATCAAGTGTGTTTGGGGAGATATAAGGTTGGAATTCACACTAATGTTTTAGAAGAATTTGGTTGGATCACAAGATCTACCTTTATCTAAAAAAAAAAAAACAGTGAAAATCTATGAACAAAACCAGTGGAGAGTGTAGAGGTCATGACATTGTGCAGATGCAAACTCATGAACACAGTTAGTATTTCATAAAATTATCCTAATTATACTGTATGTATAGTTATAACTTTGAATAGATTATCCCAAAATAAGAGTGGCTTTTTAATATTTTTTAATCATATTTCCCACATATTTTATACACAAATAAAAAATTGTACGATTTGAAATGCAATAAAAACTTTAATTGCTTTTCTGGATTTTTTTTACAGAGGATGAATTCTATCAGAATCATTTTACCTTCTTTTTTGTAATTAATGCAAGATCTTTCAGTTTGTGCTTCAGTATCTGTTTTGGTCTGCAGAAGTTGGCAACCATGTTAAAAACTCAAATTTGTACAGTTGGGTTTTGCTGAAAACTCAAAACTCTTATATTTCTTCATGTTTGTATCAATGATCTCCTTTTTAAGTCATTTCATGGAACTTACATGGTGCAAACAATATATGTATATTTGGCAAAACTTCATCTCAGGTTATTTTCTCTGTGTATGCTGCCCGATAGATAATTCCCTGCAAAAACATAGGCATTTTTCATATTTTGTATACAATCAATGGACAATTGAAGCTATTGGGATCATCTCTACAACATCCTGACATGTTACAAGTATACCTAGTAAATTTGTAGCATTTTTGGCACTCTATCTCTATTCTGGGTGCTCTAACAAGAATGTGGGAACCGTAGCAAGAAGTTCAAAGGGAAATCACCTGGCAGAACCTTCATGATTCTGTCTTGTATTCCTCTTTCCCAGTTCGGAGCGCAACATACAGACAGCAACCAAAATTCCCACAATCACCAATACAAGCATGACCAACACCACGGCAATGAGAATCATTGAGCGAGACTTGGAACCATCTCCTGTAAAATGAAGTCAAGTTCAAAGGTCTTGAAAAATAAGACAGTCCTCCACATGAGAATAAAAAATATATTAGGTGAGAGACAGAACTGACTGGAAATACGGACATATGTCTAAATGCATTATGAATACCAGGTACAAACTAAGTCATGATTGTCTCAAAAGTCTTTGAATACACTGGATAAATTCTTTGCAGCATTTTTCTGAAAGGTTTCCTCTTTAACAACAAATACAGTCAAACCTGCCTTACAGCGGCCACTGAAAAATCCCCTCGAGAGAAGAGCCCCGTTAAAGACCCTGTGTATAGCGGCCACCTGTCTAACGCGGCCAGCGGTCACAAATTTTGTTTCCCGCGGTAGATTTTAACCTGTATATAGCGGCCACAGAGCTGGTAATTCAGCATGTTTTTCTGATTTGTGGCCGTTCCAGTCATTCATGGGCAACGTTAAGTGATCGCCACCGCTGCATTTATCACTTATCCAGTCATAATAATGCGCTAGTGTTAAGCTTTCTTCACGACTGTACAACATGCTACTGTGCAACAATTTCATAAACATGGGCATTGTTCAATGCATGAAACACACGTGTGCATACGTACACATGCACATGTACACTAAGTACTTATAGATGATACATGTACGTGCACATGTATAGGCAATTCACACATATAGTTGGATAACCTGTCTATAGCGGCCACCTGTCTATAACGACCACTTTTTCCGTTTCCCTTGGGTGACCGCTATAGACAGGTTTGACTGTATAATCACGGGCTATTTAAGCTCCAAAAGTAATACAAATCTGATATCATGTGTGATGTATGCTGCTCATGATAAGAAAAACAGCATGCACTGCAATAAGCAGCTTTAGATCTACTGTACGATGATAATGCTATGATGCGCCATCTCCTGGGGTAGGGTTGGGGGTCATGGGTCATCTCGATCAATGTATCCCCCATCTTTATTTTAACTTCACTACTCAAACAATCAGTCAGATTAAATCAAGTCAATATCACTGGATCTACCATATCAGCACAAATACTGTTCTTGGGGATGGGGACAGACTTGCACCCCTATGAAATACCTGGAAGGATGGAGATGGATGTGTTTGATGTGGTATGTTGTCCTGGATGCTGCGTCTGGGTGTGCTGACTGGCCCACCAAACCGAGCACTGTGGTTCACTCTTCGGGTCGTGCAGCCATTCACACTTCTGGTTGCACAGGTCAGGGTTTTGTGGGTCGCGGTAATATCTATGTGTGTGTGTGTGTGCGTATGTGTGCATGTAAGATTTTTTTTTTTTAAGGAAAAGAATAGATTGGTTCCAAACATTATTGAAATGTCAATTAACTGTGCTAGGCTCAGCAAAGTGATAGACCAGTCAATTTGCTCACAACATCTAGTCCACTGTATGCTACTGAGTACAGGAATGAATTGTAAATATATACTGTAGAAGAAATATTGCACAGAACAGCATCTGTATGAACCTAGATGGTGACTGGATATGACTAGAAATTATCAGTGACGTAATGTATGTTGAAAAATTCATTGTGAGATCAAAATTGCATATATACTTCCAAATGTTCAAATTTAATAAAACATTTGAAACTACTCCATTTCATTATCTCATGCTATGCCATAATCTTGCCAGTGAATCTAACTCTTGCAGGCAATTTGTCAAAAGTGTCAAACTTTATACTTTTCAACCTTTCATAATGCACAGACTGTTTGTAAAGAATGTAACATAGGCAACAGTACCTACGGGAACCCAATACATTATATAGCTCTTGGGCATCAGCTGAGAATCCTAAATACCAAGCCATGTTACTCTGACGAATCTTACCCCATGTGGCAAGCTCCACACTCTCTATCCGTGGTGGGCGTACATTCCTGTGCTATCTCCGTGTTTTCACAGATTCTGCAAGGCAGACAATCGTAGTACATGCTGCTGTCTGAGTAATGACCCTCTTGGCAGGGAACGCACTTTGCATCCCCGTTTTCGCCATCTCCACAGTACTGGAATGATTGATATGGATAGACAATTATTGATGGGAACTAGAGATCATCTGGTAAATAATTTGGTAAAGAATATCACAAGAATCTCTGCTATAATCCCATTGCTAGAAAAAATGTGAAAGGTATATATCGAGAATCTTGAAGCTTGCATGCCTTTACTGTCCAACAAGGAAGAGTGACTTGTTTTGTTAAATATCGTCGGTTGAGAATGATAAGGGTGTTAAGTTGCCTCTAAACCCATAGTGTTCGGGACAACTTAGCGCCCTTCTCATTCTCAACAGACGATATGCACATTCATACAATAAGAATATGCTGTGATTGAATCTAATAGACACAAATTTAACAGGAAACGTAAGATAAACAATGTAACATACAGCAGACATTTCCAAACGAGATGTAACTCAGTAAAATCAATGAACTCCATGTCTTTATACTATATAGTAGTTGAGGTTGTACACTGTTGAATTATATACATCATGTGAATCTAACTCATTGAATAACGATGTGCGACTGTACTTTTTAAAAGAAAGTATCAGTTTTCCAAACACCCCTGAAAAAAGGAGCCAGTCCGACATGTTTGTTAATTTACAGATCAGTAGTTGCAATCTTAACAGATTTAATTTGTAGAGGGAGACAAAATGAAGAAACTCACACCTGAACCTTCACCCCTCTGAATAATAGGATCTTTTTTTTTATCTGACATTCTCTTTAACATTTTGCAAACTGCACAAAAAAGCACATTAAAAGGCACTATAAAACCAGATTTTGCTCTCTACTTGGTTAGTCAAAGTTTTAGTTTGCTCTAAAATTTAATTTGAACATGATATTGCTTGGAGATGGTCACTTTGAGTGCCCTACACCATTTTCAAGGCAATTGACAAGAAACCACATTCAACGTACCTTGTCAAGACCCATGCCTTCCAAACACTGTACACACATCTTACAGAGTCCATCTTGGCCAAGATAGAAGTGTCTCCCGCTGCAGTCATCCAGACAGGTTGGAGGGGTTGGAGAGTTGCTACAAATGGCCTACATGTTTTCAGAGGAGATGGAGTAAACAGTTTTGATTATGAACCATTTCACAGACAAGATACCTAGGAGATACAATGTATGACCTGGGTTTCTGTAAGCTAGCAACATGGGCATAAATGATAAATATATCACCTGTGCAAAGTTTAGGAAAACTACGAAAAGGTTTAAAGGGGAATTTACCCCATCCTGATGTGGCTTCAGTAAATGCAAAAATATCAATGAAACACATCAGTGAAGTGTGAGGAAAATCAGACAATACATTTGTAAGTTAAGCATTTCAAAAGGCTTTTCTTCCCTTTTTATTTCTTTGGATCCAAGTATCATGGATAAGATGTCCACAAATTCATGATGCTGATGTCACACACATGGGTGTGGAATTTTTTACGCCTAAAGAAAATTCCAATAAACATCATATTTTCCTGAAAAGTACATGTCAAATTGACTTGTTATTAACTTATATGAATGTTAGTGGTAACATTATATCCCCTCCCTCACCATCTACAGTGAAGTGGGTAAAGTGAGTCCCGATTGTTTAGCATCAAAAAAAAAAATAAATAAATGATAGAAAAATGAAATAATGTGAAGCCTAAATCTATATGATTTTCTTTCATTCCACTCCTGTGGCATCAAATAAAACTGTTGTAGCCTGCTAGTGCTTACCTGATGGGAAACACGCCACTGCCAACAATACACCAACACAGCCAACACGACATGTGTGAAGCCAATCAGATCCATTCTACCAATACCCAAATATTAATTGCAAAGAGAGCAAAGGAGCTCATCATATTACACGTAAATTAGCACATTCTCAAGCAACATGGGAAAAGACAATGAACTCCAATCCACGCTCTCGACTCTAGTCTCCAGCTCGATCCTCTCGGACTAGATCTTCTGATTAAAGTGCCATAGTCCAGCCGACAGTCTACTCTCAACACTTCCAGTGCCAGTTTCTTTGATATCTCTTGTGATCTTTTCTTGATCTACGAGATCTACGAGAAGCATACGATGTGAAGCGATGTAGGGTCCAATCCGACCGAAGATGTGTTCTTCATAACACTTGACTTGTCTGAGGGCCCGGGCGGGTCGAGTCCGACACTCTTCATTGACACTGACAAGTGACAATATGTCAATGACAATGCAGACAATGTGTTCTTGAAACAGTCGACATACGCGACAGAGAAGCAGAAATTAATTGCACACTTGACCCTGTCTAAGAACGTTTATGTAGTCGCATGTCACAGAAGTCAAACACGCACACAGGCTAGGCACGTTACAGCGTCATGTGAACAACGAAAATGTGAGATTTCACGGTAAAATAACTGATCTCTGCGAGAGATACTAATGTTTAAGGGTCCTATAACATTACGTAGTACACAATAATTACGATTAGGGTATTCCCCGACACCGGTGCAAAGAGACAACATTTTGCATTAAAAGCTCATTTATTTCTGAAATAGAATTTTCCAAAAAAAAAAATAAAAGTCAGTATGTCCAAAATTAAAATATAGTTTACATACTTGTATTTGTAACATTACGCTAAAATGTATGATTTGAAGGATTTTATTCGCACTCTTTCTGTGAATACCGAACATCATTATGAACGAGCTTCAAACATTACCTTGGCTACAAAAAAGAGTAAAGCAGAAGTGCACTGCGTGCGCTTCTCTCTACACCGTACTCCCCGTACATGTACGTATACTCTTTGCTTTCCGTATACAGCTGATACAATTGTACCACCAAAAAACGGAATTGAGGCAAAGAGGGTTTGTGCTTTTATGCAGAATCAGGGAGGTGAGACGAAATCTAGATAGTTATAATACTATATAATTTTTTACGAGTAGTTATTGACTATCTCTAACCCTTGTGGGAAATGGATCCACACCTCGATACATATTACTTGAAGAGATAATCCGTTATCTGAGTATGTTTAGGCACTGTTACATCGTTTGATAGCAACCTCTGCAATCTGCAAGCTGTGAACACCTGGCTGTGCGTCGCCAACGCAAGCGGATCTCGGGAAACATGAAACTGCAAGGCCGAAGCGAAGGAGTCTGCGTGAGTAGACCATCTAACTGTTAGAGACTGATCGGAGTCATATAAACCCTCTTAGGAGGAGTAGACTGCTGCAAGCTGTAATTTCGGTAGAAGTCTAACAACTGTGTTTTTAGCAGCAGTGCCAGAGGGCTTGCCAAGTGACAATTTTATCTTAGACAGTCGGTAGTGACAGTAACGGTCGTTAGACACTAAGTTTTATACAGCAAAGGCGGCATGGCCATGTGATGCAATATTTGGTAGGCCTACCCTGGGGTACCAAATGAAAATTTACCATTTTGTTGAATTACTTCTTTTTTTTTCAGCACTACCCTGGCCTCTGGGCCTGGCTGGGTGGTTACCAAAAGGTGTAAAAATGATTTTTAGTATTTAAATTAATTATGTGCAAAAATGTTTTCTTGTTTGTGATTAACTTATGTTAGGCCTAACGTTAGATGTAACACAATAGGCCTATGTAATGTTCGTCGTTAAAATGTTAGATTGGTCTATTCAACAATTAGAATCTAATGCATGCAAACAATGGTCTCATTAAACATGCTCTGTTGTACTCTTCACCGTTTAAAAGTTGACATTGCATGGAAGGAATATTGCCATGCCGATTTATGCCAGTGCTGATGATGAGAAAATACTGGCCATTATGCATTACAACCTTGTACAACTGTATGATAGATAGACATGAGATGGCACTACACATCGCCACCCTTGGTAACATGTAGTTAGAGATTTTGGGGGTTCTTATATTATAGCTTATAACGTTAGATGTTTGGGTCTAGACCGTTCTACCTCAAAAAGTCAAATTCATTTAGTCTAATAATAACTAAAATTTAATGTTACTTACTTTCCCATGGGACTGCACTGACCAAGTTTGGAACTTCACTTGTACAATGCATTGGTAAAGAGAGAGGGTTTTTGTGGAAGGGTTATTTGAAACATGTTTTGTTAAGTACACTTGACTAAAATTTACTGGGTTACTAATTTTGTAGCCCAGTATTAAACATTAAGTAAACACATTCAAATCATATTTTCACACAAAACTTTACATTTTGCTGATTGATATCAACATCAGATCACACTTATTAAAGTGGGCAAAAGGTCATTCTCATATTAATTTCTAGAAGTGTACAACCTACATTGTACATCAGCTTATAAACTAATGCCTGCTGTCTAATCTGAATCTAATTTTCTCTACTTTTTTCTTCATGGCTAAGCAGTGGCAAGTCGATCCAATTTCCAAATTTTGTCTTTCAACATGCAACAGGGACTCCTAATGTTACGTTGAATCGTCAGAAGAAATTGGCAGATCCCAGATGTGCTAAAACTGCAAGATGGATCGTCTTTTGCTCGCCTGGCCGGTTCACTGCTTGTAATGTACCTGAGAGATATTCATCCATCAGGAAATCATGAACAAATGAGGTGATTATGTCTGCAGTTCATAGTAACTCCTCCCTCTACGCCAATGAGGAACCAGCCCGAGGCACCGCATTCAACAGGCGCAACCTCTTTCATGAACAGACGGAGGCGTGCAGTCTCACCCAGCGGCGCAGACCAGCAGAATATCGTCCAGATCCGACCGGGGAGGTGGTTGCACGTGCTGCACCTTCAGCCTGAGGGAAAGGCCAAGCATGGCTCTGACACTACCTCCCAGGGTGGCGCATCGCAAGGTACGCAAGACGATGACAGTGGGACTGGCCTCTGTGATGGAAGCATCACAGTGGACACAAAATGTTTAGAACACACCTATGGCAACAACTGTGGGTCGTCTTGCCAGAATCAGTCAATCTCAGGAAAAAATCATGTAGATACCAATAAATACAACTGTGACTGTGGTCCACCTGGACCAAGCGTCAACTCAGCATCATCTGGGACCACCACACATCGAGTCCATACAAAGGAAAAGTCCTCAGCTTCCTCTGTTGCTGATCCTACTGTAAGTAGGGAGACCAAGTGGGCGAGTCAGGTGTCTCTCATCTCCCTCATTGAGGAACCGGGCACCGTTCTGTTCTTCCTGCACGGTGTTGGTGGCAGTGCGGACGTGTGGTGCCACCAGCTCCGATACTTCCGCCGAAAAGGATTTGAGATGGTGGTGCCGGACATGCTAGGGCACGGGCTCAGTCGAGCACCGAAGGACGCCTCGGCTTATACATTCCAGGAACTGTCCAAGGACATGCTTGCTGTCTTTGATCGATATTCCAAGAAGAGAAACATCTTGATTGGACATTCATATGGGTGAGTTGTCACATGTACAGTGGCTTGTGGTGTCTGTGTCCTGACTGTGACTATGTAATACTCCAAACACTAAGACTTGACCCATTAAAGGGGCCGTGAAATCCAAAAATTTGAGCTCTGAGAGGGCTAAGATGTGTTAATTCTTTGATAATCTTTCACCAGTTGTTTGTAAAAAGCACCTGTAAGAGAGAAAATCCAATTTTGCTGCCCTGATTTTGTATATGTCCAAGTTCCTAAGCTCCGCCCCTTAAAAAAGTGAAATTTCGACAAATGTGAGTCACGTGACCGAATACGTCATCTCAAGAACCGAAGCTTTCGTAGCAGACGACACTGCTACACGTTAATACACACACGGCCCATACCTACCCACGTATCGCGTATGTGTACCCCGCTGTTGTGTGTTGATTATTCGCAAGACGTCGGGTTGTTAAACGTTTGATTGCAAAAATATAGTTTGAAGAGATCTTAGCTACACCCTGTAAACGAAGCATTCACACCTTTCCCAACGATCAAAATCTACGAAGAATCTGGACCACACGAGTAAAACTGACAAGGGCCGATTGGGACGGGCCCAGCAGCTCAAGTTTGGTGTACGTGTGCAGCGCCCACTTCCCCGGTCCCGAGGATGCATTCGAAGAGGGGCTGCATAACCAATTTCAGATTGCTAAGGGCAAGGCTGAAGCCCGATGCTTTGCCTGTAATTAAACTGCCACTGCAGCAAGGCGAATCGTCCGAGTTGAAGAGGAGTGGCAACAACAACCAGCCGCTGAGAAGAGGAGGAAAATGAGAGTGAGTACCACAATGACTATCGGTTACGGGTTACGACTACGTTCGTTCGGCATTACCGTGAAATACTGTAGTTCACCACTGCACTGTGCACTCCATTTCGTCATAGCCGGTGACTGCTTTCAACCTCCATAGACTTTGCACATACCAGTAGACCACGTCTAGATCTAGTGAAGACGCACACGCAGAACAAGAGGGGACCGATATTGCGTTTTTGTAGGTTCGGCATTTACTTACAAAATTAGAAATTCGGTAAAAATGTGGGGTCTTTCTTTGTGTTTTCATTCGTGAATCGAATATGTCACGGTAGCTGGTATGCTCTGTGACTGTGTGAGTGTGAGTGTGATGTGACTGCAGTCATAAATCAATACACTACACTAGTTGCAGTGACAAATGAAATACCATGGGTATACTCGATAGCAATGACAATGAATCCGAATGATATAGATATACAAATAACAGGGTGGTTAGTACATGATGACAGGCTCAGTTTTTTTTCCCCAAAAAAAATAAGAGCATACTGGTTTGGGGTACCTACCTGTATGGCTGTAACTCAGTCAAAGAAAGCCTTATAGATCACCTATGTTCTAAAGTCAAGACAAAGTTCAAATTCAAAGTCAAAGTTGTATGGACAAAGCTTGCTCGTCCTAATTGTGAAGAAAGGCAGTGACATAAACTGTAGTCGCAACTCGGTCGCATCAAGGCAGAAGGGCCAGGACCATAAATGCAGACACATCCATGGGTCAATATCAGTAGGTTTGTGTCTACGTGTAATAGATGCAGACTTCATTTGCAATTTATCCATATGGGCAATTCCACAGTCCCGGTACCATGGTACTGTACCGTAACTGATGTTACTATACAGTGCTTTTACAACATTCTGTAGTCTGTAGTACCGGTAAAATGCAAATACCTTTGAATTGCAATTGATATAGCTATAGTTTAAAGGTAGGTACCGGTATACAAGGTACATTGTAGCCTTACTGTGGCTAATATATAGAATTATAAATTTTGCTCCAAATCTGCATTTCTAAAGAACTGCAAGAAAAAAAAAAATGCATCAGTAACTGATGTTACTGACAATTTTGTCAGTGATCCACTGCCGGGTTTCAAGTCGTACAAGTCCAGGGAGCTTATGGGGAGGGGGGAGGGGGGAGCTACATAGTGCATGTCACAAAATTTTGGAGGATGAAATTGGGTGGGTAGCTTTGCATAGTAACTGTTACATGTTCTCCCTCCAATATCGAATATCAGCTGAGAAGCAGAAAAAAAAAAATTCCTTGTAAAATCGTAGGGGGCAGAAGTGCACAATGCCCCCCCCCCCCCATAGGTACGGTACAGTTGTGAATGCTTCTACCCACGATCAAGATTGCGTGAGAGTGTTAGATGAAGCATAGCTATTTTGTTAAATGCATAATCTGACATTTTATCGAGCTAAAAATATTTTAGCTGCATAATATTTTGTCAGGATATATACGGTACCACTGTACGATAGTGTGGAAAATGTGAACCTTCTGTGATTAAATGCTTTTACGTAGGTGCAGATTTAGTGCTTGAGAGAGTTAAAACCTATACATTTTATTCCATAGTTTCTTGGCTGTTTAAGTTTATTCATCTGAATATATTATCAGGTGCTTGTCAGTCAGCTTGACAAATGAGAATTTCTTATTATGATTATAGATCATTGCTCAACCACGCTGTAAAACTGCAGGTTGTGAGAATTACAAACATTTTGTAAGGAACTGATTTGGCATGTATCCTATGGATTTTTTTTTTTTTAAATGAAGTTGACCATATATTCTATAAATATGCTTTCTTATTACATTTGTGTTTCTTATTTACTAGTATTTGTCAATTTTGAGCATTCATGGCATATGCCATTGACCAAATCAAAGGCACAATCATGAACTTTTCTTGTTTCACATTACAGATGCTGGATGAGCTTCTTGCTAGCCATGAGCATGATCCCCTCAGGAATCTCTCCAGCCTCAGGAATTCAATACTATATAAGGATTTGTTCAAACCAGAGACTTTTAAAATTGATTTATTGGTTTCAAATTCTACTTCAGACTCCAACTAGCTGCACTCCACTACAATGCCAATAGCAACTGTCCGCAGGCAACTACCAAGAGTGGGAAAAAGCGGTACAAAGTCATCACGCCCAAGTATAAGCCTGAGAAAGCATCAGTTAAGGTATGCAAAGGAAAGGTCTCATTCTGTAAGTGAATATAATTTTGTCATTACCCTCTCTACAGGAAAAGAATGATCACAGACCAGAAATAATAATGTACACAGATAAAGAAAGTATGGAAATTAAATTTAGATTACTTGAAATTATAACTCTGCCATGTTGTGATGTATCTTTTGTTCATTTGTTGCGATACAAATTCAACACATTTCTTCAAAATCTGAAAGATCTTTGTCCTTCAATGGCCTGCTTTTTGTCTGTTTATGTGTTTTAATATGTAGGCATGGTTCTTTGGGGTTCTGAGTCACCCTTCCCTCCCCCCCCCCCAAAAAAAAAAAAAAGAAATACGTAATATTTCATATCTAGCTTGTCAACTTCAGTGGGATCACTTGTTGGTTATCACCTTCCCTTATCTCTCATTTTAATGTTATTGTTTCTTCTGCTATGCTGAAAGAATCACACCATGTCCCGCCACCAGCCCTATCCCCAACCATATACTAGTTAAAAAAGAAAAAAAAAATCCCGCTCTTATTGATATAAGTAATAGCTGAATAGTCTACATTTTAGTTGGAGGTGATTTGAATATGAGAGCATTAATCAGTTTCGTTAAATCAGAGATTGGTTTAAAAGTAAACATCCAGGCTTTGGTCAATTTTAACCCTTTGTACAAAATTGAACTTTACACACAAGAGCCATGTGTATGTGAGTGTGTGCTTTCAATGACCCTGAACAATAGACATGAATACCACGAATACCACCTTTTCAGAGCTCTGCTCACTAGGCTTCCCGACTATTGCTCCAAGGCACATGAATGCTTTATTAATAATTCATGATGGATTGCCCTAGGCACTGTTACTGTTAGTCTGAATTCATGGTAAAGAGTAACATGCATGCACGGATGAACAAAATCAGCACATGTTTTCATGTGCTTGCATACACTACATTTCAGGATGAATAAAGACTAGCTGTGAAAGTGGAATTTCTCATGAATATGTAATAGACCATTCCAATCCTGACCATTGTTCAGGACCATTGTCAGGGTGTTAACCACACACTCCCATACACATCTGACCCCTGTGCAAAATTTACATTTTGTACAGAGGGTTGAAAACAGAGCAGAATCTGAAATCTAACTTTAAAATGAATCTTAACTTTACTGAATCTGATTTATGCTATCATTTCTAAAGCACCTCTAAAAAAATTGTACATTAATCAGCTATTGCACATATCAATGTCAGTGTTATCTGATACATACTTTTGAACTATTGAGGATCCAAAGTAGGAAATGCTTTTTTGTAACACCTAGTGTATATATATATATATATATATATATATATATATATATATATTTCATATGTGTGTGTGTATATGTATTGGTTTTCCTTTTTTAATAGAACCATGCTTGTTGATATGTATTTCTAAAACAAATATATACACATTTTTTATGATATTTTCTTTTCTTATGGCAGCCTATGTTCATGACCTCATGGAAGAGGTATCCCGTTGGAGTGTCAACTACAGCGCAAGTGAACTGGAAAAGAAAGATGCCCCACCATTCCTTAGCAGCCAGTACACATACCAGGCCAAGGATGAGCTCATTCGCCAGCATACTAGCCACTTCTGTCTGGATACGTGATTATCCATCCTATAGGCTTTCTTCCTAGGCCTTTCATCCATATGCAAGAAGTATGCTAGACACATAGTTATAGATGAAGGTATCATGAAAACATGAACAATTTTTCATGGTTTCACTCTGGACCCTGTTTTCTGTGATACATGTACATTTACTGTATCATGTTCATAATCATGTTGTATGCTTTGGGAGGCTGTTCTAGCAATAACTTAGCTTATTACACACATATTATCATCTACATGTATATATATATATATATATCATATGGATGTCAAGATTATATACAGTGTATGTCATATGATGTAAAATGCACTCCCGTTAGAACAAACACGGTTATAACGAAATTCCAGTTATAACCAAGTAAAAATTTGGGCCGTAACATTATCCACTTTATGTGTTTTTATTGTTTATTTGTTCGGTTATAACAAAATTTCAATATAACGAAAGAAAACTGTGGGTCCCAAGGACTTTGATATAATGGGAGTCTACTATACAGTCATTCAAACATGAAAGAGGTTAACTTGTGGCTTGGATTGCATAGTCTTACATTATTATCATAAAATTACTCCTAGGTGTACTCAGTTCTTTCCTCTGGCAGATTATCATACACCCGCCAAACATAGTGTGAAGGGGTATGTGATAGGTATCAGTGTGACGTTAGTCGGGCAGGTGATTGACAATTGTCATGAAAATTGGTGTTTGTGATGAAATGAAGGTGCAGGTGTGCAAGACTTATTTTTTGTGTGTTTTTCAGACAAAGTGATGCCATGTTAACCAAAGTTTTATCAAAACGTTGTACAGCAATAACTTCCACAGCATTTTAGTAGTTAAAGTCAAAGTTGGTGTTTGTGATGATCTGTAGCTATTTGTGCAAGACACCCTTTGTGTTTGTACCTGACCAAGCATTAGCCATATAGTTTTCTTTTTTATATTTTATTTCAGTTGAGCCAATTACCACACAGTCAAGAGATGATGTATATTGAAGTACTGTGCAGATATCTAATCACCTTCAACTTTTACAACCTTGCACTTTTTGTGGTCACCAAAAAGAATAGCGGTACAATAAAACAAGGAGTACCCCGCATACAAGCTGTATAAAGAGATTTAACAAAGACAATAATGCAGTTAATGCCAATAACATGTAAATGGGAGTTATATTTAGGCAAGGTCAACTGCGATACTGTAAATCAAAGTCACAGAGAAGCATACTGTCAAACTTCATCAGTGGCGAATCCAGAGGGGGCGCAACACCCCTCTTTATTCTTTTTTTGTTAAACAAAAGAAATATAACAAAAAGGGGAGGGGGTTAATTTAGAATGGCGCCTCCCCTTTATGGAATTCATGGATCCGCTCCTGTACATTCACATCTATTTCTAGTTTTACTTTCATGTAAATTGTGCACAAAGTTCTTGTTAGTATTGGGCAGTAATTTCTCAACATTTTATGAAAGCTTCATTGCAAAAGAGATCATGTCAGAGAATGTTGCATTTAAGGTAATAGCATTTAGTTGAGCGCTTTAGATAAAACATGTACAGTGTACATGAAAGAATACCAAGCACAGTTTGTGTTATGGAAGTTTTCTTGACCATGAGTTTGTTTTTTGTCCTTTTCAGATACTATATTTGTTTGATATGATTTTTTAATTACATAATGTAGCTTTTTTCTTTTTGGATTATTTTTCATACAATTTTCCTTTTGACGTGTTATATGATGAGTTCCAACTGTTCTTTGATCATGCAGCTTTTTGAATAATGGAGAAGCTCTTGCCAAACTATGAAGTTGTGTTGTGATTTTTTTCCCACTGTTGAATGCACAAAATGAAACTTTTTTGTTGTTGTGTAATATGTGTGTGTGTGTGTGTGTGTCTATTGGTTGTGCATGATTTTGTTTCATGGAACATGTACTCTCTAAAAAAATAACAAGCAAGAAATATGCACTCTTGGAGGATTGAATAAAAAAAAATGAATTTACAGTGAAATTTGAGTGACAATTTGTATTTCCACTTTTGTGGAGTGACCTCAGAGATAACTCCGATTTGACTCTAATTTCACTCAAAATTCACTCTTTTCTCATATTCATTCCTTCAAAAGTGAACATTTTCACTTGTTATTTTTAGAAACTATGTTCTATTATGGTGCTATGGATTATTTTTTTTTCAACACAGAAACATATATAAAAATCAAACAGAGTGCTTCAGTTGGGGATAGGATTGTGTGCTTGGGGTAATCACACATTTTATTTATCTTGATTGATTGATTGATGTTTATGCCTCTGCCACGAAGTAGTGCGGAAGCATTGTGTGTTTTCAAGTTGTCTGTTCGTCAGTTCACGTGTCCGTCCGTCTGTAATGAATTTTGTGGACAGCGTAACTAACAGTTTAAGGTACAAATCCTAATGAAACTTGGAATGTATAACTGAGTGCATGGGCAAAGTTTTGCCTATCAACATTCAGGTGCACATGCTCAAGGTCAAACGGTCAAGGTCAAATGTTCAAAATTTCTCTATCCCCCCCCCCCCCCCATATCTATGCAATGCCTGGAGGTATTTTCTTGAAACTTAGTGTATGCATGTACTACCAAATAAAGATTCTCAACAGACAACATGGGTCATGAGATTAAAAGTCAAAGGTCAAGTTGAAATGTAGAAATTTCTAGTTTTTCTCTATTTCTTGCAAATGCTTCAATTAAGGTATCTTCATTGAAGTTAGTATATGTGAATGTATACTGACTGGCAGTGATTATAGCAACTTTGGGGGTCAGTGGTCAAAAGTCAGCAGTCAAAGGTCAAGGTCAAAATCTGTAAATGTCAGTCTCTTTATGGGTTTTACAGCTGGAATCCCTTGTACTCCTTAGATGGAAATGTTTTGCTGATCATGTTAACCGCAGATGAAGGCAGTGGTAACCGCACAGATCTTCCAAGGAATTCTCCAACGCCATCTCGCTAGCTGTCGGTAGGCAACATGGCGGTTTCTCCTGTACAGAAAGGAAAGAAAGAGTACATGTACTTAATTTGAAATTTAGAATGGAGAGAATTAAAAAATCAAAGAAGTTAAATTTTCTTTGATAAATGGCTTCCTTTTCTTTCCCAATGTTTCCTTAATGTGCATCAGATATTGATTAGCAATAGTGTGAAATATGCCTTTGTGTGATTCTAGATGACTGTAGAGATATATAGTGCATGAACATATTACATGTACATCAGGCTTTCGTATTGCCACTGTGGTGAAGTTTCAACTGGGGTGGAGGGTGGGGGGGGGGGGGTTGGTGGCCAAGGCGACCGAGTGGGAGAGGGTGTGAGAGGGGATACACCCCCTACGGTAGGGAGAGTTTTGAATATCAGTTCATGAAATGGCACGCACTGAAAGTCCATATTAGAGTTTTTTTTTTTTTTTTTTTTTTTTTTCTCCCCGATCAAGGGGGGAGGGGGGCACGGTCCTGTGACCCCACCTATGCCAGTGCAAATTACTCATATGTGTACTCGTGCATACATTTAATCCACACATGTATACTCAGTAGTGAACGTACGCTAGATAATGGCCTAACAACTTCCCCTTAATTCAATAATTTTTTAATTGTTCACATGTTAAGCAAGACACCAATGCTAGATCTGTGTACAGTGTATCCATGAAAATATCAGTCAAAGGCTGCATATGTAACATAGGGCCTATACACTATTTCTTGTGAATGGGTTTTCACTTTTTTGGCCTAAAAGTTTGGCACAAAAAAAAAAACACACACACACAAACAAACTTGGGTATATTCAAGCATATTTCAAATCTAAACTATAACTAAAATTCTTATAAAACACACAAAAAATAATAACAAAAACATAAAAACACTTACTTGTTGTCTGTGGCATCACCTCTGGCATCTTCATCATATTGTTGTTTGTATTCTGATAGTATGCAGTCTCTAAGTGTAATACATATTCATCCAGGCAAAAATGGTCTTGAACCCTAGGTGCATGGTGATGCAATCCAAGTCGTCGCCAGCAAAAGAGTCCATCTTTGCCACCACTCGTGCGATTTCTTTGCAGCACACAGACTCCTTGACCATCGGCATGGCAACACATCCTCCACTGCATGAGCACCTGAACAAAAGACAGAAATGGGGGATCAAGGAAATGAGGATTATTGCTTGCTTTCTGAAATAAAAAATGTGTGACAAAAATAACTTTTTTGATTCAAAATAAGTATTTTTAGGAACACTTCCAGTATCATATTACATATGACCTCTTTCCCAAGTTCCCATCTGCTATTATGCAAGGTTGAAAAAAGTGTGTATAGCTACTAAGTATCCCTCTTGTGTGAAATGTACACGAGATATTATGTCATTGAGGCATGGTTTGCAATATATTACAAGTTTGCCAAAATTCATTATCATGCACCACGGGCCAATATTTGCAATCCTTCCCCCCTCCCCCATGTATAAATACACTAGTATCAAATACTCGTAGAAGAAAAAGATGTATGTAAATCAATGAATTTAAATGAAGTAAAAACAAAATCATAATACTAGATGATATGGTACTAGATGAAACAAAAAATTAACACTTTGCTCTGAAATTGGAATGATCAGAGTTTGTCTCTTTAGTTGACGTAAACATTGATTAAAAATATTACAATTGTTGAAGAAAAAGAAAAGAATTTCCACATAGGGGGGCCTAGCCCTATGTGAGGTCTAAACTCTAATAACGTTATAGATAGATCTAACAATGTTAGAACCTAGGTAGCCTACATGCAGCTACATGTAGGGCCTATTCTGCTGTAAGATTTTCAGGACAAGCAATAAAATGCAGGGTTGCCAACACTGGAAACTTATCTAGTTGAGAGTGAGACTCCCATAGGCCAATGCTATAATTCAGGAGTCAAAATGAGTGAGATCAATAGAAATGCATGCAAATGAAATAAGAGTGAGAAAGGACCAAAATGAGTGAGTCTATCAAACGGCTCAACGCTCAATTCACGAGAGTTGGCAGCCCTAAAAATGCCTGATTAAAATTCTGTTCATTGTAAGAATGCACATAAATTTCAGATTTAGGATTTATGATCAGATAAAGAGCAGGGATAATTAATGAAATGAAACATCATCATTCATCAGCATGTCGATCCCAGTGCAGTCACTGTGCAGTCACTGCAGTCACGTCTTGCACGTTGCAAGATTAGGCGCAGCTGTTGTTTGTACATGCATCAGCATCGGGAAACCGCCGGGGCTGAGCTGGTGGGAGCCCGATAAATACATAATTCCCTATTGGCTATAGTCCACAATAAAAAATGTGTTGTTGTTGTTGTTTACTTTTTATACAGAGTCCAGCCCATTACCATAAATCAACATCATAGCTTATGCAAATGTGATTGCTGAGCGAAACAAATCTAAATTCTGCTCATTCAGTTACGACAATACGAGTTCCTAGGCCAGCTCATGAAAAAAAAAAAACAACGATAAATCTACGCCAACGCTAATACTAGAACGGCCATGCATGGCGCGGCCGCAGCTTGCCGAGCGGCCAGGCTCGGCTGACAGTGATTGTGCACGGCTATGGCAAGCGCGCACAGCTCCCCAGGCCGATTGGGTAATGCACGTCGAAGCCGCAAAAGTACGGGTAAGGGGCAAATTGGTAACTAGGGAACTACAGAAAAAACAGTAGAATTTCAATTAAATGAAAATCAACAGTTTGACTTACCAATCTCTGTTGCCCAGCCTCCTCTCAATGTCTTCTGGCTCATTCTCGTCTTCACCTCCGACTGCACCTTCATCTTCCACTTCATTTTCGAGCTCTGGCTCAAACTGTAGCCGTAACGTTAGGGCCTTAAACTCTGCACGTTGAGTGGGCAGAATAACTGGAATTTGGTCATAAAATTCAGCAAGACTGTCGATGTTCGGAATCTGAACTGGAAGAGTGACTTGCGCTCTCTTCCATACTACTGTCGATTTAAAGCCTCAAGGGTTATTCATAAGAAGAATAGCTAAACAAGTTAGAGGTCTCACTAGTTGTGTTGCTATCCGCTAACAGAACTACGTGCTATAATACAGCTGAGTAGCGTCTGCTTGGCTAGCGCTCGAACTCGCATCGTTCTTGAGATGACGTATGAGGACTTACGCGCGCCGTGGGCGTGTTTTTGACATTTTTTCAGGGGGCGTTCCCAGAGCTGTATATTCTCTCAAAATAACTCTTTTATTCATCAGAATCATCAAAAAGTAGTTGTAAATGCGAAATCAGCACAAAACATTACATAAAGTTGGCCTAAACCTGAAAAATAGGTTGATTTGGGCTTCACGGCCCCTTTAAGTCCTTTTAGAAATATTTTCTACTGCTGGTCATCAAATCAAGTGACATATGTCTGCCTCAGGATGACACAAGGAGATGTATGGATATATGTCATTGCCTGTGTGCTCACATACCTCCCTTACCCCTTCACATGCCAAGGCACATAGCTGCAACTCTCCATGCTGTTTCATCACCATTCATTTAGTTCATCCACACTTAGCCTACAGCTGTAAAGACAAATGAGCCAGTCTACTCAGGTGTAACAATGTACATCAGTCCAACAGGAAGACCATGGTAACACAATAGGGACTATTCAATATAACTTATCAGTTAGTTTCCAGACATTTGTGCCAATCAGTGAAGAAAGAACTCCAGAGGATGTGTCACTTGGCGTGTGCTGGTAAATCACAGTATCTTGGATCAAGCTCACAATTCCACTTGAAAATATTCTTTGAATAAAAACACTGTGCAAATTCAAACGTTACCTTGATAGGTCTTTGCAGCAAAGTATTCTGTGCAGTATTCCAGAAGAGTCCTCATTTTAGGCGACACTGAAGCCATTTGTGCTCCAACCTATGGTTTGAGAAGTATAAGTACTGTTACACATTTCTGCTGCTAACATGTGAGAATATTTGCCTCCCCAGAGGGTCCTTCTGCACCCTGGTAGCCAGGGAGAGGTCCAGGCGAGTCACCAAGCTGGTTCTGATCAGCAATGGGGGTCCCATCCCACTGTCTCCGGACACCTGTCATCTGTTCTGTCTACCTTCGTGCTTCCTTGGCTGCATCAAGCCCGTCATCAATCGTAGATTTGCCAGGTGAAGCACCCCTACTTGCCCCTTCTTCTGTATAGGATGATATTTCTGTGTGATGTAAATTACAACATTGTAAATTAAACTTTGGAGCATGTTTTCCATGCATGTATATATATAATAGTAATTAAATAGCTGTAAGTTACCTGGTTGGTGTTTAACAAGTTGTCGTAGGTGTTTTCTACTTGTACGTAGTTTTACACTAGCCACTGAAAGAAATATTTGTCACCCAATTCAATTTAAAAACATATTACCTCCACATAGGAAATTGTTGATATTGTGTATCTGGCATGCAGATCACTCTCATAAAATATGTGTTAACATTTATGACATCAGTTATTTGTTAATCCATTCATTTGACAGACAAGCCTTTCACAAAGGCTCAAAGCACACCCAGGAAGACCTGCGGACTGCCTTTGATATCCCGGCCTACGTCCTGCGCGGCACGATGCAAGGCCAGCACTGGCCAGAAGGGGGCAACGCCTACCACGAGGAGCTCTCCGTGTCGGTGCTCATCGTCCACGGCGCCATGGACGAGTTTGTGAGACAGGAGGAGAGTGAACTAATGCAGGAGGTATGTGCAGCAAACCAGGAACTACACAGACGCATACACTATGCCTTGAATATTATGTCCGGGGAAAATGCATCATATTCTAAACATATGTGTTCAAGCTTTCCTGTTCAGAGAGTAGTAGCCACATAACTCTTTCATTAACATCAATAACTTGATTGTACATAGTAGCGTTCATACTTTGAGATGGTAGGGCAACAGAGAGCTTTGGTTCAAAATTGCTCTAGACTGTTCATGGTGATATTTTGTTCCATAATAACTGCACAAATAATAAAAATATTACATTTAGCAATATCAAGCTCAAAATCAATGCAAGCTGGAAATCTATTATGCCAGCACAGCTTTGTATGTTGAGAACAAGTCAGCAGTATTCAAACATAAGAACATGATATTCACAACTTCGTAATAATTTTCATCAAAGTATACAAAATCGTGAGTTCTTTTCCAAATGGGACTCAGTGCAAGATTTGTGTGCATATCAATTAAAGTCTTGTTAGGCAATGACATCATGTGCAAAAGTGATCCTTTTATTTGCAGGAGTGATTGTTTCATTGGAACACAAAAACTTAGAATTCTTTTGTCTTTTTGTTCAATTCTTATGAAGCATATAAATTATACTGTGGATCCTTTCTGTGCTTTGACATAGAGTGTTGATTGGCACAGAAAACCTCACAGCATTGTACACACTGTCCAAAGTCCCTGGTACATAAAGGGTTGGGTTTCTTTGATTTTTTGCTGCATATAGAAGCTTACCTAGACATGGTGTTAAAGTAGAGTTTCTCCCCCCCCCCCCCCCCCCCCAATTTTGTAGCTCTGTCATGGCTTGACAGTTGATAGATAAATGAGACTGAGTTGTTCAATATTTTGTAGTATCTGCCAGCAGTCTCAAGGTTCCATAAACATACTTGCCCATCATTTATTTTTTCCCATACTTTAAAATGCATTGACAGACCATCTATGCCTCACAGCTGGAAGTCATCGAGTCTGCCGGGCATATGGTGATGGTGGAGCAGCCAGACAAGGTCAACGAACTCCTGCATGCATTCATCCTGCGAGACATGACAGTCGCGAGAGTCGTCCCCTACCAGAGGGGGCAGGGGCTGGCCGCGGGTGAGGGCGGCACCTCCATCTCTCCGCTCCAGAGACACAAGACTGTACCAAACATCTCCATGACGTCCTGACAAAGTATGACACTCGGATGGCTGGATTTCATGTCCAAGATTTGTGATGGGCATGTGAAATTACCCTGAAATATTTGCTTTTCTCTATATAACAGCTTTCACTAACACAAGTATTGGAGCGAAATTCTGCCGGGTTTAAATCCTTACTCACACAACTCATATTATGTCTGGTAGCATGGCAAAATGATATAGGTATAGATGCAAACAGTAATTGCTCTAGTTCTAGTGCGATCATCAGACTGCATTATGAGTCAACTCTATGTGGCAAGTGAACATGAATGAATATTTAAGAATGAGGCAGCGACAGTGGATACTTCTTTACTTGCATTACTTACCGAATTTTGAGTTGTAAGCTGTGCACTTGCAAACTAGAATACTTGACACAGAATGCGCCCCAACTTAGGACTTCCAAATGAGAACTGGGACACTGTATAGTCCCCATGCTTATCTTGGTGCTGCTTTGGTACATGCAACTTACATTACTATACAAGGATACTCACTGCCCTTGCCTGTCTGCGGAGCAAGAAGGTCGCATGTGAAACGAAGGTTGTGGCCCTGCTGTTACGTATAAAGGTGAAGACAGGGTAGTAAGGTCGCATGCACCTCAAAGGCTGTCCTTGTGTTTGTACTAGGCAAGTTGACAGCACGGCCAGTTGAGACCAGGCACGTCCTTGTGTCGAAGAGATTTTTTAGTGATCATGCAGATCTATGCCAAAGCACAGTCCTGAAGAAGAGAAAGGCATGCCGGGAAAGAATTCCACAGCCTGCTGCTTTATGAGCACACTAAAGATTAATGCACCTTGGGATTTTGACTAGATATATTTGTAATAACATATGCACATCCATTTTGTGAACATTCTATGTAATAAATGTTACACATTGCCAAGTCTTTTTTACAGCAGGAGAGTATTCACATTTGTAAAACCTAAACCGTCCATTTTTTCGAGGAAACCAAACTATATTGATGCACATTATATGTTTCTCTTTTAGAGCTCCAAAGGAAGAATTGCATGGGCTGATAGTCAATTTGTAAGTTGTTATGTGTGTTTATTTGTTTGTTTAACATCATTCAAGTTGTTGAATCAGAGCAGCATATACATGAATATAAACATAACAAGCAGAGATGATTTGTAATATGTGAAATCTTACTGACTGAAGCACTTGATCCCTGACAATATTCAAGAGCATGATGAGAGATGGAGTCTTTAATTAGTCAGTTTGTGGCATCATTTTGTGGAGTGTGGAGCTTAGCTGTCGCTTCAAGGCACAAAATTATGTTCAATACAATCATCATTAGCATTCAAGTTCTTATTACCAGGTACCCACTTGGAAGTTGAGAGAAATCTTGATGGAAAAAAAGTCTTTCTCAAAGACATAAGTACAGTGTATTCTCAAATTCAGAGGATGTTAAAAGTTTCATTCTTATCATTCTAAATGGGTATTTATTGCTATAATGTCCTATTGTTACCCTGTCACCATTATAAATTGATAGTGAAGTGTGGCATTTGTTACCTCAGTTGCCAAGGAGGTTATGTTTTTGCTCGAATAGGTTTGTCTGTCTGTTTGCAAAATAACTCAAAAAAGTTCTGAATGGATTTAGATGCACTTCTCAGGAAAGACTGAAAGTTACACAAGAAAACAGATGATTTTAAAATGTTTGTAGTGATCCAGGTCACCTGCAGGATACAGGAAATTTTGTAAATTTTTTGAAGGAACCTTTCTTATCGGTAGGATCCAGCATGATCACTAGATGTTTGCTTGCTTTTGCCACCCTCATGGAGCTAATGCACTGTTGTCTAGAAAGTACAGCAGAAGCAGCCACAGCTGGTTGGCAGTTAGGATTTGTTTTGATTGTCAAGGAATCTAATAATGCTGGTGATATGAATGTATATAGGAATATGATATAGGGTGGAAATCACAATATGGGTGGAAATGAGCTGCTAGGCGTAGGTCTTCGCACTCCAAGTGCTTTTCTGTTTTTTTATAGTGTTAAATTATTCTACATTTGTTGTCAGTACTTGAGTTGATAGCACAAAAGTCGATCTGCACGTCAGAATTGATGGTTGCTGATCATTTGACTTCAATGATGTAGTAATGCACGAAAACTTTGTCAATAGACCAGTTCGTAATTCCACTTTGCGCATGAGCAGAAAAAGGTCATTTGTACCAACAGGCATTTTGGTTTATTAATTCACCGAGATAAGCATCTGTAATGTGATGATTATTCATGTGATCCTTATCTAAACAGTGCTTGCCAGCACATCCACCTGACAGCAAGCCTGGTATTTGGCAATATCAAAAGAAAAAGGTTGTTATTGCATTCAATACGAAACAATGAATTAGATGCCTGCTAAAGTGTCAACTGACGGACTATTCTGGTCACCTGGTCTAAACACAAGTTCATACTTTGTTTGAACACGAATTCCATAAATTGTTATGTTGGGCAGCTTATGCATTATACTGCTTTGAAAACGAGTGGTGTGCCTAACCAACTAAGAAAAAATAAAGGTCATTTGTACCAAGGTGTACGTGAGCTAATTACGAACTGGCTTATTCTCGAACGTGCCTTGTTACCCACAAATTCACCTTGAAGCAGTTTGTGCAAAATTGACTTCTTCTATTGGTCCCTCCTTCTTTCCTGATGGATATTGTAAATTTTTGTGCACAATGAAACATGCAATGGAAGTTATGTGATCTTACAGATGCTGCATTGTTAGATATAGAAGTCTGCGTACAAAGCTGATAATCTGTAAATGATTGTAGATACAGGTGCATTTATTGAAATATATTGTATGTCATAGCGTATTAGAAATTCATGTCGTTTTTTTTTTTTTTTTTTTTTTTACTAAAGTAGAGTGCTTTTGTTCAGCACAATTATGTGAAAATGTAGTTATTATTGTAGGTGCGCTGCGCAAAATCTTACTTGTGTTGATTTGAATATTTAGCAGCAAGGTGTATTTTCATTGTATTCATGATCTATATGATGATAAGTTTTACCAACTATCTTTACAGCAGTTGCTTAAAGGGATCGCACAGTTTTGGTTGAGACCTAATTTCAGGTTTCTAACATATTTTGGTGAGATAATGAGAAACCTCTTATGAAATATGAAAGAGCATGTAATTCTATGAGGAATTCAACGTTTATTTGATGAAAATTGGTTTTGAAATGGCTGAGATATCCAAAAATGAGCGATTCTAATGAAATGTGGGACCCACACTTTATTACAGTTGCTTTGTTTTACTTTTTTTTGGGGGATGTTTCAGTCATTTAAAACCCGATTTTCATCAAATAACCTTTGAATTCCTCTTAAAATGGTATGCTCTGTACCATTTCATAAATGGTTTCTTGGTATCTCCCAATAAGTTAAAAGCCCAATTCTCATCTCTGCCAATACTGTACCATCCCTTTTTAACCCGGTGAGGACAAATCCCGAGTATACTCGGGCAAGCATCTGTGGGAAATGTGTGTTGTAGCAAAAGCAAATCATCCTCAGTGGGTTAAAATTGTTCAATGTTTGTTTTGCTCAGGAAAGTTTAACATGTACACATTGAAATCTGCTCATACTTGCAACATATATGTTGAATGCATGTGGTGACATTGTCGGCCAATCACACATAACAGTACAGAGAAAAAATACATGTGTAGCACAGCTGGACATAATTCGTACTGCACCTCACATTATTTCAGGTCTGTTTCAAAATGCATCATTGAGCAAAAATTGTGTCTTTAAATCTGTGTGTATTGGAATAATGTGATAAAAGTAATCCATGGCATAGTTTATGTTGACCCCCGAGAGGCAACCGGATAATGTGTGTTCATGTGACTGCCTCTGGCAAATTTGAGAACAAGGCAGGGATTTAAAATGTAACCTCAATTTCAGAAGTTACTTCTGTTTTGGTTTTTGAAAACTTATCAGTATCATTCATGAAGGACAAATTGTAAAAGAAACAGTCCATTGAACAAATGTGTTTAAATCAGGAAGTGTGTGCAGTACTGCATTTACTAAGAGAGTGTAGAAATGTGATACTTTGGGCTGAAAATTGTGGGTATGACCCTGTATATCTCCCATCCTCCTCCCTCCCCCCCCCCCCCCCCAAATTTGGCTGAATTTAGGTTTTCCTTGTCTCTCTGTCCCATGTTGTATTACAAACCCAGTAGTGTGGAGATTCATGGGTGGCCCAATTCATTTACTGCCCACCGAGATACATTTTAAATCCATGAATAGCACTTATGTCTAGATGTAAACATCAGATATGTTTGTTCCTCCATGGCAAAAAAAAAAAAAGAAAAGAAAAGAAAGAAAGATAGAAAATCCTTTGTTAATTATACCCTCGCCAAACGAAGTTTGAAGGGGGTATATAGGAATCAGCGGACGGGCGGTCGGTCGGGCGGTCGGTCCGTTGCAAATCTTGCGTCGCGAACTACTTCCTCAGTTTTCAACCGATTCCCATAAAACTTGGCACAGATGTGTGCCTTGGGTTGTAGATGTGCAAGACGTATTTTTTGACAGTACCCAAAAGTACGTTGCCATGGTAACGGCATATTATGGGCAAAAATGGGTACAAATCTTGCGTCGCGAACTACTTCCTCAGTTTTCAACCGATTCCCATAAAACTTGGCACAGATGTGTGCCTTGGATTGTAGATGTGCAAGACGTATTTTTTGACAGTACCCAAAAGTACGTTGCCATGGTAACGGCATATTATGGGCAAAAATGGGTACAAATCTTGCATCGCGAACTACTTCCTCAGTTTTCAACCGATTCCCATAAAACTTGGCACAGATGTGTGCCTTGGGTTGTAGATGTGCAAGACATATTTTTTGACAGTACCCAAAAGTACGTTGCCATGGTAACGGCATATTATGGGCAAAAATGGGTACAAATCTTGCGTCACGAACTCCTCCCACAGTCTTTGATCAATTTTTATGAAATTAGGTACAGATGTTCATCTGAATATGTTAATGTGCAAAAGACATATTCCCGCAGTGGCAAAAAGTGCATTGCCATGGTAACGGCATGTTATTGGTAAAATATAGGGCAAAATGCTTCATGGCAAAACTGCTTCATCAGTGTTCTTCCAATTCTCATGGAATTCATATTGAATGTTTGTCTTAGGATATAGGTCAGCATGACACATTTCTTGACAGTGACAAAAAGTATGTTGCCATGGTAACAGCTCACATATTATGAGCCAAAATGATGGAAAATTTTGTGTTGCAAACTACTTCCTCAGTTTTTGCCCAATTTCCATGAAACTTGGTACAGATGTGTGCCTTTGGTTGTAGATGTGCAAGACGCATTTTTTGACATTACCCGAAAGTACGTTGCCATGGTAACGGCATATTAATGGCAGAAGATCAAGGAAAGATCTTGCGGATTTAACTACTTCCTCAGTTTTTTGACCAAAGCTTATCAAATGTTGTTTTGACCAAAGCTTATGAAATGTTGTTTGGCGGGGGTATAACCAGTCGCTGTAGCGACATTTCTAGTTGCTTCATGTTAGCTTAAAAGACAGAGTAGTTCGCAACCTTGGGCAGTAGTCTTATGTATAATGCATCAACAACAAATAATATATGATATATTGGCTGATGCATGAGTTTAACTCAAATTTTATTCAAAGCGACAATGTCGGTGCTCAAAGTTAGACTTGTAGTATCTATAAAGTAACATTTTGCAAGACAATCAAAAAGCTACTAGACAAAATGTTTGTGAAAATGGTAATGTAAGTGTGATGGTGATGTTCTCTATTATAACTATACTGGAAGTAGTGTCACATCCTTGTCACGCAGTGTAATGAGTCTTTCTTTATTGCTGTGGGCAAGAAAACTGCATCTTTGTTTATTGTTGCCCTTGATATTGTATAAATATTTTGGTGTGTTTTTGTTTGTTTGTTTATTTGTTTTTTGTTTTTTACTGTGGAATGTAAAAAAAAAGCCATTGATAGATGATTGTTTCATTTATTTCACAGGTAAGAGTGCAAGGTGAGGATTATTTTTCTACACAATATTAGTGATTATTGAGAAGATGCAATCACCGAAGAACATCACCTGTGTAATTCAACCTGTGTTTTGTTGGAGTGATTTTGTTGTTGTTGTTGTTTTATTTAGATTTTTGTGTTGTTGTCTTTTTCAAGCAGGAATATCTGTCAAAATTATATTTCATTTGTAACAAATGTACTGTCTCCAAGAAGGGAACTATGCTGAAATTGGTGATGAGATATATGAGTTTAGGAACGAGATTCATGTCGAAGCAGCACTTGAACAGGAGATATGCAGCTTTTTAGGTCAGTTTATATTGTAAATAAATGTCTCTAATGGTATGAAAGGATGTTTGATATAATTATTGTGAAGTATTTGATAGAATATTATTGTTCACCAGAATTCTGAGTGGAACCAACAATGGATGTACTACATGTGACATACTGCACTTTGAAAGAAATTATGATTTTTGTAGGGCTGTGAATTTTATTCATTGTATTCATCTGTGTTCCCTACAAATGCTACTTCAAACAATTCATATGCGCAATAGCAATTTAGGCAGAAATGGCTTGATATGTTAGAGCTCTAGTTTTATGTTTGCTATGGCAAAAGCAAAAAAGAGGTGATGGGACTGTGAGGACAGCAGCAATTCTGCTTTAAAACCACCACCTAGGCTTCAGTTTCTGTACCCGTTCACATAGGTGGACCAACAATTCAATATTTTTAGCTGGCAGAAATGTATCAGTACATTGCTTTGAAAGTGATTGTTAAACAGAATCAGAGCTTAGGCCTATGTGAGTTTTGTCCTGGTAGCTCGTATTGCAGGATATTTCCACTACCAAAATCATTATAACATGGTAGTTGTTAAATTCATTGTTCGTGGTAGTTGTTGAATTCATGTTCATGGAGTACAGCAATGAACACAGAAATGTACACATGCATGTTACATTCATGTTGGGATCAGAGTTGATATTTTCACATGTTTTTAAATTTGCATAGGTATATACAGTTGTAGTACCCAGATCGCAAAATTCGCGCAAATAACCCCAGGAAATATATATATGTATCTATGAAGACTCATTAATGAAGATTGTCTTTAATGAGTTTGAGTGACAAAAAATGATGTCAAGTATCAAAACTCAATGCGATCGTAAAATTCTCCTTGTGTTTGCTCTATGTTGTGGGCTGCTCAGGTACAGCCCTATCGCGATTTATACAGCGATTGGGCTGTGCTTAGGTAGTGTATTTACATGTGTATGCACAGCCCTGTCACATCATCATCACAGCAAGTCATGACTGGTGGGCCCCTGGCATTGGGCCCTTGGCCTTGGGCCCCTGGCCTCGGGCCCCCCACCTCGGACCTTAGCCCCTTGCCTTGGGTCCGGCCTTTGCCCCGAGCCCTACTGTACATTGTAGAGGGTCTGTGTTTAACCAAACTTGTGTGTACCTGGTCATGGACAAATAATTAATACCAGGTCCTCTAAATACAAACTACTACTACTGTGCATATACTGCATATATTGTTATGGTGTAAATCCTATGGTTACTTATCTCTGATTTAACACAATTTGAAATGTGCTGAAAACCCCACATGTCATTTTACGTTGATGTTGGGGTGTTTACTACCATTTTCGAATGCGTAAACCAGCTATTAAACATTTTAGTAACAAAAGTTTTTAAGTAACCCATGAAAATATAGGTAAATGTTTATCAATACACAAAAATTGGTGTTACTCTTCGATGTGACGAGTGGTGATTTGTGACCTTGAACTTGCCATTTTGTTGTTGTTGAAAAAATCCAACTTTGAGGGCGTCCTTCAAGAAAACAATGCATACTTTTTGGCCGATTTCTGGTTTGTCTCTAGAGCAAGTGAGAGTCTTTAAATATGCACAATATTGGGTTCTAAGCTAATTGAGTTATCAGCTTCCTAACATGCACCCAGAAACCTACATTGTAGAGTCCCTAGAATCTCCACTTGTCAGGAATATGCTACTTCTTTCAATTTACATGTTTCTTCATCAAAGTACATGTAATTTGTTTCTTAGAGTATAGACTGGTATGGAGTTATTCAGTAACATCACCCCCCCCCCCCAAAAAAAAAAAAGAAAAAAAGAAAAAAAGAGGAATTTAAGAAAGAGAAGCACAAACCTTGAAATCCCACAATATTTTTCTGAAAAACAATTGTTCATGCTTTTCTTGATTGTAACAAGCCAGTGATATTCTGTTGTGGCTCCTTGGAAATATCATACCATTTAATGACAGGCAGCAGTACTGTATTGATGCTGTAGAATTACACATCTTACATTGCAATTGGGTAGATATTGGAGTCTTGCATGTCAAACAGAGCTTCTATTATGGTAAAAATGGAAACCATGAAATCATTAATTTTGATAGTTTGTTATCATAAGGCAGTTTACATACAGGTGTATGTGTCCTTCCTACTGCCCCACACACTACACCCACACCCAACTCAAGCACCAAAGAATATGGTCCGATTGATACATGTATATTGCTTTGTTACAGTAAAGATTAGTGTTTGGTTGCAACACTATCAGCAAATATGATCAGGTATAGTTCAAGTCATAATTTTTATATTTGTTTACTTCGTGATAACTGGTTTGATTTGTAAAGTAGTTTATAGTTATTCACCTCAACAGGGAAATTCAGGGCGTGTATTTAGTTTTGATGCATTAAGACTTATATCATGGAGGCATTTTACTCATAGATGCACGATATTAGATTGTGAATTTAATATGAAATTTTTATGTGGGTTTGTTAGCATGACCTGTAGATTCTGTGTACATTTCATCTCAAAAGCCTTGAAACAGTAGTGTGTGCTGTGAAACTATCATGTTGCCTTGAAGCTAGTATATAGATATTTTTTTAGATATTTAAATTTTCATACTTCAATAAAATGACAAAGTGAATATTGTCAATGTTTCATCTGTGTTTCTTTGTGTTTAGTGATACTTATACCGTATTGGTCACCTTCCAGTGTTGTATTATGTCCCTTCATTGTGTGCAGTGGTACTGAATATCTTTCTCAATGTGTGTACATTTCTATGTGTTGTGTCATTGTGTGTGTGTTTGTGTTGATTGGTGTGTGTGTGTGTGTGTGTGTGTGTGTGCACTTACCCATGGTGGAAAACAAGGACATACACATGAACCTTACATTTAAACCGAGGACACACAGCGAACCGAGGATGTCCTCGGTTTGCAGACCATTCCAGACGGTCTGCTTTTGCATTTAGTGGTACATGTTCGTAGATCCTCGATTAACATTATTGTAATAAGTCCTCGGTTGTATAGTATTATACGAATGAGTCCTCGGTTGACAAGATTCCTATATACTTATAACACACAGGTCCTCAGTTGTGTTGACGAGATTCCTACTTACACACAGGTCCTCAGTTGTGTGGTAAAATTCTTGTGGGTAAAACTGTACATGTCCTTGATTTCCACCCGATAAGACGCGTATGTGTGTGTGTGCATGTGTACGTTTGTGCATATCATTGTGCATTTTTGTGACAAAATGTACTATCCATAGGTCAAGGTGAGAGGGAGCCTTTCTTACTCATCATATAGAGATATTGTTCAAAGAATAGAATATGTTGATGAAGAAAAGGCATAAGTTATGAGAAGACATAATTTGTACAAACATTTATCAAAGTGGGACAATGCTGAATTACACCAACAGCCTTGATTTGGTTCAAATTTATTTATTTTTTCCTCTGGCTTTACTCCTTACAAGTCACATCTTAACGATAATTAATGAGATAAATGTATACTGCAAATCTGTTGCAATGACTTTATGCACATAGCAACTATTATGGCAGTAAGTAGTATCCATGTGTAACTATTTTGTGAGAGTTTTTTTTGTGTGTGTGTGTATGTGTGTAGGTAGTTGTGTGTATGTGTATTGGTCATTTAATCAATGACGAGGGAAGGGATATATTTTTGTTTGTGTTATGATATTGATTTCTATGCAAAGGAATAGATTTTTGTTTGTGTTATGATATTGATTTCTATGCAAATGCATACAAACAACAATAAATTCTTAGGGTGTTATATGGATTCTCAGCACACAAAAAAAAAGTATTAAAAAAAAATCTAATGTCATTTTGGAATCAGTAGGCCTACATGTACAAATAGTGTATGCACTTGGAGCCTTGTTCATCCTGTTCTGCCTCATGGAGGGGAGCGCTTTGGCTGAAGGGTCTCGGTCTGTTGCGTTGCGTTGCCTCGCGTACCATTGGTTAGAGTTGCAATTACTGTATTTATCTGGTCTCTTTCTTTTGTAATTTTCTACTACAAGTTACTTTTACAACAACATGAACTTTGCAGTCTTGGTGACTTCGTTGTAACAGGATTTTCAACCAGGGTTTTTATGTACATACTTACCAAGGTGACACGACATTTGCTCCTGCAACAATTGCTTCGGTCTTATTTTATCCAAGGACTTACGATTATAATTAGGGTTGTGATAGGGTTTTTGATGTGAGGATTAAGATAAGGGTTAGGGTTATGTTTGTGGGTATGGAATTTATGCTCAGCTTTGCATGCAGATATTACATGGGAGCAATTGTAGGAGTAAATGTCATGGAACCTCTTGCCAATGGTTTACAACATGTGTAGTGACAAAATAATGCTTAGACATGACCAAACATCTCACATTTTCTCACATCACAATGAAACTTACAAAATTCTGATTGCATTAATGCACTCGCGTGGAAATGGGGAATTGCATTTTAATCATCCAACTCTCATACAAAAATAGTGATCATTTCACAGGAATGATACTCTTTATTAAAAATGAAAATATACAGTGCTTCAGAAAATGCATATACAAAGAGAATCTTTCACAAAAGTGGACATGATGAAATTCTAAATGAACTTGCATAGGTGGAAAGGAATGCTCAATCAACACTCTCAAATGCACATAAACCTCAACAGCAAATAGTTTTTACTTGAAAAGAAAGAAAAAAATCTTTATCTAAATTCTGTTCAAAGACATGAGAACCACACAAAAAATAACACATTATACAGTACACTGCCGTTATAATAAACACGGTTATAACAAAATTCCGGTTACAACAAAATAACAATTCAGGCCGGAACATTATCCACTTCATGTATTTTTAGTTTTCATTTGTTTGGTTTTAACCAAATTTCGATATAACGAAAGAAAACTGCCGGTCCTGAGGACTTCATTATAATGGGAGTGCACTGTACACAAAATTGACTCAAATATTCCACTCATCAAGTAGTATGCAGTTTCTAACATCATTACCCAAGGTATGGAACTGACACTCATTATTGCTGCTTGACCAAATACATACATGCCAAAGAACAAAAACCGGATATATAGATCATGTACATTCAAACAAAAAAGAATATGTACAAATAACAATATCACATGTCATCAAAATAGCATATCATAATTCAACATGATCAAATAAAATCTATTTCATATCTTTCACACACAAGCCTATATTTCACAGTTTTTTTTATCATGTGGAAGACATCAGTAATAATCATTTTTTTTTTTCCTTTGGTACCATTTATTGTCAAAACCATCTGAACAGTCTATCAGTGCATGTACTTACACACACACACACAGACAAATTCACTTCCATTTGTTTTAAAAGCATCATTACATACTTTGTAATTCTTATCTATTGTCAAAAATTTCTAATAGTCTATTAGTACTTACAAACACACAAACACACAGACAAATTTACTTCCATTTGCTTTAAAAGCATCATCACATACTTTGTAACTCTTATCTATTGTCAAAAATTTCTGTTAGTCTATTAGTACTTACAAATACACACACACACACAGACAAATTTTACTTCAATTTGTTTTAAAGGCATCATCACATTTTGACCCTCTATCTTTCTACACCAAACTGATCGCACAGATAATGCCTTATTCGTATCTGTCCTTCTGTCAAGCAAAAAAACAAAAAAACAAACAAACCTAAAACAAAAAAGCCAGTTACAAATTGCCTTATTCTGAGATGTCATTATCATAATTTTTTTCCTTTTTTTTTTTTTTTTTTTGGGGGGGGGGAATTGGACTTGAGTAAAGCACAAATGCCCACAATAAATCTCATGATCACAGCTTGCAAGCACACTTCAATTTCAACATTGTGGAAGATTCTACAACCTATTTCTGTAAATATTGCTTAAGATTGCACTGAAGAAAAAAAAAATGTAATAACAATAATTATCATACATTACAAGATATCAAGATGAGTAAATCTATGTCACAAAGATTTGTGATGGAAGACTGATCAATGCCAGAAAATAACAACTTCATGCATAAGAAACAGTTAAAAGATACCTTATGTAAGAAATATGTTTTGCAAACTTACATCAAACACTCTACTGTACATAATCCTTATTTGAAAAAATAAAAGTTCAGGAAGACACAAAACATTACATTTGGCACAGAAATTAACACAACAGCATCAGGCTTGCATTTAAATTTTTCTTCATATCTTTCAAAAATAACTAAAAGTGGTTTGAGAACAAGCAACTGGTAACAGTAGTAGAGGTAGCACCAGTAGAAATAGGAACACTGATAACATTTCCCATAACAATGATTTCCAATAACCATAAGGCGATTATGATTTGCTTCACGTGGCTACTGACAGAGCCATGAACACAAGCAGCCATGGGAGGACGAATGGCTGTAAGTCTACCTCAGAAGTACTAGGAAACAAGGACACAGTACCATGCTTAGGGGCACAGCTTACTACTACTGCCATGGGACCAGAACCAGCAACCTCACAATCAGGAGTCTTAACCACTGAGCCACAACAACACCTCCAATAGTTTATCATTAACCACAATATTGTGATGATTGTCATACCTTACCTAGTCTCACGCCCCAGCGACACAACTCACGCTCACCGGCCCATTAATCATTTTCTCATGCCTCCCAGAAGATCGGCTAAAGGATACCTACTACAAGGTTATTTCCTTAGCATTTACAGCTATTTATTCTAAATAAATAATCCAGCGGGCTCTAAAATTGTGTCACCTACCAAGTCATGTCAGTAGTACATTCTACAAATCAAGACTCAGTCACCCTTAGAGAAAATTTTGGTAAAAATGCTTAAAAGGATGTCTTTCACAAGAATTATGCAAATAACATAGTGTTAGGTATAGGCCTAGCCTATGCACAAAACTGCACAATTACAAATCCAGAAATGAAAAAGCTCCCTACCCTGGGAGGGAGACACCCATACCTGCATAACCCCCCAGGTCATTTTAACAACCTTGCAGTTACTCATTCCCAGTCAGTTAAGAAACTTGACATCTCTGGATTATTAGTAATAAAAAAAAATATATATATAAATACAGTCAAACCTGTCTTAGCAATCATCTGTCTATAGAGGCCACCTACCATATATGACCACTAAAAAGAAATCCCTCTGGGAGAAAAATCATGTTAAAAACCTGTCTATAGTGGCCACCTGTCTATAACAGCCACTTTTTTCATCTCCTTTGGGTGACTAGTATAGACAAGTTTGACCGTACTCTGATAGTGAAAGCAGTACTAACATATGTAAGTGATCACAATAATGACACACCTCATTTGAAAACTGAGAACTATGAGATTGAATATTATTGATGTAGGGTGTTCTACGGTTTCCAAAGGTAAGTCTGAATGGCTCTGGCTGGAATCTGAGCATTGATGTAGCCCACTGCAGGATCGTGAAGGCTGATGGGAAGAGGTACGTCGGCCCTGAAATCAAATCATTCCAAAGATTATTAATGTAATTATGTTTAATAAATACAAAGTGATGTATAATATGGTGTAATATATGATGGTATAGTATTCATAAGGCCTTTAGACACTCTGTATTAAGCCGGGTAAAAATGTAACTTAATATCATTACTATCAAAGACAGAAAAAACACTACAGAGTTAAATAGCACATTTACAGGGAGAGATCCACCATTTTTTCACTCTTTGGGGTCATTTGTAACAATTGATTTGATTTTGCATGATTTTGTCTAGAAATATACAGTTATGCTGCCTGAGCCCTGTTGCATAAAAAGATGCAATCTAACATAAGTCATAAATCAAATATAAGTCAGGTACCAGCCAATCAGAAGTGAGTATTTAGAGATTTATGTTTGATTTTCTGACTTATGTTTGATCAGAATTGTTATAAATTCAAGAAATGACCTTTTACAATATAGGAATACAGGATACATAATGGCATAGTCTACCTGAAGTGTTTGTTTCCCAATAACTTGTAAACCAAAGCTTTTGTTTTAACATGTTAATGTTTTGCTATCAATCATAATTGATTCTAGAATGCAAATGGATTTAAACTGTCCTACGTGTTGAGAATGATGACAGACGTTGAGCCATCAGGCAGGCTGAAGGCGATGCTGTGGAGATTCTTGATGTCTACTCCCTCACTATTCAGTGATAGTCCCACACGCACAGAGCCTGGCACAATAAATTTACTGGAATGCAACAATACACACCATGTCATGATATAATTATGTATGAATATTCTACCACTTCAAGCACTTAACTTGTTGTAGAACATTTTTTTTTTTTCAATGAAACAATATTTCAGAATTATGAAGAAGAGGAGCTGTTCTTTCGAAAATTGTAATAAAGTAATAAAGATTGGCTTGACTGACTCATTTGACCTACTTTGAATCCTCAGCTAAAATTCGGGCATTCAATGTTTTGTTGGTTTTGTGATGCATGGTAACATTCATGAAGTTCTGCAAAACAGATTTTCAAAAAAAGTTAGATTAAACCACAACAGGTTTTCTGTATGTCAGCAAGAAAACTGTGAATGGATTATTCATCTTTTCATCTTCAGTGTGGCTATCAACAGTTACTAATTTCATTTTAAAGTAGAAGCACTCGTAAAGTACAAACCTCACAAATATAAGTCTCTTTTTATACACCATACAACTGTGCATGCATCCTTTTAAAGATCCTGAGTCATGATTAGGATCTAGCTAGATCACTACCAAAAAACTTTATCGCCTGTTCCTTTTACCGTATCTACTTATTTCTGCTTTCTTTCTTTCTTTCTTTCTTCTTTCTTTCTTTCCTTTGTTTGTTTTTTTTTTTTTTTTGGGGGGGGGGGATCACTAACACAGATATCACCAATTTATGTCCTATCTGAGGGGCAGAATATTTTGCATTTTCACAGAAAGGAAAGAACATCACTAGACTTGTTTCACTGGGCCTCCAATAAAGCTCCTTTGCTGCAGAGCAGACATGCTTCAATGACTAAAGCCACCTCACCACCGTAGTAAGCCATTAAAACATATCTGATCTATTTACAGTTTTTGAGTCAAGTGCATTTTTTTTTTCGGGGGGGGGAAGGGGGATGGCACTTACAGTAGAGAATGTTTGTTTGTTTGTTTGTTTTGGGGGGAGGAGCGGGGCCACATACAGCACACCTGATTATTTGTGATTCTGAAATTTTACCTGAAGTGGCCGAGATGGTAGTACATGGGCTGTTTGTAAAATATGTCTTGTGAGGCATCTACAATGATGGGACTGTCGACATAGTTCTGGATCCAGTTTGGTCCTCCTTGGAGATTCAGTGCCAGGTTCCAATCCACCCAGCCTGTCACCCAGTGATTCATTACCTGCAGAATAATAATAATAATAATGATGATGATGATAATAATTGCAGTAGTAGTAGTAATAATAGTAATAATAATAATAGTTATAATAATAGTGATAATAATAATAATAATAATAATAATAATAATAACAATAACAATAATAATAATAATAATGATAATGATGATGATAATAATAATAGCAATAATAATAATACATGTAATAACAATGACAATAATAATAAATTGTGATAACCAACCAAGCTTGATGAAATAGAAACATCTCCTAAAAAGTATCTTTCAATATGTACTTGTGCAGGGTTTATAATGTTATGGGCTGCTTGTTAACTTAAAACAGCTACAATTAATCAAACATGGGCATAACTGTTGTGTTCCTTCTGCTGCCTACATTGTATATAGATGATTTGACCACTGATGTATGCTATTCAGATGCAAAGAAATTCACAAAATTGAGTGCATTGACTGAGAAAAGACGCTGCAGAAAATATCAAGGATTTGATAGACATAATCACACAGGTTTTAGGATCACACATTATCAGATATCTGATATCATTGTACTCTTTTGCAATTTATATAATATATCTTGCATTCCTGTTTTCATTGACATAGGCCCTACTGGTGGATTTCAATGGGTAGGCGTATTGACCAGCCAGCTCATGTACAGCTTGTGGCTTAATGAAAGCAGACAAACTGAACTGAAAGAAAACACCTTATCTTCTGTTTGCTGGGCACATCACCATGGCTAACCATTCCGTCATCAGTTGGGACCACATTCGGTTCCCTGTCCCCGTGCCCCATTCTAACTCCTCGACTCCCTAGCTTTCTCTATTTTCGTCACATTATCACCGAACATTGTTCCATTCTGCAAGATTGTATAGTGCCCTCGCCAGAGTGAGGCAAGGCCGTACTCACATTGATGATACTCTGGCTGTATCCCTCCCCACGAGACCAGCTGCCCAAATCCACGTGCACGTCATAAAAGGTGGAATCGTAGCACGCCTCTGTGTAGAGCATGAAGTGGTTGGGAAAGAGGCTGTGGGTTTCTGACAGCTTCAGACCAACGGGGGTGTACCTGTCTAGATACCAGTGAATTGCAATCCCTGATAGGTACTTCTCTGAATCCTTGTCGCCAAGAATCTGAGAGAAGAGGGTGGTATAGAGAAGGAGACTGCGACAATACAAGAGCCTTTCAAACAATATATTAAACATTTACAAGTATAATTACGTACTGTAACCAGGCCACACGTGACCCAGTGTTTATCTCCATCGTAACTTTTTGATGTCCGCAATTTGCAGTTTAAATATCATATTTCATTATAACTTATTTTCTTATCTATCAGATTAAATGGAATCAGTTGTTGAATGAGTGTGTATGCTTTGAGATGTATGAGTTCAGTGAGAAAAGTTACTTGTTCCACCAGTTGATTGTGGATGATTTCATTGTCAACGAATCCCTGCCATGATATTTTGAGGAGACTCTCTTCCTGCGAGCAAAAGTTAGTCCCATGAATCAAGCAACATTCACAAATCTGTCTCTGAAAAAAACTCCCTGAACGCAGACAAGAACTGCTGCTATTGAAATACGAGGCTGGCACTGGACAAGACTCTGCATCATGACGTAATTTACAGCTGTATTTCTATGATTGATTCACAACTTTTGATAAGTCTTTATGTGGTACATCTTCTTAAACTGGACTGATGGACGCCATATTCCTCTTGAAATGTACTGTATAAGTTATCACTTTTGCATACAGATATTTTTGCGATTGAGGAGATCACAAGGACAAGCTGATTTTTACTACGTATAACACCTATTTCCTATAGACACCTGCGCGAGTATACGCAAGACTATTCTTCAACAGGTTTATAAGGGATTCAAGCAATCCGTACAGTCTGGGGCCAGCTGGGTAGTTTGAAGCTCTGGTCATCCATCATCATCAGTTTGAGGTCCTGGAACCCAGCAGCCTCCAGGGCTGGTCCCAGGTCCAGCTTGACAAAGTCCCGCTCCATGCTGGCATTGTAGTACATCGCTTGGAAAGAGAAGTTTCCAATGAGGCCGTCCATCGGTTCGTTCTGGACAGTAAGCCCCCAAAGGGAGACATTCTGCTTGGCATACTCCTGAACGAATCTAGTTAAGTAGCAAGGAAAATGATGAACGACAATGTAAAGCAAGTCATGTCACCCAAACTACGTGCATTATGAAAGTCAGAATGGCATAAAAGACATATTAGAATTGAATTCACAGAAAATAAGAAGTACAAATTAAATACCAATCATGAATTCCACACCTAAGATATCTACAGTACATTTAAGGAAAGTGAATTTCTGCTGGAAAACGAGAGAAAAGTTTTTTTGTTTTTTTGTTTTTGTCAGTAAGGTACAGGTGTTGTATTCATCTAAAAAACAAAAGGAAATAAACAAATAGCTATATGCTATCAAATGGATGTACCTACAAAGGTAAAACCCTTAAAGTTTTTATAACTTTTATTGCAGTGCAATCCCAAGGAACACACGTACACACACAAAGTGCAAAAGGGTGCACACACACACACACACAGACACACACACACCCTGGCTGATACAGTCTGCCTCACCTGACAAAGTACTGAGCCCATGTCTTGAAATATTTGCCACCCGGCTGACCAATCAACTGACCCTTGCCATTCATGTGTCCATTGGTCTTCATCCAGCCCGGAGCTGACCAAGGACTGCCAAACAGTTTGACCGGCCGAGAGGAGAGCCCCATAGCTGACTTGACGACAGGAATCTGTTGAAATAGGATGGTAGGTGAGAACCAGGGTCAACAGGGGTCAAGATAGCCAAGTGACTTCTCGAAAGATCATTTTCATAGAAAAATGAGAGATGCAGTATAGTAGTGAGTAGCCTACCGGTACATTTCATGCTACTGAATGTACCTACTTGCTGCATGTTCATGTTGCCCAGTTTGTGTAATCTTAACTCTTACTGTAATATTGTGCTTTGTTCACCAATTGACACACATGCTGGAGTGTTTTCTTCACCAACTAGCACAGATGTCTGGAAACTAATTACATTGTATCAATAAATCTAGACTACCTAATTCCCCTTATCCTTATTCTGTTACCATAAACCTTCCTATTGGACTGAAGCACACTGATACACCTGAGCAGGCTTGCTAATTTACAACTAGGTCAAGTTATTTGGACAAATTACTAAATGCTAATATGACAAAGACTTGGTAAGTTAAGCTATTAAACTCCTGGTCACTTAAAGGGTTAAAGCAAAAAAGAAGCTGAAGTTCAGCCTGATCCTGTAATTTATGTTGATGTTCCTGTTATCTGCGTTGGTTGTCTGGAGTCGAGTTACAGTTTGAGGTATGTTTCACCCTTATTTGTGAGAATAAAGGGGGCATAAATAGGAGGGTTATAATGAGTTTATTTCAATTGCTAAATCCTTGTGAAGGTTTGGTCAAAACACACAGATCAAGTGTTGAGTATGATATCCCATGCTCTATTTTGTCCAGTGTGGCTAATATTCAACCCCCTGGGAGATGGTTCGTCAAGTAATAATGTTGGACATGTTGAACAGGTTGTAGAAAGGCAGGTCAGTATAAATGAATAGCAGTGACAGTGATTAAAGCAATTGTGAGAGTGGAACTCATCGACCTTGAAGACGAGATCCTCCTTGGCCAGGGAAAAGTTGAGAAGACCGAGATCTCCGGAGTGGTCATCGTAGGAGTATTCGTGGGTGGAGAAGTCGCAGCTTGCCATGGGAATCCGTCCGATGGTGTACTCAATGCCTGTAGAATTGTTTGATGCCAAGAGGAAAAGTGTTCACACAGTCTTGAAAAGTAGAAACACTGTATGACGATGAGGATAGTGATAAATAATAGTAAAAAAAAAAAGATAATAATAATAATCATGATGACCAAAAACAATGATGTAATAAGAATTATGGTAGTTACATAAAAATAATGATTATCATTATCATGATCATGATACTTATATTGTATCATTATCAGCATCATAAAAGATATCACTAATGATATTATAAACAACAATGGTTATCAAATATGACGACTATATCACAGCATATCAGTAATAGTAAGACAAATATCAATGCTAGCCCTGTACTGCTATCAATAACAACAGTAAGTTTACCATCTTGGGAATAATAGGACTTCAGAAGCAGTTCTTGGGCCGTGGCAGAAAGGTTGCGGATATTGATGGTTGCTGCATCCGTAAAGGCTCCACCAAATCCCAACACTGACTGGAAGCGAAGACTAGTGTTAACACTGAAGAAAGCACCAAAGTCTGGTTTGGATGGGAAGAGCAAAATCAAGGGATGGTGTATTAGTAAACCATGGACTGCAACACAGTCAGATAATCAAGTAGTGCCAGAAAGATCTATAACAGGAGACCCACGAGTCCAGTGCTCATCTGAGCACAAACTCCAATAGAGGCAAACTATTTTAAAAATCTTGAGATTTAGGGATTGCTGTAGGTCGCTTGGGCAACACCGTCCTAATTTAGAACATTTCTATTTCTTTTTTATTATCATTTTCTCCCTTTTTCTTTTCATTGGCTATAAGAATTAAGCAACATTTCTACAGCATTTGACTGATCCAGGCAATATACCCAAATTCTAATGAAACCATTTCCCCTTTCCTATGTTTAAGAGAAGCTGGTTTATCTATATTCGTAACGTTACAACTGTGCCATGAAATCTGATGCTTCCTCTTCCTCAACCCTGCTTATCAAAAACATATCCCTGGGAATAGTTTGCCCTCTTTCCTTTCTACTATCACAAATGACAGCCACCCTGAGACTAGAACCCCTGGAAGGTAAAACACACACAGACACACCAACAAACAAACAAAAGCTAAAACATACTTTGCAAGATCAAAGGTACTGTATGCTCTGTAGAGAGAGACCATCAACGAGCAAATATTTGCATAGCATAGCTAGCTCATACCTTTAATATCACTGATTGTCAGTCATCAGGTCAATAAAATAGGAAACTCAAACTGGCAGCCAAGCAATTGTTTTACTTCTTAGAGTGAAACTGGCAGTTTACTCCAAGAAATTGTCAAACTTTGCTGACGTGAGCAGTATGATGATCTCCAAATGCATCAACAATTCCAGCATACACAAGATTTGAGAATTATGCTGCCACCATGAAGAATAAAATCTGTATGACCAAATATCACTCTGCTAATTATAAGAATTTACAGTACTGAATGGTTTATTCTAACACAACAGTCAGAGTATGGTTAATGAGGTCACTCAGAGTCTCCCTCTCTTTGTCAAAAACAATTAGGAAATATTTTTCAGCTCTAAATTGTTCTCATAGCTTCAGATAGTACAAATAAAGCAGAGACTCTGGTGGATGTTAGAGGGCCATGCAGGTCAGGTTTATCAAACTGGAAACCTTGTTACATACAGTTTGTGTTTTGCTGTTGGTCAAACTCTTGTTCACATCAGTTCCAGATTCAGCTACATGTAGTGCTATATCTTAAAGACTAGATTTCAAGTGTATGGTGACATGAAAATTATGTCACACATATTACTTGTGCTATGTACAATGCTGAAGAATACACTGTATACACCTGCAATCTGCAACTAATTATAAACACAAGATCTGTAAAATAACAATAACAAACAATGTGCATTTGTTCCATTACCTGTTACATTGGACTGTTTAGATGTGTTGAAGACTTGCTGGCGTAGACGGTCCGACGCATTGCTAGAGGTGTAGACAACAAACTGGTCTCTAGGAACCGGACTATAGTTGGCAACGGTGTCACAATACGTGGCATTACAGACACATACAAATCCCTGCGAACCAGGAAAGGTTTTGGATACACATGGCTTTGCTGATGGCAAACCTATAGTTCAACAAAGAATGATATGAAAGATGAGTGTAATAACGGAAAAAATACAAGTACAGGGCTCAGGATTTCTGTTTATTTTATATTTATTTATTTCCAGTTTTATTTAACCAGGGTAGCCTCGTCAGAATATAAAACTGCTTTCAATGAGGGCCCTGTTTATTAAAATAGAAATAACATAAGAAGAAAAAGAAAATACATTCATCTCAAAATGGTGTGACAGTCTAAATGAAGGAGAAATAATATGACAAAATCTATCAAACAACTGTCACAACTACCTTAACCCATTCCATACGGGAACCTGGTGGCCGGTGTATATAAGTCTATGGAAATTTTAAAATTCAGTATGGAACGGGTTAATTACTTACACTGAAGAGTGAAGTTTGAAAAAAAAAAAAATGCCCAGACGTACATGGCGTTTATACGTTCAATTACATACTATAAAAGTGGAAATTTTCGCGGTGTTGAAATTTTCGCGCATTTCGCGCCACCAGAAACTAGCGCGAAAATAAAAGCACGCGAACTTTTTTGCTTGCATATGCTCCTGTGCGTGATGTCTTCATTCCGCGGAATTAAAAACACGCGAAACTCTTGTTACCCGGCGAAGCGCGAAAAATTAATCGCGCGAAAATATCCACTTTTACAGTAGCCATAAACTGAAATGACCAATAAAATTCATAACTGGACTTTTAAATGGCACTAACCTTTTTGGATACAGAAAATTTGTAAATCCCAAATGAGGGTCATAGATGATCTCTGGCATATAATGTTTAAAGAGCAAAAGCTAACAAACACAACTTTGCTTATGGTGATGGGGTGGCAAGCCTATTGTAGTTAATATACTAGTATGCGTTACAGTGTATCGTGTAGGCCTATGTGCACTCAATTTATTTCAATTCTGTGTATAATTTCATAAACATTCACATAATCAACATTTTCACATTGTACACATTATTTGAAATATTGTACACATGGATATAATCACAAAATTGAAGCAGGTTTACAGGGCAAGCAGAACGGGAGGGGGGCAGGTCGCGAGCTCACCCCCCCCCCCCCTTTTCTTTGCACCCTTAAAAGAAATACATTGGAATGGGTACCACCACTTTGCCTCCCCCCCCCCCTTCTCATACTTTCTTTTACCCCAGAAGTGATGGCACTAGGAAAAAATAAAACAAGCAAACTAGAATTAATGCTAATCTGTTTTGTGCCAAGAGTCTTTTTTTTTTTTTTTTTTTCATAGCTGGAACTTGTCAGCAGCTGAAGAAACCAAAAAGTGGCACCCGATGCGATGATCGATATTATTGATATGCTGAAAAAGCCTTCTTTTTTTTTTTTTTTTTTTTTGCTTGGTAGCTCATAAAACCCGGAAGCACCCCCCCCCCCCCCTCACACACACACACACACACACACACACACACTTTTGAAAACGACCATGGTTTATGTATAGGCCTTACAGATTAGTCTAGAATGTTGTGTGGGAAAAAAAAAAAAAAAACTGTCACAGGTGTAGCCTACAGAACCCTGCGCTAGGCGTCTGGTCGGGCTATTCGCCGCCGCCGCGCGCCGCGCCAGGCGGCGAGCCTTTGGCTCTACGAGGTGTTCTACGGTGTTCATCCTACTGCTGTACTTGGGACCTACTTGCAATTATAGACAAACATTACAGGTTAACCGTTGCTGATATCTTACAGCACCAATGATACTGAATGTGTTGGCCCTACTTACTGACTTTGATGTCCCTTGTAGCTCCGGTCTTTTTGGAAACGGCCGCACAGAGAAGAACGAGAAAACAAATATGATAAAAGACAACTCTGATGGACTGTGTATTCCCCGATTCCATCATTTCCTACACCACAGAGCAGAGCGGTCAGCAGTTGGTCAATCACTGGATGGATCGAGGATCGATACACGCACGAACACAAGACACTCTACTGCACTGAGCGACAGCCGAGCGGGGGTGGCGGGGGGGGGGGGGGGGGGGGGGGAGAGAGCTTTGTACGGCTCGACGGGCTCGTTCGCTGAGGCGATGGTAGACCTACCCAGCTGTTCCAACGAATGCTTGTGATCAGGGGTGGATCCAAGAATTCCGTAAAGTGGGTGGGGAGGGGCAGGGGCACCTTCAAAAAATTGGGCACTTTTTTTTTCGTGCTACTTACCTTCTGCTTGCGTGCATTCGTGTGACCTGCGTGCGTGAGAGCTTGATCCGTTTTCTGTTACGAGCAACTTACGGGTACTGCACTGGAGTTGCCTGCGAGGTGCCGGTAAGGGCCTCCTACTGTTCTGCACGTGCACAGCTCTAGGGGCAAACCCCCACGACTTAACCGGAACAAGTTTTGAGTATGCTCAAGGCCTTCCCTGCAATAGCAGAGACACGTCAGAATGACGTCTATTTCACGTCAGCACTGTCGTCAGAAAGATGTCGTAAACTGTCGACAGAAATGTGTAATTTTACTCAAATGGAAGACTAAAAAAAGACGTCATAATCTTTATTTAGACATCAGAAAGTCATCGTAATACGTCGTCTTAACGACGTAGATAAACAAAGATAATGGACGTCTTAGACTGACGTCAAAACGTATCTTTGCTCAAATGGAAGACGTCAAAAAGACGTCATATTTGTGACGACTGTCTGACGTCTAGGTGGTCGTACAAAGACGCCTTAATGACGTTTAGATTACTACTTGAAAGACAAAATATCACGTCAAAATAATGTCGTAGTCCGGCTTTCACGTGGGACGATAAAACCACTACACTTTCACTCTCATGTAGGATATAACTGAATAAACTGAATTTATTTACAATTTGAAAACAACAAACTCTGAATCAGAACTTTTAACATAAAGACCTAAGACTGTGTTGACGAATGTCAAACATATGAACTGGTAAACGCTGTGGTAAAGTCTGTTTCGAAGACTGGACCGCTTGAACACTATGTTAAACACGTTGACCTCTAAAAGAGACCACGTCCACTAAAGGGGATGATCTTCTACACAAGAAAAGAGATCTTGTCCTTAAAAGAGAGACTGGATAAGAGACGACATTACAAGAGACGACCTGAAGACGACGTTCATTTAAAGACTGCGTCCTTTAAAAGTTGACATCCAAAGTTCTCGTCCACTAAAAGACGAATATAAGACAACGATCACTAGAAGAGACCACGTCCACTAAAGGAGATGATCATCTAAAAGAGACCTTGTTCACTCGTGAAAGAGATGACCTCGGAAACAAGAGAAGAGACCTTGTCCTTACAATAGACCCCTGTGAGATTTAAAGAAATCAGAAACAGGGCAAAGAAACAGCATGACAATATGCTAAGAGTATTGATTTCTTTGTTCATACAGTGTACAATTTCAATAAAACAATATGGAACTTATTCTTTCTTCTCTGTGAGATATTCAATGCATCAACACTGTACAAAATTTCACAATAACATGCTTTAACATTCTGTCATATTCATTATGTGAAACACAAAAGCATAAACTGTATTCTGTCAAGAAAGTACATTGTAATTTCTATATATACATATGATTATGAACCATCGAGCCATCCTGACTCACCCAACTGTCTCCTCATCGTACTGGTTCTCCAACCAGCTGAGTAACCAAGTCCTTCATCTACAAAAAAATAACAATTTACATTTAAGCCTATAGAAATTAAAATCTATACAATATTACAAAACACATATTTCTCGTGTTTACATTTTTTACATTAATTTCTCATCTAAATCTATACAGAATATATTGAGAAATTATTCACATATCACATATAGATATTGACAATCGTATCTAGCAATGTGCAAGTTGTATAACTATTATGCATAATGTGTATACATCCTAACATACTCAGTAGCAACAATGCACTATGATACTATAAACATTGCAATAGGTCTTTCCCCCTTTTTGTCAACATAAACATTGCCTCAAATTCTTTCCCACACTGTCATTGCACTTTTCATTCATAACTTCACATACTATCTGTAATTATGAATATAGTGTATAGTGTATTGCAAACTTCATACACACATGCTGCAAGAATGCCTAGCTCTAAAAATGATACATTTCAAATTGATACATTTATGCCAATGCACTCTGACCGCTGTGCAGTGAACCAACATTCCTGTGTGTGCGTGTGTATACACTAGGCACATTTTACGCTTACACACACAACGGAGCCAACCTACTGTAAACAACAAAAACAAATTGCTACATGCCTAGGTACCTTTCTCTGGGTATGTGGCTACTACACACAGGATGTGTCTATGCTTAATTTCTTATACAAGTCACACATGTAGTGGAAGTAATAAAAGAAATATTTACAAAACTTACTCAGCTCTCCTGAGCTCCTGGGAGGTTCCACCTCTCAGTACTTGGCTACAAGCTCTCCCAGTGTTCCATATTACTCCACAGAGTGAACAGTTCATCTAGTACAATTAAACTTCTTTGCATTGTACTCTAAAACTCCACTGTTTCATATAAACTCTGTAATATAAATCAACTATTATATACAGATGAATCATTGTTTACAAAACAATAATTCTACAAACTTATGAACACACAACCAAAGAACTTAGTTTTTGTGATGTATGAACATTTATGTTCACACTTGAAGGACTACCCTGGGAGTCATGCATATTCATGAGGATGATGAATATTCATGCTTTCATATTATCACACAAATTCAGTTGTCATCTGATATAGGTGTAGAAATGAAGAGCACACTATGCTTCCACTAACATGAATACAACTCACAATTGTATCTTCCCCAGGATATAACCAACATTTCTCCTTAATGAGAGATAAATTTGTCATTCTGTTACTTGTGCTCCTGGATGGCAAACTCAATCAACCATTCATGAAATTGTCTTGTAAAGATTTGTGAAAAACATTCACATTACCACAATAACGTCATAAACATGTCGTACACGTCAATTTACAACCTTTTACTACGTGAATTGGTACAGAAAAAAAGACGTCTTAAAGACGTCACTTTGACGAAAATAAACAAAGAAAAAAGACGTCAGTTTGACGTTGCTTTTTAAACGAGATACATTAATGTCTATATTAAAGGGATTGTACAGTTGTGGTTGAGACCTAATTTCGGGTTCTAACATTTTTTTTTTTTTTTTTGGGGGGGGGAATAATGAGAAACCTCTTATGAAATATGAAAGAGCATGTAATTCTATGAGGAATTCAACGTTTATTTGATGAAAATTGGTTTTGAAATGGCTGAGATATCCAAAAAAGATTAATTCGATCAAGCCCGATCGCCCGACTTGGACTAATCTTGACCAAATGCTTGATAGGTACTAGTAGACAAGTTTGTTTTCGGGATCTAGCTAAAATGATTGCTTGGGAAAGATTTGTAAACTACCCCTAATTAGAAATATTTCCGGGGAAATATTAAAAGACCCCTTATTTCAAGGAATTTTCTGGGATATTTTCCCAGATCGAGCTGAGCCCGGGGCCGAAGAAAAAAAAAATAGTAGGCCTACCCAGGTTTCCCGAAAAATCGGGAAAGCGCATGGGGTACAGATGACCATCTATTCATTGGGAGGGGGGGGGGGGGGGGGCAAATGTAAAATAATTCAGACACTACAGTGGTGGCATCTATTGCTAATCCAGACCACAAGCCCTAACCCCACTATTTTATTTCCTGTCATGACACAGTTCGTTGCAGAGAGAAAAGTCCCAATTTTTTGACCGCTAAAGGAAAAACACTAGCTGAAAAAGGAGTATAACAAATAAGTGCAATATTCTTCCATACTTATTATGCATACCTATAACATGATGGTGACAGTTGTAAAGTCCAGGTATGAGTTTTTTATTTCATCATAACCTCTTTGAAAGTATTTGCCTGGGCATATATACCTCTTCGTATTTTCTTTTGTAAACATTTAATTCTATCTTCTTTTTTCTCGATGACGAGATAAATCAATCTTTTTGCAGGGTTGAACGAACGCGTCTCAGATACAAAATGACACAGTTGTTTTTATTTCAGGCCAATTAAATTTTAATGAAAGAATACTATAGATTCATAACTTTTGAAATCATGCCAGCGGTGCTTGACTTTTTAGCAAAGATTCTTTCCCTGTTCATTCCCCAAGGCCCAAGACTGTTTACATTAAAAAAAGAGAGAGAAGATGAGTATCCTGTCGTAATGCACATCAATTGTATATCATAAGCGAGATACAGTCGATAGTTATGCGATTTTAATCTAGGCTCTAGTTAGGGTAGGGATCATTGTGTGTACTGAAGAGCGCGGTTCTACCGGCTCTTCCATTAGCGCTACCCTGCAAAAAATCCGGTGTTAAATATGAAACACCGAGCTGGTGTTAAATTTCCGGTGTTCATTCATGGTGTTTGATTAACACCTCCGGGTGTCATTTCAAAATATAAAATTGTTTTTTTTTTTTTGATAGTTTCTTAGTTACTGAATTTCTTGTTAATTCTGAACTTCAACAAGACGATGAAGAATTTTCCGATAAAGTACTTGATTTTTGAAAAAATGTGTTAACACATTTACACCACAGTAACACCAGTTGGTGTGGTCTCCTATTGAAGCTGGACGGGTGTTATGCCATTGAAATTAACACCACCAATATCAAATCAACACCATGCGGTGTCATTAATGAATTAACTCTAGCGCAGTGCGCAGTGTCAAAAATATCACCAGCTACAGTGTCAAATTAACGCCACGAAGTGCCAGGTGAACACATTTTAACACAGCCACAATACATTTTCTACACCTGTATGGGTGACTAGTGGTCCTCTATTGAAGATTGATCGGTGTTAGATTTAACACCGATGTTTTTACAGTGTACGTAGACAGAATGGCTTGCCATGAATGTTCCAGGCGTAAAATGTATCCCATGGGTCTTTATTTGCGTATCAGGGCAATTACCACCAGTTGCTGCAGTTAATGGGGATTCGTAGGTGGGGGTGATATAGGTTTGGTTGAGATGGGCATTCAGCTTTTACTTCTTGCGAGATCATAACAAAGCCACTTGTGAAATATCAAAGATCATATTGGATGACTTCAAAGTCTTACGGTTTTGAAAAGAAGACTGCATTCATTCTTCGGGCGTAGAATACTACACATATCAATGGGTCTAAGAACTTCCGTTGATGGGATCCATGGATAAAAATATCATATCGATCATTGTTTAATCCCCGTATGCAATAAGCCAGTTCGTAATTAGCTCATGGGCACGTTGGTACAAATGACCTTTCTTTTTTCTCAGTTGGTTAGGCACTTCAATCGTTTTCAAAGAGACATTATGGGTACTGGTAAGCTTGCCCGACGTAATAATTCATGAAATTCGTGTTCAAACAATGAATGAACTTCCATAGACCAGATAACCAGAATGGTCCGTCAATCAACCGTCGGGGAAGCATCCATTTCATTGTTTTGCATTGAATGCATTGAAAAACTGTTTTATTCATATTGCCAAATATCAGGTTTGCTGTCAGGTGGATGTACTGGCAAGCAACATTTACAAGGATTGCATGAATAATCATTGTATGACAGATGCTTATCTCAGTGAATTTAAAAACCAACTTGTCTCTTGGTACAAATGACCTTTTTCTGCTCATGCGCAAAGTGGACCTACGAACTGGCTTATGCCTATACCCGTCTAAACAACGCCTAGACCTTGTACAGCATGCGGACTTCCGTATTCCATTTCCAAGCGAGTACTCTCCATTGAAGACATTTTATGGGGTTACGTAATCTTTTTGGTATAGGTGTCATCAGACGCCCGTGCGTGTTGGCTTGGTATACACCATGGAGCTAAATGTACTTGCCGTATCAAATGAACTCACCCTGTACATGTATGAGTCTACCACACTGGCTACACATCTTTAAGAGCAATATGGCCGCATTGTGGGTCCCTCGCGGATTGACCACAACATTATGTAACATACGTGATTTTACGTGCTTTCGCTTGTCGTCTGCATTGAACAGTCGTTACCTGTCGTCTTCTTGGGCTTCGTCCTCTTCGAGCCGCAGTAGTCAGCCGCAGAAATGCCGAACGAGGGTCCCAGATGTTCCAAACTCTATTGGACATGGCAAAGTCATATCAGCTTCGCTCGCTTCAGCTTCTCAGCAGAGTTCCCCTAGGTCATCCGACGTCCCCTACATGAGCGATGAGGAGAAGTCCGTCCTGGACACCACTTTCGCCTCCGAAAAGCCAGTGTATCCACGATGGAAGGAATATTCCGAATTCGGTCTTGCCAACGTCGAATCGTCTGATATCGGTGACCGAGTCGAAGTAACATGGTCATGGGATAGACAGAGCGATGGTGACGAAGGGGTCGGAGCCTCGAAAAACTATTTTCCCTACGTCTGGCTGAGAGATAACTGTCGATGTAACGAATGCTTCAACAAGAATTCCAAGTCTCGAATGGTTTCTCTGCAGGGGCTCCTAGCAAGGTGTGAAGTACAGACGGTGATGCGAAGTGAAGATGGCAAATCAGTAAGTTGTGTCGTCAACATGCATGTAGAAGTCACGCTACAATTACTCTGCTACTTTACTATGGGGGTACTCCAGGGGACCCAGAGCCCTCAAAGCACGGAATCTTGAACACAAATCTTCTTTTAATCAAGAAATGATAGGGCTAAAATTATATTGTATAAGCAGGTACAGGGTAGTATACGTTTTTAATGCCGTTTCTCATGTAATCATCTAATTAGTGAGGATGATAACCAGTTTCACGTGTGCAGATAATGTCTGATCCAGGGGTGTCCCGGTCGGGTGGCGGGGGTATCACGGCAATTTTCACATCTTCCTCTTATATCTTCTTGAAAATGCTTTGTCAAATTTACCACCAAACTTGGTATATTGTCACTACTAAAGATTATACAATATATTATGTTTGTACAAATAAGAGGTTACTCGTCATGTTTCCCACCTTATATTTTGCATATATCACTCTATGCACTACCCTTATTATAAACTACCTAATTCACATACTAGTTTGAACGATACTCTATATTACCTAATATGTTTCAGTGGAATAAAAATTTACAACCTTCGAAAGAGTGTAACGGACCTCTACATGGTTATAATACATGTACGCGAGATTGACGTGACCATTCTCTTATTTCAAGACAGGAGAATCTGACCATTACATTTTAACTGTTGAGAACGTCGATGAGTTTGTCACATTCTAAGCTAAGATATCCTTCATAATGAACTTAAACAGGGAATAATTAATATTGTGCTGCATGACTCGCGATCCGTTCTCTGCTCACATGATGCATGGTAAGGGCAACATCTTTCTATCTTTTATCCTTTTTTTTTTTAACGCAGTACTTCGTGCCCCCAAATACAATTTCCTTGTTCTGTCATGATTATAGTCAATATTACGCCAGCTGAAACATGTATCACAATAAATCCATATTTTTTTTTATACATCCTCTTAAATGATGCTTCTCAGGACATAACCACCTGAAAGAAAAAGTGGTATTTGGCATTTAATATCAATAGGAAAAGAGTGTTCAAATCAAGAGTCACTGCGAAATAACGAATTTTATGCTTTCCCAAGTGTTGGTTGACACTATTAAAATATTTTTTTGGTCATCTAGTCGATACAATGTTCATCCTTTTTAAAACATGATTGATGAATACCATACATGTAAATCGTTAACGTCTGGCCAACTTTTGAGTTATGTCGCTTTGGAAATGCCTAACCACGCTGAATAAAAAAAAGGACATCTGTACCCGTGTGCTCATGAGGTAACTCTGATCGCCTTGGCCAATGCACAAACTCACTACATAGCCAGGCAGGTCTCATAGAAAAACACGTCAGATCCCTTATGATTGTCATCACTTGGTGGAAAATGTACTAGGAGTGTACAGTAGATTGGGATATCTTAGCTCAAGCAATGTTATCTGCGTAATGAATACACGTACTCTACGAGAGCAGTGTAAGCCAGAGCAAGCAGTATGATTGGCTTCCTCCGTCGTAATCTACATAATGCACCGAGAAATGTTCAATTTCAAGCATACAAGAGCCTAGTGCGTCCCCACTTGGAGTATTTCTGTACAGTGTGGGACCCTTTCACTCAACGTAACATCAAGAAGATTCAAGCAGTACAAAGTAGAACAGCCAGACTCATCTGCAATGACTACAAATGGCAGTCTTCCGCCTCCGGAATGAAAGGATCTTAAACTTCATCCACTTCCAGAACGATGTAATTTCATAAAATAAAGCACGGCAAAATTGATTTAAAGCTAAAAGATTATATCAGCCCTACCCAAGCACCGAGAGGTATGGCAACCCGAAGCTATCACCCTGATAATTATTCTATATATTTCACACGGCTCTTCAACTGCTCTCGCCAACTCCTTCTTCCATAGAACAGCGAAGGATTGGAATAATCTGCCGAGCAATATTAAACAGATTCATAAATTTGAAACATTTGATACATTGCTTACTTACAAACACTCATTGCAACCTTACAGCGACCACGTAAAAACAACAAATCAAATCAAATTAAATTAAATTAAGTTAAATTAAATCAAATTAAATTAAATTAAATCAAATTAAATTAAATTGAAGTAAATTAAATTAAATTTTCATTTCGATTCATAAACGAAAATTCCACATTATCTTTCTAGCATAATGAAAGAGCCCTGACTTGGCTCCTGCATAGGTTAGGGAGAGTCGTATGAACTTGTAACATGTCAGTAATAAGTTGAGGACATATTTATTTTCATTTCGAAGAAATCCCATAGACTTAAACGAGCCCGCCTTTGTTGACACTGATTTCCAGATGACGATACAGTGGAAGGATGGCCATAATAGCCACTACCCAGCTACCTGGCTTCGCTGCAATATTTTCTCCGAGTCGGACCCCGACCCCGTTGCCGACATGCCACTTCAGTTGTGGGACGCGGCTACGTGCCGGGACCGAATTCGATTTTTCGACTTCAACGACCTCCTGAGCGACGACCGGGCTCTCTTTACACTCCTGCGTGAAGTGAAAGGACTCGGAATCGCCGTCATCGAAAACGCACCTCAGCGAGTCGGGCAGCTCCATCGTTTAGCGGAGAGATGTGGTTACTTGACCCCTTGCAACTATGGGTAAGCCCGTAAAATGTATTCAGCAGGTCAATTATTCTGTGAAAAGTGTCATTCGGCTCCAAAGTGAACCTGCGTAAAAACTAGTAAAATTCCACCGGAGTGGTAGAGGTTAATTCATCGAGATTTTTACACGAAAAATGCCCGTTCAGGTTTGATGTAATATTCGCGTTAAAGTGAAATTGTGTCGCAACCACATGAATATGAAAGTTTGATAAGTTAGTCTCCCATTGACTTGCGCACAGCTATTCTCCGTTGCAATCCTTATGTTGAGACGAGACTCAGACAGGGAAAAACGCTTGCTTCACATCATAAGTGAGAGATAATGACGAGTATAATATAAGGGTAAAAGTGTTGTAACAAACAAAATCATCACCAAAACGATGGATAGGAATGTCGTACGCTTGAAACATCATCCCTCCAAAATATTATATTTATTGTACATTATAATATAGATGCAACCAATGTCATTGCTCAGTGAAACACAAGAAATTTCAAAATCTTTTAATTCTTAATAAAATCTTGAAATCTTGAAAAAAACTCTCGTCAGTTTGTTTCATTTCTCCATGTGTTCAAATGAAGTCTTTTTGACCAATCAAAAGCAACATTCTCGTCATAGTACTTATCGAGTATGTACTTCGAGGAATAAATATAATCATACCTGGGCCCTGTTTCATTAAGCTATTACGAACAACTTACGAGCGACTGGTGATCAGTTTTGATGTGCTATATTTATCAGAATTTCCATAATTCAGCACAAGAACTGATCACCAGTCGCTCGTAAGTTGTTCATAACTTTACGAACAGCTTTATGAAACACCCCCTGGGCCCTGTTTCATAAAGCTGTTCGTATAGTAAAGTTACGAACGATTTCGAGCGACTGGTGATCAGTTCTTGTGCTGAATTATTGAAATTCTGGTAAGTATAGCACACCACACTGATCCCCAGTCGCTCGTAATTTGTTCGTAACTTTACGACCAGCTTTATGAAACACCCCCTGTTTACAATAACATTTCTATTATAGACCTATTTGTAGTCATAGGTGGAGGAGACCGTCATTGATAAGCAGTTTGCTTGACCGGGATAGCGACCGGTCACCTTGTAACTCCCTCTCTGTGCACTGGAGAAACAAAACACACACACAAAATCAGTAACTTCAAGGAGAACTACGGGTGATTTTCAGACTTTTACCTTTGATCAACTATAAATATTGCGTATACTGGGTACAGAAGTTACGTCCAGACGGTGATCCTTATCTTCGAGGATAAGCTAACTTCGAGGATAAGCTCTATGGGGCGCCATGTGTAGCACGGTTGATATTATTTCAAAATCAGTCATTTCGAAATCGACCGTGCGACACTTGGCGCCCCATAGAGCTTACCATTGAAGTTAATGCCCCTGTCACACTTTGACGGATAAGACAAATGCATGAGAAACGAATGTCGATTTTTGGCAAAAATGCGTTTTATGTACTGTTTATTCTTTGGATGGACGTGTATCTTCTGGTAATTTCTGTCAGAGCGGCCAGAAAACTTTGTGCAGGCACAAAGTTTGTTTGTTTGTTGTTGTTTTTTCTCGCCAAACGTGGATAGCGCGATCTCACCCTTGTCATTCTTGTCCGACAGTTTTTCCCTTTCTCCTGTTTCTGTACTGTACTTCGTCGTTTTCCACACGTTTCCATCCGCAGTGTAGGCCTCCTGTAGAGACCGTTGCTGCAAGAGATGGACTCAAACGGATGGAACTGCATATGTTGGCCTACAGCACATCAAACGCATACGCACGGTTCTCTGACTTTCGCTGTACGTCTCATGCGTCACCCATATCATGTTCTTCGTGCGTTTTGTCCCCTGGGCATGGGGTTCATATTCGTTTTTAATGCTTTTGCGCACGTTCTACTATCCTGTACACAACTGTCCCAAGTGCATTGTTTATTTTGTTCGGCCCGTAGACCGTGTATCTACACTCCTCTTACTTTACTCTTTGTCCACCGGTTGACGATTTGAACAACGGATGAGCAAATATTGCCCATTTCTGGTACGGTTGGCCTATCCGGGAAAGTGTGACAGGGACTTTAGGCTGCTTTCACATAGGAGTATACTATTCGGGTATTCGGGCTCGTTTTTCGAGGGCACGTGAATAGCTTGAATCGAACGATAGGATTTCCTCACACCGGTTCACATAAGAGGGCACTATTCGAAAGTACCGAATACCTGCGAAAAGTATAGCAAAGTGGGAATCGAGCTTGTTCGATTTTCTTGCAGCGTATACCGTCTCTCGTTTATGAAATAATGACACTTTTGGTCTGGATTTGCCCGTTAGCAAATATAAGCATGCAGACCGACATTCTGATGCAGTTTAGAAATTGTTAATAAGATTCGCTGCGATATAGGAGGAAGAAATCCTCACTACATGGGATGGTGAGATGACGGTGCGGGTGATGGTGTATTCGGTGCTCGAATAGCGAATAGCGAATAGCGAATAGCGAATAGCGAATACCGAATACTTCTATGTGAAAGCAGCCTTAAGGGTCGCCGTCTGAACGCAACTAATGTTTCAGAATTTAAAGTGATAGGGATGAGGAATGAGAATGTTTTCGAAATTTATAACAAATCACACTCTATGAACAAGGATGACATAGCAGCTTCACGATAAATGAATGCTTGAGTGGGGGCTCAAGAATGCAGAACAAGAGAAGAAAGCGCGCATAAGTTCTACACAGGTGAGCTTGATATTACCAAGCAAGCGGCATTTTCATCGCTACATTTCTGAAATAATTATGTGAGTCTACTATGACATCATCCTTGTTCAGTGCAATTTGTTTGGGGTTTTTCAGAGAACTGCTTTCTCTGCTCAAGGACCACAATTTCACCAGTCTAAAAATGGAGCTTATTTGTATGTACCATGGCCGGCGCCACGTCTTTAAAAGTGTGTGTGTGTGTGTGGGGGGGGGGGGGGCAGTTTATATTTCTGACATGATGTGAAACTATGAAAATCGTCTGGACCTCCCCTTTTGAGTACGAATGAACCGAAACGCACAAAGCCATGTATCGAAAAGGAGGAGGGTATGTTAATCGCAGATTTCAAATAAACCGAACAGGGGAGGAAAAGTACCATGGGTCCGAATTTATTCTTCCATTTGCATTAATTGAAAGGTGTTCCCTTTCTCAATATGTGCATTTACAGAGAGACATTCCAGGTGGAGGCAAAGATGGATCCGAGTAACGCAGCCTACACATCTGGCTCCCTGAGCACTCATACCGACCTGACGTATTACAACGACCCACCCGATGTGAGTGTCAGCAGGTGGATTCACACAACAACCAACGGTTGAGCTTTTTTTCTTTTTTCTTTGTTTTTTTGTTTTGTTTTTTGTTTGTTTTGTTTTGTTTTGTTTTGTTTTGTTTGTTTGTTTGTTTGTTTGTTTGTTTTGTTTTGTTTTGTTTTGTTTTGTTTTGTTTTGTTTTGTTTTTGTTTTTGTTTTTGTTTTTGTTTTTTTTTTTTTTTTTTTTTTGGGGGGGGGGGGGGGTTGCGCTTTGAATCACGACCCCGAAACCGGGGGGGGGGGGGGGGGGGGGGTTAATGGGTGTGATGTTTGTGGATACAATAAGCCAGTTCGGAGTTCCACTTTGCACATGAGCAGAAACAAGGTCATTCGGACAAACAGGCATGTTGGTTTTTAATTTCACTGGGATAAGCATCTGTAATGTAATGATTATTCATGAAATACTTATAAATGCTGCTTGCCAGCACATCCACCTGGCAGCAAAAGTGGTATTTGGCAATATCAATAGAAAGAGATCGTCAATACATTTAATGAAAAATAACGAAATGGATGCTTTCGCAAGTGTAAATTGACTGATCGTTCTGCTCATCGATTCTGGTCTACGCAAGTTTATTCTTTGTTTGAACAGGTTTGATGAATCCCATAAATTGTTACGTAAAGCTTATGCATAATGTCGCTCTGAAAACGAGTGAAGTGCCCCTAACCGACTGAGAAAAGAGAAAGGTCATTCGTACCAATGCGCCCATGAGCTAACTCCGAACTGGCTTATTGTCGCAACTATTAGTGAGCCTCAAATCATTTTTTTTTTAATCAGATTTTAATCGTTCATACTTTTGGGGTTTTTTTTTCTTTGGACACTGGTAATGGAGGAGTCTTGGGCCTTAGGGGTCGCGCTTTGAATCGCGACCTCAAAACCGGATTTTTTTTTTTTTTTTATGTGTGTGGACACAATAGTCTCGACTAATATTGAGCCTCAAATATTTTTTTTTTAATCAGTTTTTAATCATTCGTACGTTTGAAACTTTTTTTTTTCAACTGGTAATGGAGGAGTCTGGGGCCCAGTGGAGAAAGGATCGAGTAGTCGTTAGCGTTGATAAATGTGTAACGAGACAACAAATTCAAATCCTTTCACAACATTTTGAGTCATTTTGCTGACAGGGCATTTGTTTTAGGACATTTAGACCTAGTAGGGAACTATGTACAGGTTCCCGCACTAGGATGATGTCATTCCCTCCAATTTCCCAATTTCGTTGCTCTTGATAGTAGGTGTTTTTGTTTTCTTTCTTTTTCAACATGTGGAAATGGAATGTTTCATACCTTATTTGTTGTCCGATTATGATGAGAAATGATTATCCCTTTTTTTTTTTTTGGCTTATTTCATTCTATTTACTAATGCCAATGTGATCACGGTATATAATTTATTATAATCATGGTAATAACAATTTCAGTGGGTAACGACGAAAATGCGAAATGTTAACCAGAATGGTTCCCCGAGGCCGAGTAAGCCCATATCCTTCTGGAAAAAAAAAAGTCATGTTCTACGATCGAGAATATTCTCCACTTATAATCTTACAAAAACAACCAACCAACAAACAAAAAACTTCAAATAAAAAGCACGTCATCATCTTGGCAAATCGCGTCATCCAATTAGTTTCTTGATAGATACGATTGGAAGCAAATATAAAATGGTGCAAGACGGGTTCTCAAACCCTTACGAGAACTATGTGTTTTAGCCATATCAACGTAAGAATGGTTGTCGGTTGGAAGGGATCGATTCCGACACTTTCTTTGTTGTCTTGATGATGGGTGCTTTTAATGCTCCCATCGTTTAAGGCGTAGAAAAGGTGTTTTGAAAAATGTAAATGTGGCATGAATGTCTTGAAACTATACGAAGCTCTGCATTTGTGTCGACTGTACTGTGTTAAAGAAAAATCAATTCTAGCTCTACATTGTCTACGTATTACGAGTTTGTGTCGAGGCTTTCGTGCAAGTTTTAATTAAGAGATCATTGATAAGCAATGTCTTGTCTCTGCAGATCCAGATGCTGCATTGCATTACCCAGACGGACGGCGAAGGAGGCGAGAACACGCTCGTCGATGGCTTCAAGATAGCCAACGACCTCCGGCAGCGCGCTCCAAAACTCTTCGACATCCTCACCACAGAAGTGCTCGAGTACCACGATGTCGGACACGACGCTGTGGGAGACTATTACCAACATTCACGAGTTCGAACCATAAGGTACAGCCAAAGTTGTTGTTGTTGCTCCTGCTGTTGTTGTTGACTTTTTAAAGGACAATTTCGTGAACATTGCCATTCCTCCAAACAATGCATGCTTACTTCGCTGGTTACCATATACGATATCATTGCTATTGATTTCTATGAGTATAACAAGGTGGTAAAAGGTTATCGTATGTTTTGAGGACCAAAGTTTTGGCAATGAACCTAAAAGGAGACAAAATAGGGAGGTTAAATGATTAACAATCAACAAGTAGATTTCAGTGTTAATATTGGTTTTCTTGTGTCCATTGATTAATAAAGACCTTTGACACTCTGGAAGGACTTGAGAAAATTATTTTTACCAATATCTTTATGTGTCTTTGTCGGAAATAAGACTAAAGCATTGTCACTAGTAAAACGTAAAAAAAAAAAATACAAAAAAGACGCCAGTTGTTTACTGATTTAATGACACCTGCAGTTATAATTATGTTGTTGTCACAGTTGAAAAAGATGATAAAAAAAGTGAACCTTCCTTCCGATAATCTGTAAAAATCTCTTTTCACGGTTTGGACAAAGACTAAACGGCAAGGGCGATGTCGACAAGATCATGTTCAGCGACCACGGGCGAAGTGCGATGTTCCGCATGGGCGTGGACAACGTCATCGCGACGTACGAGGCTCTGGCTGCCTTTACGGACCTTTTGTATGACCCCGTCAATGTCTTCCGGTACAGGATGAGAGATGGTGAGTGTATGATTGTGTGCCACACACATTTTTCATTTACACACACATCGGTCTCATCGGGACTGTTTCATTTTAGTTCTAAAATAAATCCTAAATTCAATGCAATTGATCTTACGAACAATTTTGGGATCAATCAGTCCTGAGATACTCGTAATCGTTTCGCTATAAGCCAGTTGGGAACATTATCTTGCGCCCATGCACCTTGCCCTGCTCTAGAATACACCGTGAATGTCTATAAATCCTTCCCAACTAGATCTTATATCTGAATCTGTCCCAGCTTTGGGTTCGTTGTTTGGCTCCGTACAACGGCGTAAATCCATACTGAGGAGTGGGGGGGATGGTCACCATCACCACGATTACAAGCCCATAACCGGACCGGCGCAGCCTTTTTTTTTTGGGGGGGGGGGGGGGCGGTGGGGGGTGGGGGGGAAGCTTTGTGCCCCCCTCCCCCCCCCCCCCCCCCCCACACCTGCACACACACACACTTTACAGGGATCGGAAGCCCCACTATTTTGCATGAAATATAAAGTGGGAGAAAAGTGGCAGCAACAACATAAAGACTTTTTGTTCTTGTTGCTTTTTTTTTTTTTGCTTGTCAGACGACTTTATCAGACCTTAAAAGTATGAAAACATTTTTTTTTTTGTGGAAATATCTGTGAGAGGGAGCGGAACGACCGAACGGGGGAAGGGTGTGTATGGGGGGGGGGGGGTATCCCTCTCCCACACGAGGAAGATTTTGCATTTTCAGACCTGAAATTCATCGATCTGGTGCTCACTAATGTGGTGAAAATTTTGTTTTCTTTTCATGAAAAAAAAATAAGAAAATGAAATATTCACAATATATTATTGAATGACAAAATCGTGGTATTTCAGCTCTTGCTGAGCGACATCACTGTGAAGGCCTACTTAATAATGGGGCCTATCATCGGCGTAGACAGGATCAGATCTTAGGAGGAGCGGTTATGTGAGGGAACGAATCAAGCGAGGGGGGAGGGTATGGTAGGGGGGTTTCCCCCTCCTACGGTGAAATCTCTTTGCGTTGAAAATTTTGACATTTTTCAGTCCAAAAACTGCCGTTTGTAGCTATATTCTTCGCTTTGGAAATTAAGGGGGGCACACCAGGCGCAACTGCTGTCAATCACTGGCAGCAACATCAGGAGAATGGCATAGCGATTAAATGCGAGCGAGTGGAGCGAGCGAGCATGAAAATTTTAACATTTTACAGTCTAAAAACTGCCGTTTGTAGCTATACTTTTTCGCTTTGGAAATTAAGAGGGGCCGCATCAGGCGCAACTGCTGGCAATTACTGGCAGCAACATCAGGAGAATGGCATAGCAGTTAAATGCGAGCGAGCGGGGCGAGCGAGCTTGAAAATTTTGACATTTTACAGTCCAAAGACTGCCGTTTGTGGCTGTATTTTTTCGCTTTGGAAATTATGGGGGCACACCGGGCGCAACTGCCGGCAATCGGGCAGCAACATCAGAATGGCATAACGATTAAATGCGAGCGAGCGAAGCGAGTGAGCTTGAAAATTTGGATATTTTACAGTCCCACATGTCCTTTGTGGCTGTACTAGTATTTTTTCGCTTTGGAAATTAAGGGGGGGGGGGGGCGCACCGGGCGAAAACTGCTGGCAATTACTGGCAGCAACATCAGGAGAATGGCATAAGGATTAAATGCGAGCGAGCGAAGCGAATGAGCTTGAAAATTTTGACATTTTCCAGTCCCAAAAACTGTCGTTTGTGGCTGTATTTTCGCTTTGGAAATTAAGGGGGCGCACGGGGCAAAAACTGTGGGCAATTACTGGCAGCAACATCAGGAGAATGGCATAATGATTAAATGCGAGCGAGCGAAGCGAGCGAGCTTCAAAATGTTGACATTTGACAGTCCAGTGGCTGTATTTTCGCTTTGGAAATTAAGGGGGCGCACCGGGCAAAAACTGTGGGCAATTACTGGCAGCAACATCAGGAGAATGGCATAATGATTAAATGCGAGCGAGCGAAGCGAGCGAGCTTCAAAATGTTGACATTTGACAGTCCAGTGGCTGTATTTTCGCTTTGGAAATTAAGGGGGCGCACCGGGCAAAAACTGTGGGCAATTACTGGCAGCAACATCAGGAGAATGGCATAATGATTGAATGCGAGCGAGCGAAGCGAGCGAGCTTCAAAATGTTGACATTAATTGACAGTCCAAAAACTGCCGTTTGTAGCTATATTTTTCGCATTGGAAATTAAGGGGGCGCACCGGGCAAAAACTGTGGGCAATTACTGGCAGCAACATCAGGAGAATGGCATAATGATTAAATGCGAGCGAGCGAAGCGAGCGAGCTTCAAAATGTTGACATTTGACAGTCCAGTGGCTGTATTTTCGCTTTGGAAATTAAGGGGGCGCACCGGGCAAAAACTGTGGGCAATTACTGGCAGCAACATCAGGAGAATGGCATAATGATTGAATGCGAGCGAGCGAAGCGAGCGAGCTTCAAAATGTTGACATTTGACAGTCCAAAAACTGCCGTTTGTAGCTATATTTTTCGCATTGGAAATTAAGGGGGCGCACCGGGCGAAAACTGCTGGCAATTACTGGCAGCACCATCAGGAGAATGGAACAATGATAAAATGCGAGCGAGCTTCAAAAAGTTGACATTTTACAGTCCCCAAATTGCCGTTTGTAGCTATATTTTTCGCTTTGGAAATTAAGGGGGGCGCACCTGCTCACAATCATTGGCAGCAACATCAGGAGAATGGCATAGCGATTAAATGCGAGCGAGCGGAGCGAGCGAGCTTGAAAATTTTGACATTTTACAGTCTAAAAACTGCCGTTTGTAGCTATATGCTTTGGAAATTAAGGGGGGCGCACCTGCTCACAATCATTGGCAGCAACATCAGGAGAATGGCATAGCGATTAAATGCGAGCGAGCGGAGCGAACGAGCTTGAAAATTTTTGACATTTTACAGTCCAAAGACTGCCGTTTGTGGCTGTATTTTTTCGCTTTGAAAATTAAGGGGGCACACCGGGCGCAACTGCCGGCAATTACTGGCAGCAACAATAGGAGAATGGCATACTGATTAAATGCTAGCGAGCGAAGCGAGTGAGCTTGAAAATTTTGACATTTTCCAGTCCTAAAAACTGTCGTTTGTAGCTATATTTTCGCTTTGGAAATTAAGGGGTGCGCACCGGGCGCAACTGCTGTCAGTCACTGGCAGCAACATCAGGAGAATGGCATAGCGGTTAAATGCGAGCGAGCGGAGCGAGCGAGCTTTAAAATTTTAAAATTTTACACTCCAAAAACTGCCGTTTGTAGCTATATTTTTCGCTTTTGTTTGTCCCACTTTTCTTTGAGAACCATCCCCCTCCCCCCCCCCCCCCCCCATCGACGCCTCTTTACATATTAGGTTGCTTTTGTTAAAGGGAAGGTAAACCCAAAGAGCAATGTGGATTGAGTGAAAGCAGCAACATTAGTAGAACACATCAGTGAAAGTTTGAGAAAAATCGGACAATCGATGCAAAAGTTATGAATTTTCAAAGTTTTGGTGTTGGAACCGCTGGATGAGGAGACAACTAGAGGATATGACGTATGAGTGGACTACAATACAAAGAAAATATAAAGGATATTCAACAAAAATTCACTTTTCTAGAATCATGAAAGAGCCGCAGTGGACCAATCGCTTTCAGAAAGCAGGGGGAATAATTGCTACCCTTAACATATGTCAATATCAAGTTGATGGAATTTGTAATTTTCATGAAAAATGGATTTTTGTAGTATTTTCTTTATATTTTCTTGATATTGTAGTCCACTCATACGTCATAACCTCTAGTAGTCTCCTCATCCAGCGGTTCCAACACCAAAACTTTAAAAATTCATAACTTTTGCATCGATTGTCCGATTTTCTTCAAACTTTCACTGATGTGTTCTACTAATGTTGCTGCTTTCACTCAATCCACATTGTTCTTGGGGTTTATCTTCCCTTTAAGTGAAAGATCTGCTGCACACTCTTTGATAAATTAGGGAATATACGTCTATGTCAAAAGTGTACAAAGTTTATCCCTTATCTTGTATAGCGGACCTTTTGCATGTTCATAATTGCAATACAACGATCTGGTGCATAGTTCTGGCGATATTTGGACAATTTTCCATTAAGAAAGTTCGAGATTTGTCCTCATCTCGGGAATTGCTTGGTGGATAAATGATTTGTGTGTCTAAACACTTCCTTTGGGGCGGGGCAAATGCCCCTTTGCCCCCCATAGATTCGACGTCCCTGATCTTCCCTTGGTATGCCCATAGATGTATCCTGACTGAGTCATCAGTCACTGTCGTTTCTCAGGAATGATTCAGGAAATGGAGGGGATTCAATTATGGCGATAAAGTTGTTGTTATTGTTTGTTTGTATGTTTTCGTACATATTTTGCAGATGGTCCCCAGTTACTCGCGTCATAGCATGTTTACATGTATAAGACCTATACTATTTGACGTTGTCAACGCCTGAGCCATACCTTACAGTGTATGTCTATGTTACTTTCTTCGCGAGCGAGCGAAGCGAGCGAGCGCTTGAGAAAATCATACATTTCCCTTCAAGATAGAATACTGTTCAGCTCTGTTATATTCTGTCTGAAGGCTGACGTACAAACGTCATGCAATATGCCAAAATTGATACAATCACATTTCTGCTTCCTCCATTTTTTCCCCTCAAAATTCAGGGGGGGATGATTGTACAGGCCATCCCCCCCTCCTCCATTTCAGGGGGGGATATATCCCCCCCATCCCCCCCGGGATTTACGCCCATGGCTCCGTATAGTTTCCATGTAAGTGAAATTATAGGGCCCAGAAACATCAAACTGGTCACTGTGCTTGATGTATGGTCAAAGGAAACTTGTGATACAGCATGAAGAGACCTTGTCATTGACTCCTCATGCTGTGCAAAGATGGTGTTGATGACATCATGTTCGCCGTGATGGAGATTCGGTCGAAGTGGAAATTACAATGTAATGATGATATTAGTTAGAATAATTAATGCAATGAAGGTAACAGTATACGTAAACTGGATATTTACTAAATAGGTAGGCTTACTGACGTCGATAATACCTGTTGGTGTACTATAAGTAATGGATAGATGAATAACAGCAAACGATAGTAGAGCTAGTTTAATATGAATTGAAACGCTTTTAAACTTTTTTTTTTGTGCTGATATGTTTCTCTTTCTCCCACCTTGCCTTCCTCTCTCCCTCTCTCCTTAGGGAAGGTACAGTTTTGATTGAGAAGGGGTTTGACATTTTCAGCTTGTTTTGATGATTATTTTGGAGATACAGTAATTAGAAATCTCTTATGAAATATGAAAGTACGCATGATTCTAAAAGGAACAGCTCATTCGATGAAAATTGGGTTATGAAACTGTTGAGATATTCAAAACAAAACGATCCTTATAACTGCTGGTGGGACCCACATTTCATTTTATTTTATTTTATTTTTTTTTTTTTGCTTAGTGGTTCAAAAAACGATTTTTATCAAACATGTCATATAAATCTTGAAGTCCTCTTCGAATCGTATGCTATTTAACATTGTTTAGTAAGTGGTTTCTCGGTACCTCGCAAAAAGTGAAAAGCTGAACTCTCACCTGAAACAAATACCATCCCTAACATATCTCTCTTCATCTTTCTCATAATATCAATGTTTATATATATATATATATATATATATATATATATATATATATATATCCTATTAGTATATAATAGTGTGTCTGCCTAATTCTAAGTGCCTCTCTCTCCCTCCCCGTATCGTATTGCACCTTCTCTTGACACCCTACAGGTGACATTCTCATAATGGACAACCATCGTGTGTTGCATGGTCGAGAGGCGTTCACCATGAAATCCGGCTCTTCTCGCCACTTGGAGGGAGGTTATTTAGACTGGGATGCCGTCTTGTCAAAGATCAGAGTCCTAGGACAGAGCGTGGAGTAAAATGCGTGGTATAGCACCTTTTTCTTTGAGATGGGAAAAGTGTGCTATACATGGGCGTAAATCCCGGGGGGGATGGGGGGGATATATCCCCCCCTGAAATTTAGGAGGGGGGGATGGCCTGTACAATCATCCCCCCCTGAATTTTGAAAAAAAAAATGGAGGAAGCAGAAATGTGATTGTATCAATTTTGGCATATCGCATGACGTTTGTACGCCGGCCTTTAGACAGGTAACAGAGCTGAACAGTATTCTATCTTGTAGGAAAATGTATACATAATTTTCTCAAGCGCTCGCTCGCTTCGCTCGCTCGCGAAGAAAATAACATGGACATACACTGTAAGGTATGGCTCAGACGTGGACAACGTCAAATAGTATAGGCCTACATGTAAACATGCTATGACGCGAGTAACTGGGACCATCTGCAAAATATGTACGAAAACAAACAAACAAACAATAACAAAAACTATATCGCCATAATTGAACCCCTCCATTTCCTGAATCATTCCTGAGAAACGACAGTGACTGGTGACTCAGTCAGGATAGGCCTACATCTATGGGCATACCCAGGGAAGATCAGGGGCGTCGAATCTGTCTCGGGGGGGGGGGGGCAAAGGGGCATTTGCCCCGCCCCTACGGAAGTGTTTAGGCAGACAAATCATTTATCTCCCAAGCAATTACCGAGATGAGGACAAATCTCGAACTTTCTTAATGGAAAATTGGAAAATCGGAAAAATGGAAAATCGTTGTATTGCAATCATAAACATGCAAAAAGCTCCGCTATACAGGATCCCTTTCGATAGACTTTGTACACTTTTGAGATTGACGTATATTTCCCTAATTAATCAAAGAGTGTGCAGCAGATCTTTCACTTAACACTGAAAGCACCCTCATAATGCAGAGGCGCCGATGGGGGGGGGGATGGTTCCCCCATAAAAGTGGGACAAACAAAAGCGAAAAATATAGCTACAAACGACAGTTTTTGGAGTGTAAAATGTCAAAATTTTCAAGCTCGCTCGCTCCGCTCGCTCGCATTTAATCGCTATGCCATTCTCCTGATGTTGCTGCCAGTGGCTGACAGCAGTTGCGCCCGGTGCGCCTCCCTTAATTTCCAAAGCGAGAAATATAGCTACAAACGGCAGTTTTGGGACTGTAAAATGTCAACATTTTGAAGCTCGCTCGCATTTAATCATTATGTCATTCTCCTGATGTTGCAGCCAATAATTGCCAGCAGTTTTCGCCCGATGCGCTCCCCTTAATTTCCAAAGCGAAAAATATAGCTACAAACGGCAGCTTTTTGACTGTAAAATGTCAACATTTTCAAGCTCGCTCGCTTCGCTCGCTCGCAATGCCATTCTCCTGATGTTGCTGCCAGTAACTGCCAGCAGTTTTCGCCCGGTGCGCCCCACTTAATTTCCAAAGCGAAAAAATACAGCCACAAACGACAGTTTGGGGGACTGTAAAATATCAAAATTTTCAAGCTCACTCGCTTCGCTCGCTCGCGTTTAATCATTATGCCACTCTCCTGATGTTGTTGCCAGTAATTGCCGGCAGTTGCGCCCGGTGTGCTCCCCCCCCCCCCCCTTAATTTCCAAAGCGAAAAAATACAGCCACAAAAGGCACTTTGGGGGCTATAAAATATCAAAATTTTCAAACTCGCTCGCTTCGCTCGCTCGCATTCAATCGTTATGCCATTCTCCTGATGTTGCATGCTGCCAGTAATTGCCAACAGTTGTGCCCGGTGCGCCCCCCCCCCCCCCCCCCTTAAATTCCAAATCGAAAAATATAGCTACAAACGACAGTTTTTGGACTGTAAAAAGTCAAAATTTTCAAGCTCACTCGCTTTGCTCGTTCGTATTTAATCGTTCCTTATGCCATTCCCCTGATGTTGCTGCCAGTAACTGCCAGCAGTTGCACCCGGTGCGCCCCCCTTAATTTCCAAAGCAAAAAAATACAGCCAAAAACGGCAGTTCTTGGACTGTAAAATGTCAAAATTTTCAAGCTCGCTCGCTTCACTAGCTGGCATTTAATTGTTATGCAATTCTCCTGATGTTGCTGCCAGTAATTGCCAGCAGTTGCACCCGGTGCGCCCCCCCCCCCCCTAATTCCAAAGCAAAAAAAATACAGCCACAAATGGCAGTTTTTGGACTGTAAAATGTCAAAATTTTCAAGCTCGCTCGCTCCGCTCGCTCGCATTTAATCGCTATGCCATTCTCCTGATGTTGCTGCCAGTGACTGACAGCAGTTGTGCCGGTGCGCCTCCCTTTATTTCCAAAGCGAAAAATACAGCTACAAACGGCAGTTTTGGGACTGTAAAATGTCAACATTTTGAAGCTTGCTCGCTTCGCTCGCTCGCGTTTAATCATTATGCCATTCTCCTGATGTTGCAGCCAATAATTGCCAGCAGTTTTCGCCCGATGCGCTCCCCTTAATTTCCAAAGCGAAAAATATAGCTACAAACGGCAGTTTTTGGACTGTAAAACGTCAACATTTTCAAGCTCGCTCGCTTCGCTCGCTCGCATTTAATCATTATGCCATTCTCCTGATGTTGCTGCCAGTAACTGCCAGCAGATTTCGCCCGGTGCGCCCCCCTTAATTTCCAAAGCGAAAAAATACAGCCACAAACGACAGTTTGGGGGACTGTAAAATATCAAAATTTTCAAGCTCACTCGCTTCGCTCGCTCGCATTTAATCGTTATGCCATTCTCCTGATGTTGTTGCCAGTAATTGCCGGCAGTTGCGCCCGGTGTGCTCTCCCCCCCCCCCCCCCCCCCCCCCGCTTAATTTCCAAAGCGAAAAAATACAGCCACAAACGGCACTTTGGGGACTATAAAATGTCAAAATTTTCAAACTCGCTCGCTTCGCTCGCTCGCATTCAATCGTTATGCCATTCTCCTGATGTTGCATGCTGCCAGTAATTGCCAGCAGTTGTGCCCGGTGCGCCCCCCCCCCCCCCCTTAAATTCCAAATCGAAAAATATAGCTACAAACGACAGTTTGGTACTGTAAAAAGTCAAAATTTTCAAGCTCACTCGCTTTGCTCGCTCGCATTTAATCATTATGCCATTCCCATGATGTTACTGCCAGTAACTGCCACCAGTTGCACCCGGTGCGCCCCCCTTAATTTCCAAAGCAAAAAAATACAGCCAAAAGCGGCAGTTCTTGGACTGTAAAATGTCAAAATTTTCAAGCTCGCTCGCTTCACTAGCTCGCATTCAATAATTATGCAATTCTCCTGATGTTGCTGCCAGTAATTGCCAGCAGTTGCACCCGGTGCGGTCCCCCCCCCCCCCTTAATTTCCAAAGCAAAAAAATACAGCCACAAACGGCAGTTCTTGGACTGTAAAATGTCAAAATTTTCAAGCTCGCTCGCATTTAATCGCTATACCGTTCTCCTGATGTTGCTGCCAGTGATTGACAGCAGTTGCGCCCGGTGTGCCCCCCCCCCTTAATTTCCAAAGCGAAGAATATAGCTACAAACGGCAGTTTTTGGACTGTAAAATGTCAAAATTTTCAATGTAAAAAGATTTCACCGTGGGAGGGGTAAACCCCCTACCATACCCTCCCCCCTCGCTTGCTTCGCTCCCTCACGATCTCATAACCGCTCCCCCTATAAGATCAAATCCTGTCAACGCCGGTGATAGGCCCAACTATTTAGTAGGCCTTCGCAGTGATGTCGCACAGGCGGAGCAAGAGCTGAAATACCACGATTTAGTCATTCAATAATATATTGTGAATATTTCATTTTCTTTTTTTTTTTTAAGAAAAAAAAAACAAAAATTTCACCAAAAGTGTGCACCAGATCGCTGAATTTCCAGGTCTGAAAATGCAAAATCTTCCTCGTGTGGGAGAGGGATACACCCCCCTCCCCCTACACACCCTCCCCCCCCCCCCCCCCCGTTCGGTCGCTCCGCTCCCTCGCATATTTCAAAAACAAAAAATGGCTTCATACTTTTAAGGTCTGATTTTCCGCCGCAAGTCATCTGACTAGCAAAAAAAAAAAAAAGCAGCAACAAGAACAAAAGGTCTTCATATTTTTGCTGCCACATGCAAAAGAGTGGGACATCCGATCCCTGTAAAGTATGCGTGTGTGTGTGTGTGGGGGGGGGGGGGGGCACCAAGCTTCTCTCCCCCCTCCCCCCCCCCCCCCCCCCCCCCCCCCCCCAAGGCTGCGCCCCCGGTTATGTAGATGGGCTTGTAATCGTGGTGATGGTGACCATCCCCCCCACTCCTCAGTACGGATTTACGCCGTTGGTGCTATACCTATAATGGACTCGTGTCTTTTGGGTGGCCCCGATACAACAGACTTCTTCCGAGGATGGGACTCGTTATGCCAAACTTCTGAACGCCAGAACTGTGTGTGTGTGTGTGTGTGTGTGTGTGTGTCCGTTACAGGACCACTCAAGTTTGAATGAGACTTTATAGATGAATGGATTTTTAATGATTATTATGAACAGCGATGCGTCCCGCAAAGTGATGAATAATTATTTCCATCTTATTGCACATAACTGATTCATATATATGAACTGATTTTGATTCATCCAGGTAACATTCAATTAAGAAAGAAAAATTAAATCGCTGCATCTGGACTCACTGTTTAATTCCGAAAACGGTTTCACCTCAGATCCTGGACGCTTCACCAGCTCATCTTGTTTGATGGCGGGAAAACGTGCGTCTGCGCCGATAGGAACGTTCTCTAAATTACATAGTGAGTATAGATGCAGTGCTTTAATTCTTGCTTTTTAACTAATTGCACATACGGGTATCCATGAACTATACAATTAACTTTTGGAAATCGCGAAATAAACGAAATCATATGAAACTAAAGTAAATCAACTCAAATATATTGTTTGTATTACCGATACCTATAGTTATATTGCTACATTACGCTGAACTAATGTTTGTTACTTTGTAGTCTTGGCACTATCCGTGTTTTTACTCTGTTTGTTTTTTTTTTTATAGGTTTGTTGGTATATTGGGAAGGATTTAACTTCCTCCTGTCGTGTCACATTATCTCCTCCATTGAGGAAATGATGCGCTTTGGTAGGAATATCATGGACGAGAGGGTAATCTTCATATCCCTGAAACTTAACAAGTCTGGGCCAGCATTATGTGATATTGGCATTGTTTTCTGCCGAGCCAGCTGTCGTATTTGGCAGCATGGTTAGTACACAATATCATGTATCCCTTAGTGCGTAAAATAATCACAATCAACTGAAAATGAGATTTAATGGAAGCAAGATTGATAAGTAAATATATCAGTTCAACTGGTTCTCGCTCGCTAACAAGATTCATAATACTGTAGTATAATTTTGTGAGGAATGTAACTGCTGTAGATAACTATCCTTTAGCAAAAGTGAGGCAGACAAGAGAGTGTGGTGTCATCTACTAAGACAAAATTTAAATGCATCGATACCTGGTGGTTATCACTCGCATCATATTTTCCACGTAGGTACACAACATAAAGGACCAGGAAGGAGTGAACATCTTCATTTCGTATATTGCACTTTTCAATTTCAGAGTTCAACGTGTTCAAAATGTCTTAATTGATTAAGTTACATTATGTAACTGTATATTGTTCATTACAGATGTAGAAGGATCAAATTCATGTAAATGACTTTGCGTGTCACACGTCTTCTTTTCCGTTTCTTCTCCCTCCCTGCTATTCGTAATGCTGTTCTTTAAGTTTATGATTTTTCAATCCACATTCTGCAAGCTTTACTTCCAAATGGATCCTTCTCCAGTCGTCTCCAGTAAATGTCATTATTTCATCAAACTGACTTACAACATATTGTTGTACGTGTATATTCATTATGGCATCAGTATAATGTTCGTTATGAAATTAAAGGTGTTTGTGTTCTTCGACTTAAAAATGCTTCAAGAGAATTTTGAATGAAATCACATGACGAATGACTGCGATATCAAATATCAATAAAAACCGAAAGCTTACCTGAATGACGCCTGTGGTACTTGTGTTTGTTATAAAGCATGAACGGATTGTCATGTCATTCTTTAGTCCATAATAATGACGTGTGTCATGCTTACTATGCTCTTAAAAAGGAATTCACCATGAGAAATAAAATTTCCGTGCTGATTGTACTGATTTGCACATTTGAACAATAATTTATGTAGCATATGAGTAAATGTCACCCAACAAAAAGAAAGAAAATATCCCCGGTATATGCAATGACTGAATTGCATATACATGAAACTTTTGCCTTAAAAAAAAAGATAAGAAAAAGAAAAAAAACACTCTTCCGGTGTCAATACTATTTTATTAAAAAAAAAAAAAAAATCAGTACTAATTTTACGATTAAGAATCAGAGAAACGTTCATCCTTCAAATTACAAATTCTATTCTATGTGCAAATGCTGTTGAATGAACTTTCTCTTGTTCAAATGCTTGACATATTTGATTTATTCATTGCAAATTCGACCTAAATTGGACAAGGAGGAAAAAGGAGGTACAGCTCTTTGTATAAATGAACCGTAGAGGGCGACAAATTAACTCGGGATGGCACTTATGGACAACTTTCCATTTATTATTACACAAAATTTCATTACAATTTATTTTAAAATTTTTATCTTGATTCACATTAAACACAAGGTTCAACTTCAAAATACATTTGTACATGCGTGCAAAATGCATTCTGTCGTGTCATATTTGGATTTCAGAGAAAGAGTTATTCCCATTGTTGAGTAATGTTGAAAAAATGTGAGATTTTATATGGGTATTAAAGGCATTATTTACCATTTGCAGATAAAACAAAAACCCAGCTTTACTGCTTCAAAATAGTTCTAAAATGTGAGTTAGGGATAGGAACAACCAGTGTAAAAAAGTTAATCAATATATACTAGTAGTCATATTCAGCATTGTTAAATATACAAAATATGAACAAAAGTTATACGGTGATAAAATTGTTTCTCTCTACCTAACCATCTCCCTGGCTTAACTGTCTTCAGTTATGGTTTATTGAGAAAAATAGTGATGTCTCCTTATATTTTAGGTTTTATTGTATTTTTTTTTGTATGGTAGGATGTTTTGCGATTCAAGTGACTGACCTGCACATATGGATCAAAATGTCATACTTCGAACATTTTCTTTTTTAAATCACTGTTCCCAATGGTAAACAGTACTAGTACCTTTAAACTTTATAGACATGTCCACAAAATACGTCAGGAGCTGTTTGCTGCCCTCTTCTGACTTAAATTTTGCAAAGCTGTGATTTCCACACTCCGTGCCCGATTTGGCTCAAACTTGCAGTGATTAATTCGAACATATCAAACATTTGAATAAGAATAGTTTCAGATGAAGGTATTGGTTCCCTTTGATTTACTTTTTTTTTCAGCTTGATTGTAAAAATTTACGAGAAATTGTGTCTCTAAAATTGACACTATTTTTGTGACTCGGCAGCCATTTTGTTTATGCAAATTATTTTCCAGCAGCGTTTGTACATTTCTCTTTGATGCAGTTTTCGAGATTTGTACATTTTCTGGTGAGACGTGTGTACATCTCCCGGCCTTTGTACTAATCCCGGGTCCACAGACCGATCCCTTGCAACTGCCTGGTGCCATGAAGTAATTCTAGTAAACGACATCTGCTGTTGTGAACTGAATTGGTATTGGAAATGTTGTATGGTCCACCCCCCCCCCCCACCCCCCCCCCCTCCCATCTCAAGTGGTCATCTATATTGCATGCGCGTTCCAAATTCTTTGAGAAAGTAGTATATAAAATCTCGAAAAATTCCTTGAAATATGGCGACTTTCATTAATTCCCCCGAAATATTTCAAATTAGAGGTAGTTTGTTTTTTTTTTTCTTTGAATATCGGACGTGTCCATCTGTCGAAATCCCAACATGGACCCTGAGTGAAGGAAAGTGCTGCGCGAGGTACATTATGTCACCAAACAGGAGCTCACCTCCCGGATATCACTTTTCAAAGAAGCAGAAGGAGGGGCGGGGTTAGATTTTTTTTTCTGTTTGTTTCTGTTTTGCAGCCCTTCATTATTATAACGCCCGCCTACCAGTTGAGACGTTACTTCACTAACGTCGCGCGGTGAGTTTTTAAGGTTATAGTCTTTGGTAAATGGTACTCCTATAACAATAGTTTGATCATAAACAGACGATCGTCGAATGCACTCCTTCGCCGTCGCATAACGACAGCAGCTATAGCAAGCGAGCCCTTAAAAGCGACATTGAGATACGTATTGTCATCTGGTTCATTTTCCGGCCATTAGAACTGGACGGGGAACTGAATTTCCACGCAATATCTGATTTTCCGTCACCAGTTTTGACCGGTGACTGAATGGTACTTCAATAACCTGATCGTTGTCCAAACCATTGATTGACCAACTGCTGGACGCTCTGTAGTGTAGGAAATGATGGAATCGGGGAATACACAGTCCATCAGACTTGTCTTTTATCATATTTGTTTTCTCGTCCTTCTCTGTGCGGCCGTTTCCAAAAAGACCGGAGCTACAAGGGACATCAAAGTCAGTAAGTATACGTTATATTACGTTTTGGTCCTACCTGTACTTCCGCACATTTAGAATCATTGGTGCCTGACCATGGAAAATGTCAGCAACCTGTGTATCTATGTATTCCAAGTAAAGTGGCAATTAAAGCTACATGTGAGTATATGGTGGCCTGTATATGGTGGCCTGTTAAACACGCCCACAAATGTAGACACGCCCACTAATGTAGAGATACATCAACCACGTACAAATCGCCCACAAAAAAAAAAAAAAAAAATTAAAAGATGGACAGCGCCCACGAATATTGTAGAAACGCCCAATAACGTATTCGCAGACGTCGCCCATGTATGTGTGTGTGTGTGTGTGTCGGGTGGGGGATGAGAGTTGAGGATGCGTACGTATATTTATGTGTAACGTGTTGTGTTGTGTATTGCGTGACAGTGAAGTTGTGTATGTTTGTGTGTGTGTGTGTGTGTGTGTGTGCTTGCGCTTGTGATGGGGAGCATGTCATACCTTTTAGAAAGTGGAAAATAATATGATGGTAATTTATGCAATTTCTATAAAGTAGATATGCGTAATTACAGTAACAAATTAACAAAAAATGTAGGCAAATCATTTTAAAAACATGTGTGAATATGCATTTGAACGAAGTGGGTGTGGCCTGTTCGGACCACGTTGGAGAAAAGATGGATCCAGACGAGACTGTGACGATGCCGCGTGAGGCGAGGGAAGAATAACGTTTTTGTTACTTTAAGTTTGATGATTGGTGGTGATTTGTGTTGGTGTCAGAATGTGTGACATGTTGTGCCACGATGATTTCCCTCTCTTCCGTAATACATGCCATAAAAATTGACTGAGAATGTGAGGGCATTACAACAACAACAAAAACAACAACAACAACAACAACAGCAACAGCAACAACAACAACAAAAGAAATAAAACACATTTTTCTTTTTTTATTTTATATGTATTTCTCATTTTCGTGGCGTTTTTGAATTTGTAGGCGCTGGTATATCAACCATAAATGCAGAGATACATGCGTAGCAACCAACTTATAAAAAATTAAAAAAAAAGACTTCGTTTTTTATTATTATTTTTTTTAATGCCCTCCCATTTCCAGTTTACTTTCGTTGCGTGTCGAACCTACCTTCCCTGCGATTCGGATTGACATTCTTGTATAGGATTAGGGTGATAGATATAGGATTAGAGTTAAGGTTAAGGATTAAAACCCGACTTTATTCAGTTTAAGTTAAAGTTTTAGACTCCTCGTGTTAGACGAAATAGGAAGTCTTTTGATTTTTTTTGTAAGTGAGTACCTGTATCATTTTAGAAGTCCAGTCATTTCAGTTGGCTATAGTTGAATATTTCGCATTGTATGTTTGGGCTTTTTTTTTTTTTTTTTACTCTCATCTTCAATATCAATTAAGCTTTGTGACATTTTGTTTGATATTTATAGTTTTTATTATGTTATTTCTCCTTCATTTAGACTGTTACACCATTTGGGGTGAATGTGTTTCTTCTTTCCTCTTATTTTAGTAAAAAGAAATCCTCAGGCCTGTATCTTGTATTTTCTTTTTATTACACTCATCTTTCATATCATCTTTTGTTGAACTATAGGTTTGCCATCAGCAAAGCCATGCGTATCCAAAACCTTTCCTGGTTCGCAGGGATTTGTATGTGTCTGTAATGCCACGTATTGTGACACCGTTGTCAACTATAATCCGGTTCCTAGAGACCAGTTTGTTGTATACACCTCTAGCAATGCGTCGGACCGTCTACGTCAGCAAGTCTTCAACATATCTAAACAGTCCAATGTAACAGGTAAAGAAACGAAGAAATGCACATTATTTATTACTGTTATTATTATTTTACAAAATGTGTGTTTATAATTAATTGCAGATGAATTCATCAGCATAGCAGCACAATTAATATTTGTGACATTTCTTGTCACTGTACAATTGAAATGTAATCTTTAAGTTGTATTTATTAGCACAAGAGCAATAAGCCACTTTGCTGTTATAGCATTGGTCTGCAATGACCTCTGAATCTAGATGTTTTAAAACATGGAATAATGTTTAAACAGAAGAGCAGTTGAAAACAGCTAGTGTTCCATGAATGTCTTTTGGTAATTTGGTTGATAGGAATATATGTGAACAACTCGACCTGTTTATTTACATATGCCTGAAATGTTTATAACATACGATTGTAGTTTTCATGACGACCGATGCAGTTCTTCAAATACCTCAGCAGCAACAAGTCAATTTCAAGCGGTAAAATGCAATAGAAAGTCAGCAATGGCCTCTGTCTGTACATGTTCAAATTGTACACTGTTCTGTGAATCCGGTTCAGAGATTACCAAAAACAATCTAGCGATCTCTTATTGTATAAAGTTGCACCAATGCAAGACCATGTTATTGTCACAGAAATGATGCTCGATTGAAGTGAGGAAACACAGTACATAGACCTCCATTTCTATATATTTCATGCACTGTAAGTTGTGATTATTGATTTAAAGGGGAGACTTTGCTTAATCTCGTATATTGACTTCAATCACTAGATTAAAGTTAAACCAATGATGTTTCTCGCCCAGTTCTTCCTTGGTTAAACTAAGGTGAATTTTTCATGATATCAAGATAAAGAAAGGGAAACTCTTGGTCTATGCTACTTTCTTTATCCCCTCTTCTAAAATTTCATGATATCTTGCTGTTTCATTTTTTTTCTTTTCAATTCAGTTATGCTTATATTTCCATTTGACAACAATAATACAAAGTGCATATATAAATAAATCATATTAATAAGTTTTTAAAAAGTACATAGCAATTGATACAAATAGAAATATATTTTAGACTGCTTCTCTGTATGTCCATTTTAGGAGGAAACTACTTTTCAAATATTGTAAATCCTGTATGCTTTTACCAGCAACAATACACATTTTGATGTTACGGATGACAAAATATATAATGCATGTAGTCGGCATGGCTTGTTCAGAAATATTTACAAAACAAAATGTAATGATAGCACAAGATTTACAACATCTCTCACATTATATTGGTCCCCTACTTCGCACGCACAACACAACCAGGTCACTAATATGTATACTGCGAGGCTGCTTTACATGGCCACTGTAATAAATATCAAGAGGTATAAACAAAAAATATATATAACATATTAGTATTGTCATTTGAAAGTCTAGAACTGTGAACAAGAGCTTGAACAACAGCAAAACACTGACTGTGTAACAAGGTTTCCAGTTTGATAAACCTGACCTGCATGACCCTACATCCACCAGTGTCTCTGCTGTGTTAGAAGATATGAGAATAATCTGGAACTGAAAATTATTTCCTGACGGTTTTGACAAAGAGAGAAAGAAAGATTCTGAGTGACCTTATCAACCGTACTCTCACTGTATTGTTAGAAGAAACCAATCCTAAAATTCGTATTAGCAGAGTGATATTTGGTCACAGATTTTACTCGATCTTCATGCCAGCAGCATTATTCTCAAGTCTTGTGTACACTGGAGTGTTTGTTCATGCATTTGGACATTATCATATACCTTTCATTCAGCAAAGTTTGAAAATTTCTTAAAATGAACTACCACAATGTTGAATAGTATCTTTTGCATCTAAAAAATAGGATAGACTAAAATAATCGTCAGGTGGCTTCGCGAGTTTTCTGTCCTATTGACCTGATGACTGACAACACAATCATTGTTAAGGCACGAGCTAGTTCTGTTTTGCAAATATTGGCTGTAGTTCATTGTCTTTTTCTCCAAAGCATACATGACATGTGATCTTGCTAAGTGTGTTTCAGTTTTTTGTTTGTTTGTTTTCACCATACATAAAGGGATTCTCTTCTCAGGGTGGCTGTCAGTAGCGATAGTAGAAAGGAAAAGGGACACAACTACCGTGGTGTTCTCATTGATATGTTTGTGATAAGACAGGAAATAGACCATCGGATTTCATGGTGCAGTTGTAACGCTCGAGAATTTAGTTAAACCAGATATTCTAACATGATAAGAGAGAACGCATTAGATTCTAGGTATTTTGCGTGGAGCAATCAAATGCTGTAGAGGTGCTGCTTTATTCTATACACCGTGCATGCTTCTCAATTATTTTTAACCCAAGACCCACTTTGGCTCCTACATTTTGTTTTTTGAGGTCCGATTGGATCAATTACAAGTCTTTATATTTTAAAGACATCGCGGCCCACATGCAAGAGCTTCATGGCCCACCAGTGGGCCCACCTATGGCCCAATATATGAAAAGCATACCACATAGAGAACAAAAATAGGGTCTTTATTCTGAGAGTATTGTGTATGGAGTCACTCTATTAACCCACTTAGTAATCATTAGAACAGGTGTTGCTTGATTTCCCCTACAAAGGAGAAAAGATAAGTCTACAGTTGTTACGCATTATGTTTAGACTAATCAAGTAATCAAGTGTATATATATTTTTGTATATCTCCGAATGACTCAGAGAATTGTGGAATCAGAGCGATGGAAATGTCTGGATTTCTCATTGCAGAATGTATGAAAAAGAAAAGAGAACAAGGCTGCAGGTGTCTTGACCAATCAAGTAAAGAAAGGATGTTTCTGCCCTTTAAGTCAAGCAAGCTCCATCCCCCCCCCCCCCCTCACCTGTCCCCACCATTAAAGGGATGGTATACGGTAGGCCTATTGGTGATGGTGAGGATTTGGGCTCTTAAATTTTTGCACGATACCAAGAAACCACTCATGAAATAGTACAGAGCACACTATTGTAAAGGGAATTCAAAGTTTATTTGAAAAAAAAAAATCGGTTTTGGAATGTCTGAGACATCCAAAAACAAAGTAAACGAAAGCGATCATAATAAAAGGTGGGTCCCACCTTTTATTAGGATTACTCTGTTTTGGGTATTTCAGCCATTTCAAAACCAATTCCATCAAGTAAACATTGAATTCCTCTTGAATTACATGCTCTTTCATATTTCATAAGAGGTTTCTTATTCTCTCTCTCACCTCAAAAATGTTAGAAACCTGAATTTAGGTCTCAACCAAAACTTTACGATAACTATGGGTTGGGTCAAAATGCCCCAAATTAGAAGGTCGTTGCCCAACTTGAATGCAGCATGTAGTCCCCGAGTCTTGAGGTTTTTAAAATTGTTTGAGTCAGATCTTTCTGGCATTACTTGATTATCCAACTGTGTTGCATTCCATCATTTTATTGATACTCCTTCCCTTAATTTTCCTCTTCCCATCCAAACCAGACTTTGGTGCTGTCTTCAGTGTTAACACCAGTCTTCGCTTCCAATCTGTGTTGGGATTTGGTGGAGCCTTTACGGATGCAGCAACCATCAACATTCGCAACCTTTCTACCGGGGCCCAAGAACTGCTTCTGAAGTCATATTATTCCCAAGATGGTGAACTTTCTGTTATTATTGATAGCAGTATATAGGGGAAAGCATTGATATTTATCTGTATGATACTCTTACTGTTGTATTGTGATAGTCATCATAATTGAGAGTATTATTTTCATCATCATTAGTAGCATTTGTATCTTTTATGATCGAGGTAATGATAATGATCGTGATCCTGACAATCCCATAATCATTGTGTTATTGCTGTTACTTGGCCATGTTGCCTCTGACAAAGATTCTACGATAGAATCGAAAGCTCAGGCCCCTTTTGACTGCATTATACTGTTATTTTTCTAACACCATCGCTATTTTGCCATCATAAACACTTTTATTATGTTATCATAATCCTCATCATCATACAGTGCTTCTACTTTTCAAGACTGTGTGAACACTTTTCCTCTTGGCGTCAAACAATTCCACAGGCATTGAGTACACCATTGGACGGATCCCCATGGCAAGCTGCGACTTTTCCACCCACGAATACTCCTACGATGACCACTCTGGAGATCTCGGTCTCCTCAACTTTTCCCTGGCCAAAGAGGATCTCGTCTTCAAGGTCGATGAGTTTCACTCTCGCAATTGCTTTAAAATCACTGTCACCACTGTTCATTCATCCTGACCTGTTTTCTTAGAACCTGCTTTATCATATATAACATCATTATTTCACGAAGCATTTCCCCGAGACATTGTCAGGCAACTTTAACTGGACGAAATAGAGCGTGGGATATCATACTCAACATTTGATCTCTGTGTTTTGACCAAATCTTCAGGATTCAGCGAGTGAAACTACACTCATTTTATAGCTCTCCTATTTATGCCCCCGTCATTCTCATGAATAAGTATGAAACTTACCTGTCCTGCAACTGTAACTCGACACCAGACACCCAACGCAGATAATAGGATTATCCTCAACAACATAAATCTCAGGATCAGGCTGAACTTCAGATTCATTTCTGCTTTAACCATTTAAGACTAAGTGACAAGGAGCTTGATAGATATTCTTGCCAAGTCTTTGTCATTAGCAACTAGTAATTTGTCCAAACTTGACCAAGTTGTAGATTAGCAAATCTGCTCAGGTGTAGCAGTGTGCCTCAGTCCAATAGGAAGGTCATAGTGACAATTTAAAGTAAGGATGAGGGGAATAAGGTAATCTGGATTCATTGGTAATTGATTTCCAGACATCATTCTGTGCTAATCGGTCAAGAAAGCACTCCAGCATGTGCGCCAATATAGTGAACATAGCCCAATATTACAGTTAGAATTATAAGATTGCACAAACTGGGCAACATGAACATGTAGCAAGTAGGTACATTCAACAGCAAGAAATGTAGGCCTACCGGTGGGCCTACCCACTACCATACTGCATCTCTCATTTTTCTATGAAAATGATCTTTCACGAAGTCACTTGGCTGTCTTGACCCCTGTTGACCCTGGTTCTATACACCCACCATCCTATTCAACAGATTCCTGTCATCAGGTCAGCCATGGGGCTCTCCTCTCGGCCGGTCAAACTGTTTGGCAGCCCTTGGTCAGCCCCAGGCTGGATGAAGACCAATGGACACATGAATGGCAAGGGTCAGTTGATTGGTCAGCCGGGTGGCAAATATTTCAAGACATGGGCTCAGTACTTTGTCAGGTGAGACTGTATCATCCAGGGTGTGTGTGTGTGTTTGTGTTTGTGTGTGTGCGTGCATTTTGTGCTTTGTGTGTGTATGTGTGTTTGATGATGCTATATTTTTATGTTTGTTGATGATGTTTGATGATTTCATTCTAGATTTCTATGCGGTATTTTTTTATGTATATGATTATGCTGTTGTGAGTATGAGTTGATTCAATATATTCCAGGAATATATGCTTGGCATGTCAATATTTTCTTATGAAAAGTTATCAGTGGGATTGATTCATAATCGAATTATTTCTGTTCAAGAGAGATTTTGGCAGTATTAATTGAAAAATGGCTTTGTTTTGTGTTTTGAATTGTATTTGTATCGTTTTTGTTCATGTTACACCCAGAATGGGTTGATTCACGAATGATTTGAATGAAATCATTAAATACCAAAGTAAAAAGTGAAGACCATATTGACCAAGAATGCAAGCTTTTCTCCCATTTCACAGCAGATAATCATATACACATTGTATCATCAATATACAGTTATTGTTGATGCATGTTGTTGAATTTGTGATTAGTAGTGTGTGTACATCTCATCGTCCATGAAATCTATTGGAATTGATTTTCCTTTGTACCGTTGCGAACTCACTCGGTTTGGCTGAATTGTTTTTAATTGCCATTTATTATCGTTTTTGCCATTTTACTAGATTCGTTCAGGAGTATGCAAAGCAGAATGTTTCCCTCTGGGGGCTGACGGTCCAGAACGAACCGATGGACGGCCTCGTTGGACACTTCTCCTTCCAAGCGATGTACTACAATGCCAGCATGGAGCGGGACTTTGTCAAGCTGGACCTGGGGCCGGCCCTAGAGGCTGCTGGGTTCCAGGACCTCAAACTGATGATGATGGATGACCAGAGTTTCAAACTACCCAGCTGGCCCCAGACTGTAAGAAGACTTGCACACGTCCATGAATATTTTCTTTGGGGATTTTTTTTTTTTCATCTGTATTGTAAAGTTATTGAATTATCTTTATTGCAACGATGTGGGGGAAGTTGTGATTCAAAAGAAGTGTGACAAATAAGTTTAGTGTAACTGAGGAGGGATAAAAAGGGCGAAGAGACAAAATGTTGGCTCACTTAACAAACACTGTGGGAAAACTGTCTTTAATATATTTTGTTTCTTTCCTTTCCTTTTCCATCTTTCTCATCACAATGCCATACGATAACCTATAGACAAACAGAAATATGTATCAAACTGCACAAAGATGGCACATAATAATGTGCCTAAAATTGAATGCTCTTCTAATACTGTTAACAATTACTAAAAACTCCTTGTCTCCCTATCAATCATCTTTGATAATAAAAAAAAATATATAATTTTACATTCTCAGTTCTACTCTGTTATAATCCTTTCAACTTCCGCTATTACGTTTTTATTACGTATTATCAATGCATTCCTATGATGTAGCCATAAACGCACTTTCTGTACGGTTACATCAATTATTCTTCATCTCATTATAATACCATGATGATTACCATTATTTCTATTGTCATCACGATTTATAGGTCATTGCACTTTTTGAGCATTCAGCTATTCCAAATTTTTTTAACTCTCTTTCAATCTAAACAAACCTATAAGTGCATTGGCCAGTAGGATATGGAGTAACAGTTTTTAGATATAGATACAACAAAATAACATGAGAGAGTTCAGCAGTGGATATTATTTCTAGTCAGTCACCTCTTGTAAGCGTGACATTGTTCTAAACAATTCAGTGCTTTACATTCGCACTGAGGGTAAGATAATCTGAATTGTGGTGCGGAACCCCTCAAGGAGCATCATCAAAAACTATGTGAGCGCCCATCCAGTCAGTTAAAGGGATGGCACGGTTTCGGTCGAGATGAGGTTTCAGGTTTCCAACTTTTTTGATGATTTTTTTTTTTTTTTTTTTAGATAATGAGAAACCTCTAATGAAATATGAAAGAGCATATTATAATTCTAAGAGGAAAGTTTATCTGATGAAAATTATTTTTTAAATGGCTGAGATATCCAAAATAAAGAGATTCCAACAACAGGGGGACCTACTTGGGATTAGGATCACTTTGTTTTACTTTATTTTGCACATCTCAGCCATTTCAAAACCGAATTTCATCAAACAAACTTCGAAATCCTCTTAAAATTGTACACTCATTTCATAAAGTGGTTTCTAAGTATCTCGCAAGTAACTTTTTTCGCTGAACTTTATACATATCAGAGCATACACACTCAGTCAACAACTGGTGAAATTTAATCTCTAGGAACTGACTAACATAAGCAACATAATAGATAAGAAAACAAGTAATAATGAAATGCAGATATTAACCTGTAAATGATAATCCTCTAAAAGTTGGAGAAAAAGAAATGATGGAGAGAATCACAAGCAAGGTTACAATTGGCCCAGTTAATTTAATAATTAGGCCTATACTGGTCCATATGTACCCGGTATATAAGGCTCTTGTATTGTCTGGTTCATGCCGCAGTCTCTTTCTCTATACCACTCTCTTCTCTCAGATTCTTGGCGACAAGGATTCAGAGAAGTACCTCTCAGGGATTGCGATTCACTGGTATCTAGACAGGTACACCCCCGTTGGTTTGAAGCTGTCAGAAACCCACAGCCTCTTTCCTAACCACTTCATGCTCTACACGGAGGCGTGCTACGGTGCTGCCTTTTCTGACGGGCGCGTGGATTTGGGCAGCTGGTCTCGCGGGGAGGGATACAGCCAGAGCATCATCAACGTGAGTGCAAACCTTGCTCTGTATGGCCAGGGAGGTCCCTGGTATGGCCAGGGAGGTGGGAGGCGAGGGCGCCTTACCCAATGTTCACTGATTACTGTGGCAAAAGTAGAGTAGAGAAAGCTCGGGAGTTGGGAATTTGAGAATGGGGCACGGAGGACAGGGACGGGGAAACGAATGTGGTCCCAACTGATGACAGAATGGGTCGCCATGGTGATGTGGCCCGCAAGGTATAGAATGGGGTGTTTCTTAATCGGTTCGGTTGGGATTGTTTGCTTTCAGTAAGACATAAGCTGTACTTGAGTTGTATGATCCATGCCTTTTGAAATCTACCAACATGTTGCTGAAAACAGGAATGCAAGATATATCACATAAACTGCAAAATCGAAAAATATAATCTGAAAAATAAAAATGTGGGGATCTGAGATTCTAGAACCTGCGTAAATCGGGGATATGTTCTGCCTTCACACTTAGGCGTCTTTTCTCACTTCAAAACATTCAATATATTGAATTTCTTTGCATCTCAATAACATAGTGATCAAACCATCTCCTATGGATAAATCAGAAGGACACGAGAAATATTCATAATAATAGTTAGATAAGCTAAGCTGAGCAGCCAATAGTGTTACCCTGTACAAGTAGGCCTACTTGAAGAAAGGTGCTCCTTTAGGAGATGTTCCTATCATGTATTTTGTCAAGTCTGGTGATTGTCACATTTGCTTCTTTTTTTCTGTTCAGGTAATGAATCACTGGGTAACAGGCTGGGTGGATTGGAACCTGGCACTGAATCTCCAAGGAGGACCAAACTGGGTCCACGGCCATGATGCTGACAGTCCCATCATTGTAGATGCCACACATGACATATTTTACAAACAGCCCATGTACTACCACCTTGGTCACTTCAGGTAAAATTTCAGAATCACAAATAGTCAGGTGTGCTGTACGTGTCTCCCCCCCCCCCCCCTCCAAAAAAAAAAAAGGAAAAGAAAAGGGAGCTAACAACAAACAAACAAACATTCATACATACAAACTAAAAACAGTTATCTATTGTAAGTGCCATCCCCCCCCCCAAAAAAAAAAAAAACAAAACAAAACGCACTAGACACACAGAAATGTAAATGGTTCAGATACGTTTTACTGGTTTACTATAAGGGTGTATGGCGAGGTGGCTTAATCATAGAAGCATGTCTGCTCTGCATGCAAATAACGGAGCTGTGGATGGAGGCCCGGTGAATCGAGCTGAGTAATGTCGTGTGTTATGTTCTTTCCTCCCGTAAAAATGCAATATATTCTGCCTTTCAGATAAGACATAAATTTTGAGATTTCTGTGAGTCCCCACCCCCCCCCCCCCCCCAAAAAAAAAAAAATAAATAAAAAATAGGTAGATATCGTAAAAGCCAGAACAGGTGATTAAGGTTTTGGTAGTGATCCATCCAGCCAGGATCTTTAAAAAGGATGCATGCACAGTTCTATGGTGTAAAAAAGAGACTTATATTTGTGAGGTTTGTACTTTCCGAGTGCTTTTAGTTTAAAATGAAATCCCACTTGAGATTAAAGGATTAACAGTCGATTCCCAGTTTTGTTGCCGACATTATCTTCAGCTGTACAGAAAACCCTTAAAAGTGGGTTTAATCTAACTCTTTTTTAAAATCAATGTTCAAAACTTCGTAAATGTTACCATGCATCAAAAGCCAACAACAATGCCCCGATTTTAACTGAGTACTCAAAAAAGTGAAATGGGTCAATCAAGTCAACCTTTACTTTTTTATGATTTCTGAAAGAGCAATTCTTCTTTTACATAATTATGAAATAATTATGAGGTTAAAAAAGTCGTAGCTTATGGGGTTTTACAGTTTTCTTGAACGTTTTTGTAGAACATTGTAGGTAGGTATGTTTACAGACTCCTTTACATTTCTATTACGAATCCCTTTCGTACTCTTCCCTTCCAAATGTAATAACTTCTGGTATAGGTTGGTGCCACTGTTTTGAAAGTTAGTATAAGCTATAAATAGAATGTCTAGACATAGAGTGTGCAAAATTGTCAGCCTAATCTGATAATCTTCTCATTGCGGTTGCTATGCAGTGTTACTTTCTGTTTTCTCTTTTTTCCCCGTTCAATGCACAGAGGACATTATGCTTTGTGAGATTGAGTGCTTGAATAGGTCCCTTACCTTCAACTGAACACTTTTCCAGTGTGTACTTTATTCCGATGTGTACAGACAGGATTTTTTTAAAGTCTATTTGTATTAATTTTTACATCTTTTTTTTTTCCTTTTTTAACTTAGAGTCTGCTCTTTCAGAATATGTCCATGTCTGGAAACTTTTTGGTGGTTTTGTGATGCAGAGTCACAAACGATGTTTCTCAAAGTAGGAATCTCCTCCATTTTTGCGAAAAGTTGATATTGTATAGTGATGATCTACAAATCGGGCCAAAGTGTGAATACTGAAGCAGTACCAGCAGTGTGGATATCAATTTATGAATATACTTTTGATACTTTGAATATCAAAGTTTGTTATGATAGATTATGTCTCTTGTAGTTCTTATGGATCAACCTTCACGATGTACATATATTTAAAGTACTTGAGTAGTCCTCATTAAACTGGATTTCAGCACCAATATTGAAAGATGTTTTACAACAATGATAGATTTAAGTTCATGAATTGGTAGAATTTCATTCATAATTACGTCATGATATGGTGTGTATTGTTGTATATTCCAGTAAATTTATTGTGCCAGGCTCTGTGCGTGTGGGACTATCAGTAAATAGCAAGGGAGTAGACATCAAGAATCTCCACAGTGTCGCCTTCAGTCTGCCTGATCGCTCAACGTCTGTCATCATTCTCAACACGTAAGACAGAGTTCAACAAGAGCTCGTATCTTAAATCCATTTAACTGTTTCTAACTAAACTTGATTTATATGTTTTCACATAAGCAAAACATTAACATCTATTAGCTTTGATTTTCAAGTTATTGGCGAGCCAAACTCTTTTGCTACACTATATACTCCAATGTGTCTTCTATCTTCGTATTTTGAAAAAAAAAAGTGTAATTTCTTGACTTTATTTACCATTCCATAAATATTTCTCAACAAATTCATGACAAGTAAAAAACAAACAAACAAACAAACAAAACAAGGAATTCGATTGCGACTCTCTTGGAGAAGTCTGTGCCTTTGAATGTTTTACAACAAATAATTCATATGGTGCTATACAAATTGTGCATGGATCATCATCATCATCATCATCAAATGATCCTGCTGATTGGGAAAATGCTAGATTTTCTCCCTGATGATGTGCTCTTTAATTCTTCAAATTTGTTTTGTCTTTGGAACGATTTGATTACAGGGCTGACATACCTCTTCCCATCAGCCTTCACGATCCTGCAGTGGGCTACATCAATGCTCAGATTCCAGCCAGAGCCATTCAGACTTACCTTTGGAAGCCATAGAACCCTCTTCGCTTCGGCTATAGACAACCTCATGATTCTCAATTTTCAAACAGGGCTTGTCATCATTTTCATATATGTTACTGACACTTTCACTTTTATAGTATTAGTGTATTTTTTTTTCATTAGATAATCATCATCATTGTAGTTATTGATAACTGGGATTGGAGGGGCTGTTTTGGCGCAGTGGTTAAGAACAAGGACCCCTGATTATGAGGTTCTTGGTTCTGGTCTGGTCTCACAGCAGCAGCAGTTGTGCCCCTAGTCGAGGCATGTTGCTTTATCCTTGTTGCTGAATCCTCCCGAGGGGATATACAGCCTTTTGTCCTCCTGTGGTTGCCTGCGTTCACAAGACGAGACTGTTCATCATGGCTTTGTTAGTAGCCACATAAAACAAATCATAAGAAATCGTCTTGCAGTTATTGAAAATCACGGTCACAGTAAATGTTATCAATGTTCCTTTTTCTACTGGTGCTACCTCTACTACGGCTGTTTGTTGCTTGTCCTCCCACCACTGTTAGTTCACTAGAAAGATAAGACGCACTGAAATGTAAGCCTAATGCTGTTGTGCTAATTTCTGTGTTAAAGGTTTTTTGACATACAAATGCATGTTGATTTGTGTTAATTCATGGTACCCTCAACATCAGTTTTGCCGTAAAACGAATATCTAGAAACATTCCATATATTCTTGAATAATTTTTCTTCTATTTTTCTTCAGATTACTTGGATACGCCCACAAAAAAAAAAAACCACCTTTCAAACTAAGATTCTGCATGGTTGTGACCTCATCTGTCAATCATTGCTAAAGTACTGATTAACAAAAGACATTGGAATGCACCCTCCTCGAGACCGAGCATAACTTGCATGTTCCTTGGCCATGTCTTTTGTTAGTCACATTAATATCTTTCACTGGAGAACTTTGCCATATCATGATCAACATAATTCTTTCTACTTGAAGGTGTAAGATAATCAAATCTTATTGCCTGTAGTTGCTAATTTAAGTAGGTTCCTTCATATTAAGTTGGTTCCTTCACATTTCTTTAGCATTCATTCACAGATTCCAAACCTCATAGATCGACCATTAAATGTTTTATATATTTGCAATATTTCATGTATGTCTCCACTTGATATCATGTACTTCATTTAATTTTGTTATATTTGATGTATTTTTTCATCGAGAAATATGAAAATAAATTGAAATTGAAATTGAAAATTGAAATTAGTTTGCAATTGGCAGAATAAAAATTGTCATGTTGCAGTCAATCTAAGCCTCACATTCATCTCATAAATTTATGCAGTCTTCGTTAGCTAATGTCTCATTTTTGGGGGTGTCTTGTGCGAACTTTTTCTGAATTGTGTGCAGGAGTGTGTTTGTAAACAATGCGGTGCTGTTTTTTGTGTTTTTTTAATAGATTTTCACTTTGTTTATTAACAAAAAATAAGAAATGTGTGTGTTGGTGATATCATATATATATATATATATATATATATATATATATATATATATAAATAATGCAAGCCAGACTTTCAATTTGTTTCTGGTTTATTTGATTAAAGAGTCATGCAGTAATATCTTTTAACAGACTAACAATGATAATTTTGATGATACAGTAACAATGATGACAACAGTAATTGTATTATCATTTTTACTGTATTGTTATCATATTATCGCTAATATTTGAATGTAGACAATACCTGTTTTATGCACGCTGCTGTAATTCCCAGTCTTTAACCATTCACAAAACAAACATTTCTCTCCACAGTGTATACCTCTCAGTGAAAATAGTCTATGTACTTTTAGGCGTTTTCCTTGATTCAAATCTTACTTTAAACGAAGACTTTCAAACATTAAGTACCTCTACTTCAAAGGAGATTGATATTCTTTGGAAGTTAAACCTACTTTGACTAAGAAAGTCCTTTTAATATTGTGCAATTCAATTGTTTTACCACATTAATTAGCTACATTGTATAACGTTGTTAAACAACTGCACCAAATCTAAAATTGATTCGTTATTTCTTTTACAAAAAAAAAAAAAAAAATGGCTCACATTAACGTCGTTTGCCTGAACATACAGAACACCAACAGGCCTAGTATATGCATATATATATATTGTTGCGTTTCAAACAAGAGTCAATGAATCAAACACACCAACATAAAATCATTGCATTTTACGGAGAGAACATTTATTGGCGTCTTGACTTCAGGAGGACCAAATTCAGACTGACTCCCAAGCAGGAGTTTTAGCTTGGCATCATTCCCAGCCAAGTATACAAACAATTAACCAGTTGGCTACTTCCACAGTCATAGAAGAGATTAATTGAGAAACTAATACAGGTACAATCGGGCAATAGGGTGGTAATTGGAGGGAAGCATGGCTACAACAATAGGACAAAGAGACATAAAGTTGAGACTATTACAAAGGGGTGACATCAAACGTTTAGCTTATAGGGGAGGACAGAGGATAGGTTCTTGCATGGTCAGCATAGTAGATGAGAAAAGGGCTACAATTACTGCTTTATTCTAGGTACCAACACTAAGTTTATACGTGTGTGTCTTGGTTCAATTAACACATAGGGGCTAACTAAGCCCTCCAGTTTATGACTTTAGGACAAAGGATATTCAATCTGTACAAGATATAATTATGTGTAGGAAAATACTGATAAGAATTAGGACATTGACCCTGACTATGAAGTGTAACCAGTATACAGGACAAGTTACTGACCTTAACAATATATATATATATATATATATATATATATATATATATATATATATATAAAGGGCCTTTATAGTGAAAACTTTGAGCAAAGAAAATGGGTTTTAATTCCGCATCTTCTCAACATACGTCAACGTCCTGGAAAGGATTTATTTTGTTACCGTTTCTGATATTTTTTATTTGCTGCCAGCACGAATAATTGATTTCGCAATTTCTTGACATAATCTGCATTGATTCCATTCCAAGGACATTATTTCACCATTGTACAGGTGAGGCTTTGAAGAACGTATTTTCAGTGTACTTAATGAAACGCGATTTTTGCACATTTTCTAGGTAAATCTCCGTATCAACATGTCGAATTCATTTTGATATCAATTCATCATTGCTTGGACCACTCTGCGATGATGGTGGTTGTCAATGATACGTAGATGTGAGATAATGTGCATTATAGAATTTGCATTTTGATGAGGACCTTCTTTTGCAGGGCACAATGTAGGCGCCCGAAGAACTATAGGGGAGCCCCCAGGCCCCCCTCCTCCATTTCGCGTCTTAAAAATTACTTTGAAAAAAAAAATCGGATAATAACAATGAAAAATCACACAATGTCTGTCCGAGTTCCTCTTCATTCCCACCCCTTCAAAAACGCTCCCCGGCCACTGCAATTCCCATAGGCCTACGCATTGACGACGAAAAAGATACGATCAGGGACGCCCACTCACTGTATGTTGTCAACGCCCCCTACCCTTCCCCTCCCCTTCCCATACGCCCCTCCCCCAAATGGTTTTTCGGTGTTTCCCCTAACTGTGTGAACCACTTTTGTGTGGTCACGTACATTCGCGCGTATCCCACGGTTGTCGATAGAGTGCCTTCACCCTAGTGCTTTGCCTCGCAAATTTATGTGATTACGAGGCTCTTCCTGTACAAGCCGATCAACGTTGCACTCGGCTTCGTAAAAGCGAAAACCTGTGTGGCTTATTCCACAACAACTATAGTGATAAATACGTTATAAATTCCATCGACAGAGCATTCCCAATTCTCATCAGTTTATCTTACCCTTCATTACCAGGTGCTTTTACATGAATTGCTGCGGACAAATCCTTGCCATATTTTCTTGAGCAGCAAGCCTTCAGTTACAGCCACAGGTTATGGAAATATTCCATCTGCGTGTTCAAGTAATAAGGGATATCAGCATCTCCAACTTGAAGGCGGACCCTTTATAAGAATCGGATTATCGAGCTCTCCTATCGCTCATCGGCTGACTTGACCAGGACAATTTGGACAACAAGGTTAGCTATAGCTACTACTTGAGGTATGATATTGATATCAGTAGTCGCTATCGTCCGTATTACTCATCCAGCTGTGGTGCACGTAACACTAAACAGTGTAGACAAGATAACGAAATGAAGACTTGTGTTGTGCGTACATGCAGTGTGAAAACGACCAAGTTTGTCGAATGACGCTGAACAGCGTTAGCGTTGGGTGGACAAGGGGCAAAGGGAGGTGCTTCTCGAAGACCGCACTTTACAACAACAACAACAACAAATGCATTTGTCTGTATTCCGGCAAAAGGTTTTTTGTTCGGAATCTGCGACCACCCCCAGGAGCGTCCTGCGCTTGGTTACCATCACCTTTATTCTATATGCATAGTGAGGGTAATTACATTTTTATCTCGACTGTGCTTGTGCCATACAGGCCCTGGCCTGCCCTGGATAAGTAGAGAAATGAATGCTGTCTGGCTATCATTATCACTACACATACAGAAGATCCATACCTAAACTTGTGAGTGTCATGAACTTTAAAGAACCTTTGCTATGTAAGCCTACATATAGAAGCCACTTATATATCTTGGAAGAACTGAATGCTGTCTGGCTATCATTATCACTACACATACAGAAGATCCATACCTAAACTTGTGAGTGTCATGAACTTTAAAGAACCTTTGCTATGTAAGCCTACATATAGAAGCCACTTATATATCTTGGAAGAACTTTACTTCAGATTTGTTGACATCTCTGAAATATTTTGTGTGTTGTTTGTTTGTTTTCTATTCTTCAAAGTTTGTCATTTCCCAAACTTCATGTATACAGGTTGGTGCCATGATGACCTCATTGCTGCATACCACTGCCTTTGGATTACTCCTGTTCTGTATCACTGCAGAGGGAACAGAAGGTATTTGATATTATTACAAGATGATTATTAGAGGGTCAGTCTCTGTTTACATCTAAAGGGTATAGGAACCCCACACATGGATCTTCATTTGGATTTGTGGGGGGGGGGGGGGGGGGGGGGGTTGATTTTTTATTCTGATTATGTGCACATTGTGATAGTCATACATGTAGTTTTACCCAAATCAAGTGTCTTTGCTGAACATTGCCAGTACAGGGTCGACCGAAAGTTGTGTTGAAGGCCTTTTTTTAGTTTTTTGTCAGCTGGTATGATGAAACCCAGAAGTTGTACTGTACCAGGAAGTTGTGCTGAAGGCCTTTTTTTTTTATTTTTTTATTTTTTTATTTTTTTGCTTGTTAGCTGATGAAACCTGTGGGTGGTGCCAAAATGATAAACTCCTCCCGCCCCTCCCCCCCCCCCCACTTTTAGAAACATGGTGCCAGCCGTGCATTAATGACCCTGTTGCTAGCAAGCATAGTACAGTGTATGTAATATATATATTTATATATGCATACAAATATATATATATGATATATATTATATGTCTATAATTCTCCATCAATTAAAAAAAAAAATGATGCACTGGGTATGATATTGAATGAGAAGAAAGGTTATTCACATATGTAACAAGTGCAATTTAGATAATTGTGCAAATCCTACTGATATCAGGTGGATACCACAGGCACCAATGCACTACACTTCTTGAAGTACAAAACCTAAATATGGAAAAAAAAGCAATCATTGGTTTAGGATGACTTCTGAAACATCTCTGTCCAAAGTCCCCTCCCATTTCAGGTAGCCTCAGAAACAACATTTCTGTGGCTTCATGATATATCTGTTTATCATGATTCTTCCTCTTCATTTTTAGTTTTTCATAAAATGGAGATCAGAAAGACCATTTTCCCTTCTCGCCATTTGTCATTCATAACGTTGTTTTGGTTGCAGAATTTTGTAAAAGACTCTTAGATTACTATAAGAGTTATATCTGATGATGAAATTGACAACACATAATGATGAGAGTTCCTGTTTGTTTCTCTCTCAAATTGAGAGAGAATATCAAATATGTTGAGTTTGTGCAGGTTAAAATACAGTCAGCCAGTTCCATATTTTTTTTTTCAGTGTTGTAAGATTAGCAACAGCCAATCAGGAAGCTGGATTCTTGTTGTTACCATAACAATTGCCATTCTGGCAAGAGTTGCAACACCTTTTTATGAAATGAGGCCCTGAAGTAAATTCAGAGTTGCATTTCAAAGAGAACAAAATTATAATTTCTATTTGCAGAATAGTACCAGGGTTTGCTGGATTAATGTACATATTAGTGAACACTACAAGGAGTAAAGCTCCTAGAGGAAATTGAGCTCATTACTAACTTAGTCCCAGGGTACTTTTCCATTGATAATTCTCAACTTCTTTAACAGAACATAATTGTGACTGTACTAAGGCAATAATTTGAAGTCAATGGCAAAACAACAACAACAAATCAGCTTCTAGTACTCCAGCTCCATTCATACAAGCTTGATTGAATTTATGAATCAAGACCCTAGATTTGTTTTTAGTGAACACAAACTTATTCTTGTTTGCTACCTTTAAGATTTATTATGTTTGATTTATGTCAGTATTGTCTGGGGTAAATTATTTATTGTATTGGGCCCCATTTTTTCTCTCTTCTTTAAAACACAACAACAACAACAACAACAACAACAACACAAACTTAAATTATCTTTATATATGTGTTAAACTGCAAACTGCAGTTGCCTTAGACACACTTATCATTAATGTTGTGAGAGTAACTGAAATAAAAATACTACACATGTATCTCTTAATCATTCAAATAACTAGCATGTTTCCAAACAGCAGTAATTATCACACTTTTCATTAGTCATTAATATACTTTCATCTTGTGATCGTAGTCTTCCTTGTCCAAATGCAACTTTAAATACAAAATTTGAATGCGTACACATAGCTGTCAGTAGAGCCTATGTCTCCTCTAGAGTGAACTTTATGATGTCATGATGTGTTGCTACACCCCCTCTTTCAAAATATTGATATAACAAATTTAGAACTGAAATGAAAATGGCACTCTTGATGTGCATCACATATCTATCAGATTAGTCATATAAAACAGGATGGTCCAAAGTCAATCAGGAAGGCTTCAGCGTGGGATCAAGTTTTGTTTATTCAAGTTCCCATTAACGTGCCACCAGATTACTGTTCAATGGCAAGAAAAAAGTCCTTATCACTTTGAGAGGGGAGGTATATACGGGGCAAAGCAGAGGGCTGCTGAATAGTATACTGATGAGGTAAACACGTGTCATAAAAGGTTTATAATGTTTTACAGAGGAAAAGAATACTGGTATTTGTATTTGTAGTAATCATTTAGCCTATATAGCATGTAGGCATCTGCTGGTCTTTGTGGTGTGGTATCATAAATGAGATTTGTGTATTTGTGCTTAAAACATTGTCATCTGTAAGGGTATGATATATTCATATTATGGTCATGCTACAATAAAAGATAGGAGACCATAAACCCACAGTATACATCCATACACATACACATACACATACACATACACATACACATACACATACACATACACATACACATACACATACACATACACATACACATACACATGCACATACACAAACACGTACATTCAGGACTTGAGCACATGCGCTGAATTGATTAGCTCTATATGCAAGTAGTAACAAAAGCAACTTATTGAACAACAACTAATTACAGTGATTGAGATGAAAAATGTCCACCAGGTTTTTTCAATGGCATTTCAATAGCTGGTTAGGATGCATTTAATTAACCTGTTGAAGACTATTCACGAGTATGCTGGGGCAGGTGTCTCTGGGAAATGCATCTTAAAGCAAAATCAAGTTCATCCTCAACAGGTGAAAATCCCCATGAATGGGATTAGAAAGTTCCAGGAGGACCTGACATGCATGAATGATTTTCCTTTGCAGGTGCCACCCCATGCCACCCAGAGAAGTTCTCCAATGGGGATGCCTTTGTCTGCAGGTGTAACTCAACCTACTGTGACACAGTCGAGGGCTATGAGCCTCTCCATCCTGGGAGATTTACCCTGTATACCTCCAGCAATTCTACGCGGGACAGATTGATCAAAAGGGATTTTCCCATGTCAAAGACCTCCAATGCTTCAGGTGGTTAATAGAAGAGAGAGATGAATACTGAATGAAGAGAGTAGATTAAGGTGGATATGATTATTATAATACAATGTAATGAAGTCTTAAATCATTACTATGGAGCCTACATTCTACAAGCGTCTGCTGTTTAGTAGGTTCCTCATATTGCATGTTGATCATATTTGCTTGATTATATTTGTTTATTTCCATCTCAAATTGACTGTTTTGTACCTTACTTCTCACTTGAAATCAGTTGAATGAAATTTTGAATATATAATGACAACAAATGATTAGATAAATGAATAAACAAGTAATATATATCTATAATAGTAAAAGGCGAAGTTGTTGTTGTTGTCGGGGCCTTATGTATTTCCTGTTTTATTCCGGCGTTGCTGGTTTGTCTATCTCCTCCCAAGCCGTCGGCTCCGGGCCCCCGAGACCGGTGCCGTCGGCAGCGGGAGGGTCTCCTACGTGCCTTGCACCGGGTTTCGTCCGCGCTCCACCTCCGTGTCGACGTCGAGGACGACAAAGAGAAATTAATTAGATAGATGCATGATAATGCATTTTTGTGCGTGACGTCAGAGCCGAGCGTTTTAATATTCACCGATCCTGCGCTGGACTCCTGCCTTTCTCGATCGTCCATCTTTTAGCTTGCAGAGACAGTGGGGATACTAAAGTCAAAAGGATGATGGTGTGCAGCGAAATCTCTGTCATATTCCGGCGGACACGCACGCACGCACACAATGTACTCTCGGGTACGGTATGCCAGTGTGTGGCCTGCGCCTGTGTATGTATTGACGATGGTTACACGAAACACTATCTGCGTGCGCGTGATATGGACACTCATTATATGGTACAATACACGGCGCGGTCATTGTTAGTACGTGTACAAGGGGAGGAGAAAAATCTCTTTGGTACAAGGGAACTTACGTACAGCGACGTTCGCCATTGGCGTGCCCAAATGAAAACAACGAATGCTGTTATTTTATTGTATTTTGCACAACTGCAGGATACTATGCAACTCAGGTACGTCATTTAGTTTACTCTCAAGTCGGGTATCATTGTACTCAGACTGTTCAGGACGGCTAAATATCCACTTAAATTTTGTCCTCGGAGATCGTACCCTTCCATATCAGAGTACACGCGCCGCTGTTCATTCGTTTACTGCATGGCTGCTGTAAACATGAATATTCATAAGACGAGCGGACGCGGGGGAAACCCTCGCTTTGCTGACCGCCAATTTTTGAAGTTACAAGTGGATATCAAATGTGTGGTTCTATGGTGCATCAAACCAAGTTTTGGTGATAAAAATAAAAAAGAGGGAGCAAATGACGACGAAAATATTCTTCTTTCTCCCATAACGTGGGAAAAAAAATACAGAAAAAATACGAGGCCCTGAGACCCATGGATTCCCACGGGTGCCTGCTTTTAAACCTAATGACTATGATCTCCCCCTCCCCAAATATAACAATAATGATTATAATGATAATTAAAGGGAAGATAAACCCCAAGAGCAATGTGGATTGAGTGAAAGCAGCAACATTAGTAGAACACATCAGTGAAAGTTTGAGGAAAATCGGACAATCGATGCAAAAGTTATGAATTTTTAAAGTTTTGGTGTTGGAACCGCTGGATGAGGAGACTACTAGAGGATATGACGTATGAGTGGACAACAATACAAAGAAAATATAAAGGAAATTCAACAAAAATTCACTTTTCTAGAATCATGAAAGAGCAATGGACCAACCTCTTTCAGAAAGCAGGGGAAATAATTGCTACCCTTAACATTCATGTCAATATCAAGTTGATGGAATTTGTAATTTTCATGAAAAATGGATTTTTGTAGAATTTTCTTTATATTTTCTTGGTATTGTTGTCCACTCATACGTCATAACCTCTAGTAGTCTCCTCATCCAGCGGTTCCAACACCAAAACTTTAAAAATTCATAACTTTTGCATCGATTGTCCGATTTTCTTCAAACTTTCACTGATGTGTTCTACTAATGTTGCTGTTTTCACTCAATCCACATTGCTCTTGGGGTTTATCTTCCCTTTAAATATAATAATAATAATAATAATGATAATAATAATAATAATAATAATATTGATAGTGATAGTTATATACTAATAACAACAATAACGATGATAATAATGATAATAAAAATGTACATTCTGTAGCAGATAAACGGGTGGTTCTATGATCCATTAAACCAAGGTTTGGTGATAAAAACAAAAAGAAGAGAGCAAACGAAGACGAAAATATTTTATTTCTCTTATCACAATAGTAGCAAAAACACTAGGGGTCTATATATGAAGTAGTCCTACTCAGCACAAGATTACGTATGTTAGTGCAGTGAAGCAGTTTTGGACAGTTTTCGCAGGATTGTCTTCAGAAAAGCTTTTTATCAAGAGCAGAAAAATGGGGGAAACAGATTTTTACAATTCTTAACAAATTAATGTTTCCGCCTCCCTTGGTTGATCATCCCTATATATATTACGACTCTACTCTCTCCTCTCCCCTAAATAATAATAATAATAATAATAATAATAATAATAATAATAATAATAATAATAATAATAATAATAATAATGATAAACGGGTGGTTCTGTGATCCATCAAACCAAGGATTAGTGATAAAAACAAAAAGAAGAGAGCAAACGAAGACGAAAATATTTTTTTTCTCTCAGCACAATAGTAACAAAAACACTAGGAGTCTATATATGAAGTAGTCCTACTCAGCACAAGATTACGTATGTTAGTGCAGTGAAGCAGTTTTGGACAGTTTGCGCAGGACTGTCTTCAGAAAAGCTTTTTATCAAGAGCAGAAAAATGGGGGAAACAGATTTTTACAATTCTTAACAAATTAATATTTCCGCCTCCCTTGGTTGATCATCCCATTTATGACTCTACTCTCTCCTCTCCCCTAAATAATAATAATAATAATGTTAATTATAATATTAATGATAATAACAACATAACAATAATACACTGAAATAATGATAATAATACAATAGGCCAATGCAAATGAATGGGGAGGGGTGCTATGATCCATAACTTAAGAGTGGGCGGAAAAGACACAAACAGGTACTGGATTTTTTTTTATGTTTAAAATGAAAAAACAATGATAACGTCTATCAGTCGTAGAGTAACCTTGACATGACGGAAAAAAAGATATTCACTCTCCTTGACCGATACACTTTTTTCCTTGATTCCCTTGATTCATCCTCATGTCAATGAATAATATAAAATAATAATAAAACCGAATGACTATGATCTCCCCTCCCACAAAATAATAATAATAATAACAATAACAATAATAACAATAATAATAATAATAGTAATGCTAATTATTAAGATAATAAAAAAAAAACGAACAGTATCAATGAGATAAACGGGTGGTTCTAGATCCATCAAACCAAGTTTTGATTATGAAAACAGAAATGAGGGAGCAAATGAAGATTATATTCTTTGTGTATTTCTTCTCTCATAACGTGGTTGAAGAAATATTAAAGGAAAAATACGAAGCCCTGAGACCCGTGGATTCCCACGGGTGCCTAATACTTATAAAACCTAATGACTATGATCCCCCTCCCCAAATAACAATAATAATTATAATAGCAATATAACAATAGGGGCCTAATCAGAATAATAATATGATAATAATGATGATGTTTAGTCTGAAGCAGATAAATGGATGGTTCTATGATATATCAAACTAAGTTTTAGTGATTAAAAACAAAAAGGAGGGAGCCATTGAAGACGATCAAAAATATTATATTTTTCTCTCATAACGTGGGAAAAGAAATAAGAATGAAAAAAAAATGCTAGGCCTTGAGACCAGCCGTGGAATCCCTCGGGTGCCTGCATGGATGCAAGAGCAGGTGGTATAATTAGTATCAAAGTCATAGTGTCAATAGTATCTCCCCATTCCGACGGGAAGAATCTGTGGGAAGAACTGCCGGTGAATCTCATAAGCGTTTTTGGTGATTTTTCCCTGAATGTTTGTTCTTGGGTTTTGTTTTGTTTTGTTTTTTGTTTGTTTGTTTGGGTTTTTTTTTTCTGCGGGGGTGGAAATGTGTGTGTGTGTGGGGGGGATGGTGGTCATGGGTAGAAGAGATCGAGCACAATTAAAAGTAACGAAATGTGATCCTGGGAGAATGAGAAAAATTTTCTTTTTATTTCATCAATAAAAAAAGTGCAAATTCCAATCTATGAGAAAAAAATGAAACCCCTCAGACCCGTGGATTTCCACGGGTGCTGCTAGTATATATATATGTATATACACACACACACATACACACACATATGTATATATATATATATATATACATATATATTATAGATATATAGTGTGTATAAAAATATAATATATAGAAACATATAAACATATACATACAGAAATATGTAATTCTTCTATCCCTTGTGTCTGTGATCTCTAACCCAGGCTCAGCTGTAACATTCACGATCGATAAGTCGACCAAATACCAGTCAGTCATTGGATTTGGAGGTGCCACGACAGACGCCACAGCAATAAATACATTCAATGTGTCGCAGGCAACGCGGACAAATCTCCTGAAGTCCTACTTTTCGCCAGATGGTAAGAACTCTCTCTAACTGTGTATATGTATCATGAACACACCATACTGTTTACCCTTTATCACTCTGTTGTCTTTGCTTTGAAGAGGTAGTAGATTATATCAATGGATTTTGTTACCCTTAAGATTCAAGAAATGTCATGAGATGTCAGCTTCTTTTTGACCTCAACAACAACCCTGGATATATCATAATTACTCAGAGTTAATTGACTCATAGGAAAACTGACCTTGTTTACCTCTACCTTACCTGGTTTGCATTGTGTTCTTTGTTTGACAGAGTCACGCGCCTATCTCGGCACGGCATATGACAGATTGTGTGCTAATTCATTTATGCCCGGTCTATGATTGGCTGACAAGTTTAGTTTATTGGCCTCTCTTTTATTCTTTTGGACAGAGGGTCACAATTAGATTACTTTGTGGCATGATTTGTGTTACTTTATGATATAGATCTTTGTGATAGTGCCACAGGTATCATAAAGGCTTAAGTTTGCCAAGACACCTTGTTTAGGATGAGAAGACAGGACAGCAACTTGTTCAAACTTGCTAATTTTGTAATTTTTCCTGTCATTGTAACTTGCCTGTTTGTCCTGAACAAGGTGCATTGGCAAGTTTAAGAAGTCACCTTCTTGCCAAATTCACTTGTTTAAATGATGTCTGCAAGTTTTTAACCATTGAAAATAGGTACTGCTGGTTAAAAATCATTTGCAAACAAATTCATCCCACCCACAAAGTACTGTCATGGAGAGAAGAAAGATACATATATAATGATATATATATATATATATATATATATATATATATATATGTATATATTATATATATATATAATATATATATGTATATATTATATATATATATATATATATATATATATATATATGTATATATTATATATATATATATATATGTATATATTTTATATATATATATATATATATATATATATATATATGTATATATTTTATATATATATATATATATATATATATATATATGATAGTCATCATCAGCATCAGAAACATTGCACAATGTGAAATCCCTAGCAAACTGACCTTTATATTGGGTATTTGGTTTGACAGTTTAAGTTGTTAATTGATCATACATGCGAATATTAATGGGTTTTTTTTTCTTTTATTAAGTGGGACAAATCTTTTGTCATTGATATAACTTGATATCTAGAGAATTAATTGGTATGAGGTTTGCCTGGCACCAGACAGTGTATGACTAACAACTAAGCTGGTCTCTCCAGACAGTGGGGGAGGTGAAGAATCCTTCAGCTTCTAATATTCTATGGGTACCTGTTATATTGTTGTGAATTTAATCCCCATCTGCAATCTTCTGTTTTCAACCCTTCCAATGTCTCAGAATTAGTACAGACTTCAGTAACTGAACACAAGGTTAATGCCTGCTATTAAGTGTACTGTTGTGTCTCAACCTTAGATGCTTTAATTCATGCAGTTGAGCTTGTCGGAGTCAACCTCGCACAAGTCCAAAAATTGGCTAGGTCAAAGAGAATTCTACCATGGATGGACTTAAACATGTGTTCAGTATATTGTGTTAGTTGAAATTCAAGTCAAAGGACATTTGTTCGGGCCCTTCATGTTCAACTTAGATGAGGTGGACTCTAAATGATAAAAGCCAAGAGCAGTCTCTAAATATAATTTTTTGTTGTTGTGCTGATTATTGATGGATGGGGCAAGGCCCGTGTCAAGCCTCATGATGTTTTCATTGTTCTGCAGGGATAGAATATACCGTGTCTCGCGTCCCCATTGGCTGCACGGATCTGTCGCCACGCTACTATTCGTACAATGACCATCCCGGTGACTTCAACCTGGTCAACTTCTCACTGGCCACCGAAGACTTGGAGTACAAGGTGATTGTGATGCAGGCTTGGTGAAGAGATTTATATTTAAACAATTCTAGATTTTATGACTTTAACTCTGAAGTTAAAATGGTTCATGTCCAAATGTCAGCAGTATTACAATTTGATCCATTAACTCTCCTCCATGTACTCCTTATACGGTATATGTCTTTTTGGATTCAATACAAATGATTGGCAAGAGAAATGACTTTGGCGATAATGTTTATAAGGATGGTATGGTATTGCTTGAGATTAGAATTCAACTTTTAACTTTTTGCAAGATACTGCGATACCACTTTAATCAATGTTAAGGAGCGTACAAAATCTCAGGGGATTTGATGAAAATCAGTTTTGAAATCAGATGTCCAAAAACAAAGTAAAACAAAGTTGTCCTAATAAAAGTTGGGTCCCACCTTTTATTAGGATTGGTCTGTTTTGGATATCTCAGCCATTTCAAACCAAATTTCATCAACTAAACTTTGAATTCTTCTTGAGATTATATGCTCTTTCATATTTAATAAGAGGTTTTTCATTATCTCAAAAGATCATCATCTCAAAAAGCGTTGGAAACCTGAAGCCCCATCTCAACTGAAACTATACCATACTTTTAATGCATGAGCAAATGAAACCAATCGTTTCCTGAGACATACCTGTCGCTGATTGCTGTGATTAACACTTTAGAGTAGGATAAATGTACATACAATGTGCCAAGAAACTGAGAAATTCATCTGTGGTGTGTAGATAGATTAACAGCACACAGATAGATGTGTCTATTTCAAACAAAGTGATAGGGAAATTATGACACTGCTTGTGCTGGTGCATTTCTCTTTGTCAATTTTGTGAACAAGTAATGATCCCTGAAATAATTTTGCATTATATTTTTTGCACTTTTTTTTTGCTTGGCTTTTGTAATCCTAGCCAGAGTCTGTGTTTTGGCCCATAGTTTGGAGAACCTCACGTAATAACAATTGCACCAATTGTCACATAAGAACTGGACAATCATGGGCCCAGTTTCATAAAACTTGTTATCAGTGACAAGTTATCATATTTGTTACAAGCTACAGAAATCATTGCATCTGATTGGCTGAGAGCAAATTTGTCATAGAAATGTGGCAGTTGTCACTGATAACAAGTTTTATGAAATGGGCCCCTGATTGCTGGTCATCTGATGTTTCTGCAGATACTGCATTTTGGCATATCTGGAAGAGAGTTTGTGAGAGTATACTGCATCTATGCCCCGCTTGTTTTTTTCAGATTCCCTTTCTGCAAGAGGCAATATCCATGTCCCGTCAACCCATCAAGCTGTTCGGGAGCCCCTGGACCCCGCCAGAGTGGATGAAAACCAATGGGGACTTTCATGGGGCCGGGCAGCTCATTGGGAAGCCCGGGGAAAAACACTTCAAGACGTGGGCCAACTATTTTGTCAGGTGATATGATTTCACAGAATTCAGATCATAAATCTTTACAAATCTTGGGAAAAATCCGATTGTTTGCAGTGCTAGACAAAGTGCTTCTCCTGACCGTATTGAGATGTTCAAATGTAAACAAAAAACAAAACAAACCAAAAACAAAGCAAAGCAAAACAAACGACCAAGTAGAATCTTTAGCCAGCCCTCTGTATAAAAAGAGTCTGATATGGATGATATACCTTTTCCTCATACGATATGGTGATCCTTATGTATACAACTGCAGGTTTCTGCATGAGTATGAGAAGCACAATGTAACATTCTGGGGCATCACGGTGGAGAATGAGCCGATGGCCGGGGGTATCGTCGGCTACAAGACGCCGTCGTGCTACTTCACGCCGGAGATGGAGAGGGACTTCATCAAGCTGGACCTCGGACCCGCCCTCCATGCTGGGGGCTTCCAGAATCTCAAGATGATGATGATGGACGACCAGAGATTTGAACTACCAGGATGGCCAGATGTTGTGAGTACCAGTTTTGCTGGTTGTTTTTGTCTCGACACATTATCAAACATTTTCTTTCTTCTTTTTTTTATGGAAAAAAATTCTTTCCAAAACTATGAAACTATTATGCACATTTTCAGGGAAACTTCTCTGAGTTGGAAGTATATTATGGAAATTTAAGAATCTGATTTTGGAGACATCTGATGAAAGTCAGGTGGTCTCAGGTTTATGTCAGCTCCTCTTGCCATATACTGCACTCACATCTTTAACTCAAATAATGGGGATGCCTCTTAGTGCTGTTGTTATCATCATTTAGCTTGTTAGTCTTATAAAAGATGTTGAAGAGAATTGCTTTATTCTTCTTTTTTTGGGGGGGGAGGGGGAGGGGGCAGGATAGTTTCTTTTGTGTGTGTTATTGTGGAGTACATAACAGAGTTGTGCATCATAGCACCCCATGACTGTTTTCCACTTGGACTAGCTACCATTTAGAGTCAAGAGTTTGAGTTAGATTCTGTTACTCAATATACTTTTATTATCACAATATATACCACCTCCTTAGGTGCTCAGAGATGCCGAGTCAGCCCCCTACGTGTCTGGTATCGGCATCCACTGGTACTGGGACCAGGACTCACTGCTCCTCAAGCTGGACCTAGCCCACATGTACTTCCCAGACTACTTCATGCTCTACACAGAGGCTTGCTATGGCCACGGCGCTCTTGGATCGTGGGAGCAGGGAGAGGGGTACAGCCATAGCATCATACAGGTACCGGTTCCTGGTCCCAAAGACAAGACCCAAAAAACAACCATTTATAGAATATCTCTGTTTTGACAAAAAATATTGCCTTGCAATGCCACTCAGGATCACCATTCATAAGAACTTGACAGAAAACTTATGAAAGTTTAAAATTTCATATTTAGTCTCTGGAAAAGAAAAGAAAATCTTTTCTTTTGATTTTTTGATACACAGTAAGTAAGTATCCAACAGAAAAATTATGAAAGTTAAAAATTTCATATTTTGTCTCTGGAAAAGAAAAGAAAATCTTTTCTGTTTGATTTTTTGATGTGCAGAATATGAACCACTGGGTGTCTGGATGGGTGGACTGGAATATGGTCCTAAATCTTCGAGGGGGTCCGTCGTTCGTCGCAAATTACCTCAATGCGCCAATTATCGTGGATGCGGAGAAAGATGTCTTCTATAAACAGCCCATGTACTATCACCTGGGACATTTCAGGTACACTGCAAGAAAAAAGAAGTCCAAGTAACCTCTCTGTGGTATCTACTCAATACACTTTTCATTTCACTTTATTTATTTCCACCATTGAAGAAAAAAAAAAAGAAGCATATAAACGTATGACAAAATCTTTCTACAAGTGACCTAGTGATATGTATATATTTTTTTTTAGTAACAGATATGCAAGATTTGATTGTCTTCATAAGATTTTTGTTTTGGAAGCACAATAATAATATTATATCAACATGTCAAAGTAGGGATGTGGTAATACTGGTCCTGGGAAAACTTACCCTGTGCTGTTTTTGGATCATTCTGGATGTAATATGTGTCTCTATTTTGGCTTGAAAGATTTGTTTATGGTATCAAGGACAGGAAAAGATATGAAGTAACAAGAATACAGTATAAATATATTGAAAACTTGTTAGCAGTCAACATACTGTGATGGTGTCACAATGTATATCGTAAAGAAATGAAAGTCTTCCTGTAAACCTATGAAATAGAGTGCACTTTGTTGCCGAACAGAGGCATTGTAGAGTTACAGTGAGAGATGTGTATATGTATCGTGGTGAGGACATCCAAGTTTGTCAGAAATTACTTGTTTTCAGTTTTGTCTAGATTAAATAGAAGACACGATAAGCACTAAACACAATGCATCAATTAAAAATGCAAGTACATCATGTATATGAGTTACCAGCAGAAAAAAATGCATAATCTCAGCTCTTCTGTACAATAGACCTGTGGCCTGTTTCATAAAAGTTACCATTATGGTAACTTTGCCATCCAATGGTAACTTCCATGGAATTCTTGATTTTGATTGGCTGTTGAGTATTGTTGCCATGGAAGTTACCATTGGATGGCAAAGTTACCATAATCCATAGTAACTTTCATGCAATAGGCCCCAGTTCATGCTGATCATAGACCCCTCACTAGTAACAGATGAAAACTAAACCCTTGCAGTTGACCTGTACACAAGAGCTACAGATATACATATTTATACTTGTTTAACATTTGCTCCCTTTTTCTTCTGTAATTATAATTATCTTGAATTATCCTTACAGGACTCTTGTTGTGTTTCACATAGTTACACTTGGTTTCACTTTCTGTCTGCATATATTTCATGTGCCATGTCTACATGTATTTTATATATTGCATATCTATTTCATATGACATATCTACGTATATTTCCTGTATTACATAGTATATTATTATAATATTACATGTCTATTTGTATTTCATGTTTTAGATAATCTATTTCATATGACATATCTATGTATATTTCATGCATTACATAATCTATTTCATACAGCATATCTACATATATTTAATATATTACATAGTATATTCTAATTAACATGTCTACATATATTTCATATATTACATAATCTAGTTCATATGACACATATGACATGACTACATGTATTTCATGTATTACACAATATGTTTCAAATGATAGGTCTACATGTATTTCATAGATTATATAATATATTTTATATGATATGTTTTTGCATCTTCTGTCCATCTCTCGTGCTCCAGTAAATTTGTGTTGCCAGATTCTCACCGCATCCACCACACTGCTGACAGAGAGACGGAGCTAGAGAGCATAGCATTCCAGCTACCAGACCAGAGTAGCTACGCACTGGTGCTGCTCAACAGGTGAGAAGATCACACTGCTATCAACAGTGCAAAGAGGAGGGCATATAATACCTTTGTGGAAAGAGTTGCAGATAATACGTACATACACACACACACATACACTTCATGCACACATACACTCTCACACACACATACACCTTAATACATGCACGCACAGCATTTTATTTTAGTACGATTTTCCCTTAGTATGTATGGGAAGTATTCATTTAAATGTTAAAGTGTGTTCGTCACTTTTTATCATTTATGAGTTTGATAACTGAATAAATTTTGTAGCAAATCTGAAAGAAGCAGTGCAGAGAATGTGACAAATTATGAATAAACTGGTTAGTTCATTGCAACAAAAGTTATGACTATGGTTGTCATGATTATTATGATGATTACTATTGTCATTATTATTATTATTATTTCATTTCATTTTCATTTAATTTCATTTATTTCATTTCCAACAACATTTTCATACACAAAATAACACAACATCAATGCAATGTAGTAACAAAGAAAAATATGTGAAGTTGACAATACTACGCATCACAAAAGCAAAGTAAACAATGAAAATTGAATTGAGACTAAAGTTGCGGGAAATGGAGGAGACATGCTAAAAAGCTAAGCTTGTATTTTGCAGTCTCCTCGTGGACAAAAAGACTAAATAACATCAAAAAGCAATTAGCTAGACATAATACAAAAGGTGTACTTTTTATTATTAGTACTTATTATTATTATTATTATTATTATTACTACTACTACTATGACTTTAATGATAATAGTAGTAGTAGTAGTAATGATGATAATGATGATAATAATAATGATAAAAATTATTATTATTATTATTATTATTATTATTATGATTATTGTTATTGTTATTATTATTATTATCATTGTTATCATCATCACCATCATCATTATTATTATCATTATCATCATTTCTATTATTATTGCAACATTGTCACTCATTCTTTCATTCATTCATTCATTCATTCATTCATTCATTCATTCATTCATTTATTCTTGGGTTGAAAAGTACAGTGGACAGTATAAAGACTTCCTGGAGAGCTGATTACGCTTTTTTTTTTTTTTTTTTTTTTTTGCTGTGTCTTTTTTTTTTTCTTGTTTGGTTTTCAGGAAGGACCAAGACATGGACGTGGTCGTCTCAGACCCCGATGTCGGGTTTATGCTTGCTCAGATCCCGGCGAGATCCATCCAGACATACCTGTGGACTGACAAATGATGAAGGCAACACACTCTCTCCTCAGAATGATTGATATGAGAGGCAACACGCTTGTTCTTTCACGGACAGTTTGGATCCATTGCTGGCAGCCCTGTGGCATCAGAGAGGAGTTTTTACTATAGCAATAATCTTGTAGCATCAAATATCTTAAATGCCGCCTTCGTTTAACCCACTGGCAGAATGAATTGTGCAGTGGTGGCAGAGTGACTTGCAGCTTGCATCGTTTACAATTACCTCAAGATTCTGGGACCAGTAGAATGAAATCATTTGTTTGTTGTTTTATTGTTTTTTGTTTTGCAATGAGATGTGATCTCAATCTATCCATTAATAAATCAGAGGATTGTAAAAGTATCTTCATGTGAGTTTGAACTGGTGACCAGATAGATGTTTATGTTTATGAATGTTTATGAATGTTTATGAATGTTTATGAATGTTTATTAATAAGTTGTGACAGACACTATGTCACAAATCTTGTGGGCCAGTGTGGTGTAGGTTTCAGTTTAACCACCTAGTTTCAAGTACAGATATGGCCTCATTGTTCATTTGTCATTGTGCATGTTTAAACGTATGTAGGAAATTTTTGTGTGCATTATTTTTGTATGGTATGCTACATGCTGTGAGGAGAGGAAGCTTGTGAAAATGTATACAAGTTCTCTCTTTGCAGCACTTTGGCATGATTTACTCCCACTGTTTAACTTGGTAAAATTCTATGTGTATGTGTGTGTGTGTGTGTGTGTGTGTGTGTGTGTGTGTGTGTGTGTGTGTTTGTGTGAGCTTCCACTATTCACAATATTGTCATCAGGAAGCGTACCTCATTGCTGTGTAAGCCGACACCACCAAAGATTTGAGTCCTTTATGTCTGAATATTTGCGTAATGGACACAAAAAGTAATGCTGCAATTCTGAGAGAAAAAAAAAAACTCTCTTGAAGCCTATCTTAATGTCACTGCTGGTAGATACATGTAATGATAGAGACTTGATTAATAATTTTTGCTATGCAGTGCAAACATCTGAGCCAGAGGAAGTGCCACAAAGTTTGTGCTCCTGATTTTGTTAATACAATGTGCAATCCTATGTTAAAATGTAATTCAATTCTACTCTACTTCAGTTGCTTACTTTACTACTGGAACTCGATGAAGCTATGACAGCTTGGTTAGTGATGTGATGCAAGTTTTTTTATTATTATTATTTTCACAAATGCCTGATGAGAGAATTGTATTAGCCAATAAATACCAAGCAACATCAACCTCAAATACTCGGGATAGATAAAACACAATACCCTCTGCGGAGGTGAGCAGTCACACATTGTCAAGGAGTATATCAAAGAGTTGCACAGAGGACTAAAATGACACAGATGCAGTGTATTGGAAGGATATTTTATTAGAAATGTCCAAATGTTTACATACTGCTTCATCAATCCTTGACATCAGAGATAAAAAGTGGGTCATTTGGACGAGACACAGTAATCACAATTTCACAGTGCACAGTTTAAAAGATTCAAGACATGAAAAATGTACTCGGTACTTAAAGGTGTAAATCAGGTGACACTGGTGCTACATGTCACTCAAAGATAGCACATTCTGGATGTTGGAAAACCTTTTGTTGCTGCTGACTTTCACTTCTGAGAATGCCAGAACTTGACAAGAACCTCAAGCCCTTTGTTTTTATCAAAGTATGATAGCCTAAGAGCAGAGGAGGTCGTGTAAGAATCATACAATTTGCGTGTTTGGTGTTTGTTGGGATTACCTGCAGGAGAATTTCCTCTAAGAGAGCATTTCAGGAGATTTTCAATTCCACATTGTGTGCCATCGTGACACATCAATGACAACTGATTTACCAGCAAAAGTATTTACAAAGGCATTAGAGCATGAAGTAAGGTCAAGAACACAATGGAAACAAGGAAATAAATAAAACTTGTGCTAGTCCAACAATTTCCAAATTGTGCCGTCTCAAACGAAAGTGACAAGTATATTTGATATGCATACCTGGTATCATTTAACGAAAGTAATCTTGCTGCAATAAATGTGATAAGTGTCATTTGATATTGTCAGAGATATATCAAGAGAGTGGTTTATTAAAGACGTGAGCATTGTGCAGCACATTAAAATGACTGTAAATTACTGTCATATATCTTGTGAACAATGCTTTCCTTGGTTGTCCAATGACCAGACAGCCTATGGTACATTGTACTTGTACACAGTCCACACGCAAGTCAACGACGAAGTGTATTTTGAAGTGCAATTCTACTCCATGTTTAAACATGTTCAAAATATAAAAAAAAACTTGTATCCTACATTGAATTTTTGTAATGTACCAATCCAACAATTATGATTTTTCCATGAGAAGGGGTTGCAGTTGTGAAATCTCTAATCAGAAATACAATTTTTGTGATAACATCACTCTTTCACTTTGCTTGTGTTCTGTGAAAACATGCAAAACTTACCCCAAAATCTTCTATAACCGTTTTTTCCAATTCCACTTTAATGCAACTGCTGCCTTTCAGTTTTTTCTGATTTTACTCTGCTCATAAATGTAAACATGGTACAGAATTGTACTTGCAAACATCCATCGCTGCCTTTCAGTTACCCATGCCTGTGCATCATTAACAGTGAACTATCATTAATTAATTAATACATAGCTGCAGACACTTGCATCAAGCGTGAAAAATAGTTCACGTCTCCTTCCAAACATAGGATGATGAATGACAAATATCATTTTACATGTTTGGACACTTCAAAGAGTTTTCACTCGTCTTTTAACCCAGTTAGATCATTCAGTGGAAATTTGATTTCTACAACAGTGTTACATCATCATGATTATGGGCAATTTCTCCAAGAATGCATGAAGATCTAATCCACTTGGTACTCTAATAAGCATCATATAGGCAGATGGGAAATTCCCCCAAAATAAGCAATAAGGCACTAATCCTTGCTTCTCACAGTGATTTCAGGCATGGCCTTAATGCTGCACCATGAGCATTGTCAGTGCTCCCATACACTGGTGATGCCATTTGACATCAGATGCAGTATCAAACTGCTCAGGCGATATTGATTCTGTGCTCACTGTCCTCATGCTCCAAAGTGTGACACTATGCACATGAGTAGTGTTGGAGTACAATGTGCATTTCGTCTGTTGAGAATGAGAAGGGCGTTAAGTTGTCCCGAACACTATTGGTTTAGTGGCAACTTAACGCCCTTATCATTCTCAACCGACGATTTTCTGGTGCTTTTCAATCTTACTAGATTACCTTTGATCTTACATGTAGTAACAATTGTATGAAAAATAATCTTTTAGCAAATATGTATGTACAAATATATATTAGATAACATTTACCACAGGTCTAGGTGGTGCTATTTCTGGCACCCGATCACTCTGCTGTACACCATCCTCCCACACACATTACACATAGGATACACACATATGAAGTTGTGCTGCCTAGCTGTATATCCCACCACAAAGTCACAGGGAGTCTGCCAAGAGAGCAATTGGAAATGGCAGCCCCCTTGTCACTCAAAAACTCTCTTGCTGTTGAGCTAATGTTGCAATACATATGCAAGGATCTAGCATGACTTAGAAATAATGGTTGGCTTCGGGCCGTATATCACACTCACGCTCCAGATGTACTTAGAAATATGGTGGACATTTATATTTCTGAGGTGATTTCTCCTTAAAAGCAAAAGATGTTGACTGAAAAACATGTTAGAGACACAAATACAACGCACTGAATTTGCATATTAACCACTCTTGCTTTCTAAGGAGACAAAATGTAGCTTTAGACCCACTTACCGCTGCTTTTCAGAATGTGGTACTTGCTAATGTTCATGGGAGAGTCTTTCATACATTAGAATTTTTGTTACTGGTAGATCAGCGCAGCGCATACAAACTGAAATACTGGATGGCACAATACGAGTACAAGCATGTTATGATACGTAACAGAGCATTTATACGAAACTACACAGTAAGATTACACCAACAGAAACCACGTTTGCATTAAAAATACACCTATCACAGTTATGTTTATTTGATTAATAACGAATTGGTGATCCAGCAAATGACCTTCAGTCAATGCTGTATATATGTATATAATGTTAATAACTTTATATATATGCATATGTACACAACGATGTATTGTATGTAAGCAGACATATTATATTCCGGATTTGTGTGGGTCTGCGCATGATTAATCATTCATCCTTGTCCCTTCAAATCCCCACTTTACAATGCCGATTATCTTCTTTGCCCCAATGGTTTAATACGGGCAGACTATCACTGATTGTCATACAGGTCCTCGATGAAAGCTAATCACATATTGAGGTTGATCCATTCTGACGGAACGCTCACTCATACCATTCCCACATCCCATTCAAACCGTAACGTACTGATACAAAATAGCACAATTCATGTATGAACAAGTTCATCCACAATATAAAAGATAAATTCGATATTCTCAAGAGATCATGCACATTTGCGGAATGTGCAGTTTAGAAAATGACATCAGTAAATACATATGTATATATGCATTTCTAGAAGTTTATACAAAGACTGACTTTGATAAGCACAAACATATACATACATGACAATAAGTAAACAATTACAAGGGCATGCCCTCAAAACAAAACATTTAAAATAAACATGGATGGCAATGATTCTTGTCATTGGTTGTGTAAATACAGAGTAGGTGAGGAAGTAAATGAGCATCAATTTGTACCATCACAAAGCAAGATTTAATTTTAAAAAAATAAAACAAAGCACTCACATATATTTGTTCCTACTTTTTCATTCAGTGCTGCATAATCTCGTAGGTTCTGTCTAGCATCTTACATAATTCACGTTCCACCAAAAGAAAACAAAACAATGGTAGGATTAAGAAATGATAATAACACACAATGCACTGCAAGTGCCAGCCAAACCGTATCTGGTGCCCAGCACAGGCCTGCATACAGTATTTTGATCAATTTGATGCTGAAACAAAGATGCACATTGGGAACAACATGCTGACTATTTGATCGATCACTTCCCCTTGGTTAATTACCTCCATTTCAGCACCGGGCTCCATTTTTGACATCTTTGCCAATGTCTCGGTCATATCAAAAGCTTTTTATTTTGATGTCGGTTAATTTCTCGATTTGCAATGACATGCATGCATTTCCTGTGCATTACTACCCTTTGATGCACTTTTGTTTTGAAGTATGCATTTCGATTTGGCGTCTCTCAAGCAGGGAGTGCATACAGTCTTTCGTGTATCTCACTGTATTCTTGGCAAATCCATTGCCATTTTGAGTCTACTTTTCCGATACCAGTAATCCTTTTTCTTTTTTCACTTCAATGTGATCTTTTTTTTTTTTTTTTGTAGTCTCCATCACACTGGTGAGCAGAAACAAATTGGAAATGCATGGGAAATGTGAAATTTGAAACATGTCCCAAGTTTTCTTGGGCCTTTATGTGAGGTGTTGATCTGTTTCCAGTGAAATGCATGGGAAATGCAGCATACCTACATATATCCCTGTCATTTGAGATCAAATCTGAATCACTGCATTCCTAGATTTATAACAGGTGTTGCCAGTTTTCTCATCGTAATTGAAATGCACAGGTTCAATGGCTTGCCAACAAATAGAGATACCCCCCCCCCACCTTAAAAAAAAAAAAAAGTGGCATACCATTTACTCACTTTTAATTGCCACATAAGATATCAGAATGGTCTCGTTCTGAGTCAATCATCAGACAAAGCAAAACTAAATATTTTCAGTAATACCTCCACTTGTTACATAACAAAGAATATTCTTGATTTTGTGATTAAAAATTCTACATTTTCTTATTATTTTTCCTTGTTCTTTAGCAGCTTACATTGCAGATATCTCATGTTAAAATGAATGGAGTTAATTCATTTTATGATCAAACTCTTCATATATGAGACCCGCTAAAACAAAAGGATCCTAAAGTCACTGACGGCTCAGCGGAGTAAAACGAGTTTGAAGTCACATCATCAAAATTGGTCAAAACTATCGGATTTCTGTTTTTGGCATAATTTTGTAGTCTAATGTTTTGTCTATCATCTGCCAAAATTTCGAAGCTAAAGGATCAAAAGAAAGGCAAGAAATTAGAGTTTTTCTGGGCCTTGATTTTCCGACTTTCAACGTAACAGAAACCTGTCCGAAGATTTGGGTTTAGCACCACAGCTAGACTCCGCCCCTAGCAACAAATGAGTGATCTTATTGGTCAGTGCCTGGCATCCTGATTATTGATTGGTCGTGCGTAGACCGCTGGCGCTAAGCTTGAATGAACATCGTGGAGGTTGCTAAGAGCACACCTTCTATTGTCAAGCGGTGAAAACTGTCTCACCTCCCCTTGATCATAATAGCGTCGGAAGGAAAACTTTGAAGGCGTTTTTCTCGAAACTCTGATTTCCTCAACCACTTGACATGGGCTAATAAAATCATTGATATCTCCGCAACTGAGTACTTTCATGAGTTGTGTTATATATGAAATTAAATTAGAAGAGTAGGGGAATTATGTCATGCCATTTTCAGAAAATTGTCCTCCCCGACTTTCGGATCCTTTTGTTGTAGCGGGTCACATATATCTCATTAATGATGTTAACGGCATAAATGCGATTAGTTTTGGCATAGATGCCATCTTTTAGTTCACTTTCAATTTTTGTCTGCAACAGTCTGCAGGTAATAAATCTAAATACATGTACATCAAAAACACCACACACAATATACACAAATGTTTCCTGCAAAAAGTCATTAAAATGGAATGGGCAATAACAAATGATATCACAAGAGCATTATTCAATTCACATAACTTCCTTGTACAAGTTTTCATTCATAATGACATAGTCATGGCTATTTTGGGGTGATTTTTTTTTTCCCTTCCCTCACGCACAATCTAAGCCTGGGCAGACGGAGAATAATAATCGAGTTCAATGCTTTCATTATTTCTACGCCAGTCAATGATAGCTGGTTGTCGTAATATCGCCATTATCAATGCACAGACAATTCTGACACATGCTGCATTTTTATCACATGAGCTTTGCTTGAAATGTGATAAGAGAGAGAGAGGAAAATATATGATGATGATGATTCACAGCATTTGTATGCCACCATAAATCTTTCTAAAAATAAAATCAAAGGTACAGACTCCTCAAAGAGAAATTAATAATTTCTCCTGCAAATCTGCTGCTCGTCCCTTGAGTGAAAAGCAACCAGTGTATAAAAAAAATACAATGAATAAAACAAATAGCATTTGTGTTAGGCCATGAGATCAAAATAATAAGTTACAATGGAAGTGATGGGTTGGTTTGGCTGTTTGTTTGTTGTTGTTTTTTGGCCATAAAAGAAACAATTCAATTGCCATTCACAGAGAGAAGAGGCAGTATAGCCACAATTATTGTGAATGCAAATACATGCCTATTCAGTTCCACAGTAATAACTGAAATGTAACATTGACTGGTATCATGAATATTTGTTCATCTATACATGAACACACATACATATCCCTGGGTAAACTTAAGTACCATGTCACTTTTAATCGTCAAATTTAAAAGAAAAATTTAAAAAGAGGAATAAAATAGTCTCAGGGAGACATGAACAATAAAAAATAGAGAAAATAAAAAATACTGCACTGATTTTTCACACATAGAGTGGAAGTGGAGAAATGTTATGACAGCTAAATGCACACATGATTTTTTTGCAACATTACCTCATACTTCCGGACAGATATAAAACAAACAAGAAGAACAGAAATATTGCATAGTTAAATCTGTATGACAGGCATACAATGAGAACAGAATGGTGCCACTGAATTAAAAAAAAGGGCTTTCTTTCAGAATGTTTTCATATAATTTACTGTCCCACATCTACACTGTAAATCCGAATTTTCCTGAGCATCGATTCTCATTTTCCTTCACACGCTAATAAAGAGGAAGATCATTTACGTAAGAGATACGCAGTAGAAGGCATGATGATTGTAGCTGTGCCTCTACCATACAACCATCAATGTAGCTGGGGAGAGGGTCCGTTGTTACGACTTTGTTGCTCGCCACAGGTAGGTTTGCACGGAGCGGGCAGGCACGTCCACGTTGATGTAGGAGTCGAGGTTGGCATCGTATATCGACACTGGAATGGACTTATCTTGCCTGCAGAGAGAGAGAAAAATACTTGGTGATGACTGAAGATGAAGTTTTGTGATGTTAAACTGGTCATTTTTGTGACAAGCTTGTCAATATTGCATCAGAAAATATATGATCTTGCATTATAAGCTCTTTAGAGTGAGCTCCATTGTGAAAGCTGCTTTGACAAAAACAGAAAAAAAATAATGATGATAATAAAACGAGAGTGAAGTTCATCCTCTTATAACGAGATATTTCTGTAACTGTCACGTTTGTGGGACGAGTAGGCAGCTGAAAACTGTTGAAGGAACTGTGTGCAGTATTGACTGTGTCCCAGGTATCATAAATCAACGATCAAATATCTTAATGACAGTCCCAATGAATGGCAAACACACAAATGATGTTCAGCTGTCTTTAAGATATCTAGGAGATGTTGTGGCAGAAGGCCAAGGTAGCACATAAAGTGGCACCCTCGCTCTTGTCACACATACAATGTAGACTGATATGGTGACTAGAGTGCAACTCTCAATGGAGTTTCATTGCAGTAGTTGCAAGGACAAGGGTGGTGGAGGAATAGTTAGAGGCATTTTTGGTAGTTCAGGGCATTATGAACTTGCAAGAGTCTGTTCTGTGCTATTATACCATAAAGAAAAGAACATGCCTTCTTTAGCTTAGCAAACAAAGCATACTGAATAAATACAAAACAATGTACTCCTTTAATACACAGCGCAACCTTATCTGTAACTCTTGACTCGTACAATCACTTCAGAATGAACTAGAGATAGTCTCGCACTGGTGGCTTGCTGCGTTGGCCAAGAGGTAAAATTTGAGTGTGGCATCTTGTCAAGTCAAAGTCCACATACAAGTGATATCTCTGCGTTTTATCACTTGATACACAATGTGACTTGACTGACAGTAGGCCATTTGGGCAACACTGATATAAGGAAGGGAAGGAAGATTTAGCGCATGGAGTAGAGACTTACCGGTAAGCGAGTGGGGGGGGGGGGGGGGGGGGGAGGTGAAGATATGAAGAAGCCAGGAAAGTTGTTTGCGGTGGCATTTGTTAAGACACTACCGTAAAAGTGGATGTTTTTGTGTGAGTAATTTTTTGGCGATCGGCTGGGTAAGATGAGTTCTGAATATTTCTAATCCCATGGAATAAAGACATCAGGGACTGAAATACATGGCAAGCAAAAATATTCTGGTCGCGCAAAATGTAAGGAATTAACAGCAAAACTTTCCACCTACAGTATGGCACATGAATGGGGGTCTATCACACACTAGATACATACTGCAACTATATATAAATGGGAAACAGGGCACTGGGGATTGCTGGTACAGGGAAGGGGAGGGACGACTCTATCACATAGCAGCTCCTGCAAAGATGGAAGATACCAGGAAAGTTGTTGGGAGGTAGACTTACGTGTTTAGGAGCACCATGGCAACAAGCCCATCTGGTCTGAGGAAGGCGATGGCCTCGAGGTTCTCGTCCTGCTGCTGTATTGTCAGATTAGCCCTGAACGAGTCTGGCAACACAAATTTACTGTGTTGAGAAAGAAATTCAAAAAAGAAAAAAGAGTACGCATTACTTCATGATTTTGCTCACAAAATGCACAAAATGAATCTGTAACAACATGACATCTATGTAGTATGCAACTGGCTATTATAAGGCTTTTGTAAAAGTCCCCAAGGATCTGCAGGAGGGCCCCTGCCTTTTTCTATTTGCCTCAGTGAACTCGGACATCTGTTACATAAGTATCATTTAAGTATCACTGCTACGCCAACAATATGATGTTGTATGCATCCTTTGAACCTGGTCAAGAAGACACTGTGTCTACTATACATAAGCTTGAAGTGTGTTTTGAGGATGCTCAGTAACTTGTACTCACCCTCACTCAGAGTAAACAATGTTAAGTCTGAAATTATGTTGTTTGGTTCTAGGGCCCAGCTGTCGAAGTCTGAAATATGCTCCATCAAAGTAGGGGATTCTTTAATTCCAGTATCACACAAATGTAGAAATCTCGGTGTTATTTTTGATTCTTTTATGTCCTTGTTATATCAAGTCTGTAGTATCTTTAAGTATGTATAATACCGACTGCATAACTTCAGGTTCATAAGAAAATATCTCACTCAGCTTAGTACAAAAAAAAAGTGCATGCATACACTCATTACTTCTCATTTTGATTTTTAAAATGTTCTACTGTAAAATACGTCACAATCACAATTACATCGTCCCCAGAAGCTCTAAAATAATACTTCCTGTATAATTTCATTATAACCTGAAGAGGAAACACATAACACCTGTACGTATCTCTCTCCACTGGCTGCCTGTTCAATATCGAGTCATGTTTGAGTTGCTGTTACTTGAATATCTATTCATTACATAGAACTGTCCCTCACAACAGTTTTAGCTTGATAATTCCTTATAATCTTCCTAGGAACCCAAGGTCTTTACACTCATCTCTTCTTGCTGTGCCAAAAACTCTTGCGGTGATCGATCATATCTACATGCTGGTCCATTCCTACTGAATAGACTCCCACAAAATATTAGTAATCACTCCTTTCTTCAGTAATTGTAAGATTTCACTTTAAAGGGACTGTACAGTACTGGTTGAGGTGGGGATTCATGTTTTGAACATTCCTAAGTGACATAATGAGAAACCTCTTATGAAATATGAAAGGGCATGTAATTTTAAGAAGGATTCAATGTCTATTTGATGAAAATTGGTTTTCAAATGGCTGAGATATCCAAAAAAGTGAAAATAATAAAAGGCGACAGGCCACACCTTTTATTAGGATCTCTTTGTTTCACCTTGTTTAAGGATATCTCAGCCATTTCAAAACCAATTTTCATCAAATAAACTTTTGATACCCCTTAGAATTACATGCTCTTTGACATCTCATAGAGTAGTTTCTGAATATCTTGCAAAACGTTAAAAGCTACTCCTCACCTCAACCAGAACTGTACACACCCTAAAAGCTGGTTATCTAGAAAAGAATTTTTGTAAACATTTTCTTCAACCCTTCTCCAACTTCTCCCTTCATATTTTCTACATGCCTTTCTCTGTGACATGATCATCTACCCATGATGGATACAGGGCAGACAACAAGTGTTCATATTACTATTATTATCATTACACTTTCACTCTCATTTTCAAATTGCTCTGTCTGATGATTGATGGTGTTCTTCAAAATGTTACTTAAATGCACTAGATGAAATTACATGCAACATTCATCATTTAGTTTCAATGCCAAGCTCTTGACTTCTTTATTCAAGTGGATAAAATGAAGGGATAAGTTGAACTACGAGTCACATCTTCATGAAAGTGTGGGCATTCATGGTGTATGGGCATGATACTGCACTTCACAAATAAGATGCTGAATAGAGTACATTATGTTATACATTTCGAAAGTACAAAAGCGCACAAACTGAGACTTTCATGACGATTCCAGGATTAGATTAAATTTTGGATCAAGATGGACGATGATGGAGTGAAAATGAAGTATTGTCACTTTTAAGAGAAAAGTTAATGGTTTTCCACCTTAAAGGGACTGTACAGTACTGGTTGAGGTGGGGATTCATGTTTTGAACATTCCTAAGTGAGATAATAAAAAGCCTCTTATGAAATATGAAAGAGCATGTAATTTTAAGAAGGATTCAACATTTATTTGATGAAAATTGGTTTTCAAATGGCTTAGATATCCAAAAAAGTGCTAATAATAAAAGGCGACATGCCACAACTTTATTAGGATCTCTTTGTTTCACCTTGTTTTTAGATATCTCAGCCATTTCAAAACCGATTTTCATCGAATAAACTTTTGATACCCCTTAGAACTGCATGCTCTTTGACATCTCATAGAGTGGTTTCTGAATATCTCGCAAAACGTTGAAAGCTAAATCCTCACCTCGACCATAACGGTACACACCCTTTAAGAGATGATACACGACATACGGGAGACAACATTTTTGCATGTTGTTAATTTCAAGAGTATCAGTCGACTTATACAATTTGAACTAGAAATGTCGCTGTAGCGACTGGTTATACCCCCGCCAAACAACATTTCATAAGCTTTGGTCAAAACAACATTTGATAAGCTTTGGTCAAAAAACTGAGGAAGTAGTTAAATCCACACGATCTTTCCTTGATCTTCTGCCATTAATATGCCGTTACCATGGCAACATACTTTTGGGTACTGTCAAAAAATATGTCTTGCACATCTACAACCCAAGGCACACATCTGTGCCAAGTTTTATGGGAATCGGTTGAAAACTGAGGAAGTAGTTCGCGACGCAAGATTTGCAACGGACCGACCGCCCGACCGCCCGCCCGACCGCCCGACCGCCCGACCGACCGTCCGCTGATTCCTATATACCCCCTTCAAACTTCGTTTGGCGGGGTTATAAACATATACTCCGTATGCAGTCTGAAATTTTACAAGTGATATTCAAAAAGCTGATTATGCCCCATAATATGATTATGTGGGTGAAGACAACAAGCTCAGCTGGACAAAAACAAACAAACAAACAAACTTTACATGCCATTTATTTGTCAAAATTTCTATTTGTGCAAATTTTGCTACTTGTGAGCTACTCACAAATTTTAGAGAACGCAAAAGCATTAATTCTGATCCCGACATAAATGTGACATGCATGCATACATTTCTCCATTCATAAGTCTATTTGATGTTTGCCAGTTCACCAACTTGCATGGTTGTTGGGAAGTCCTGATTTGCAAAATACAAGGGTTGCTAAATATATGGCATATATAGTAATGAAAATTAGAATAACATGCGCCCTGTTTCTTTTGCCCAATATCTACAGTGTGTCGTTGCCTGGGTAAGTAGGCAGGAATGTGTGTGAGTAGTAGTAGTAAATTGGGTTCTTCATCAATTGCATATAATGAAAAGGGTAGCTCACCTGAAATGACCCAGGTGGTAGTACATTGGGTTCTTGTAGAAGACATCATATTCTGCATCCACGATGATCGGCGCGTTCAGTTTGTGGTCGATCCAGCTGGGGCCGCCCTGAATGTTGAGGGCAATATTCCAGTCTAGCCAACCCCTCACCCAATGGCTCATATTCTGGAAAAAAAAACACACATTTACTCACAATCATTTTAGAAACAGGTTTGTTGTCCCCAGTTGCATGCTTTTCTATTGTTGTTGTTTGGGTATTTTTGATAAAATTCAGCTTCTTTCAGCTACATTTTCTTGTATTGTCTTCAAAAAGTATTTAGTTCCTTAATTTGAAGTGAAATGTCATTGCACTATCACACAAAGTTTCACTGCACTCTCACAGAGTTAAATGACAGCAAACATTGAGACAAAAAGAGAATTTGTACCAGGTTTTTTTTTTTTTTTTTCAGCTGATCATAGTGTAACACTGCGGAACTATTATCCTGACTTTACGAGCTCACTTTTGTATATTCTGCTCATCATATTCCATAAAAGCTTGCAGCATATTCTGTACGTATACATATTATAATTACCAACTTGAAAGCACACTCACATATATTATTCCACATGAAAAGAGAAAGTATGTTGGAGGGTCTTTGTCTTCGCAATACATGCAGTATCAGGCGTACCATGGAAACTATGGCAGAGCGCAATTTATCACTTGAACAGCGGCGCGAGTGTAACATTGACCTTGTCAAATCCCTGCAGTCGCAATTCCATGTAGATGATTGTGTCAGGAGCATTAAATGATTTACAATTCTTGCACCTGTTGTAGCCCAACTGCTAGAAATCCCAGTTGCCACAGAAGCAGTGACGTTTGCATGCTGCAAAAGGATCATAGTCCTCTCATGGAAGAGAACCAGGGTGTCAACACCAACAAATAGTACACCTTTACCTCAATGATACTCTGGGTGTAGGCCTCCCCCTGGGTCCATCTACCCAGGGTGACTTTTCGGCCCGGGACCTCCGAGGTGCCCTGGCACGCCTCCGTGTACAGGATGAAGTAGTCCGGGAAGAGCTCATTGGTCAGGTCGAGCTTGAGGGGCGGGGCCGACTTGTCCCAGTACCAGTGGACGGCGATGCCCTTGATGTACTTGGCTGCATCCTTGTCACCGAGGACCTGATGAACAGCGCAAATGAGATTAAGCCTTTCTGTACCAGAGACTTTAGACAATGTGCACAATGATACGTAATTTCCTGAGCCAATTAGCACATAAAGCACATGATGGGCTCAGCACTTCTTCAGACGTAGAACTTCTGTCATTTGGATCAAATACACCTTTTATACAGCACTTTCACTTTTGAAATAACAAATGTAAGAGCAGCATCAAATTGCTTTCAATTGTTTACAATTACAATTCCCTTAAAAATTTAATGGTGCCACATTATGGCATACTTCATTTCAAATGGGACCTGCAGTACGCTCGACAAGCTTGCTTTTAAGTAGGTTCCTTCATATTTCAGATTCCAAGTTCCATATATCGACCACCATATGTTTTATATGTTTGCAATATTCTATGTATGCCTCCTAGCTGGATATCATGTATTATTTGATTTTGTTATATTTGATGTATTTTTTTTTCATTGAGAAATATGAAAATACAATTAAAATTGAAATTGAAATGACAACAAAACAGAAATATATTTCACAGAGTAAAGAACGAGGTCCATTGCACACAGATTTTAACTTCAGTAAGCAAAGTAAAGGAGAACTGAAATTCCATGGGGGGGGGGGGGGGGGTTTAAATTCAACCTGTTGAAGATGGGCTAATTTTGCTACAATACTCATTTACCATAGACACTTGCCTCAATGGGTTAAGAACTCTAGTACGTGAGGAAGTGAGTTGCAAGAGATCTCGACAGAAAGGAAAGTGGAGGACATGACCACCCACACATACTGATGTCAATGTGCCAAAACATCCATATGCTGAAATGTATTTCAACATGAGTAAGGGCAATTTGCCAATCAGTTGCAACAAAAACAACTTGTTGCAAGAATTTAATTGATTTGAACATGTGACCACATACCACAAAATCCTAAAAAACAAGTTGTGCAGGTCAATTTCCAAGCAGAACCAAAAGTCTGTGCTTTGGGTAAATGAAATTGATAACTAAGTTTTTGCATTTTCTGAGGGAGTTGCTTTCCTTCTACTGGTTTCTGAAATTTGGAGCCAAAAATAAAGTGAAACTAAACTGATTTTGACTGAGGGTTCTTTTTTTTTTCTCCACTTCTACTTATGAAGCATATGAAAGTGGAAACCTGAAAAAAAAATATCTAAAAACAGTCAGCAATAGTGTTGATACTTATGTTTTAAACATACAAGTATAGATGAATTAGATTCTTCTAAACAAAACTCCCAAGCAAAATCACTCACTCTGACTGGCCAATCAGGTAGCTCGAATCGCTGGTCGTCAAGCATCATGATGGTGATGTTGCCGAGCCCTTGAGCCTCCAGGGTGGGGCCCAGGTCAAGCTTCACAAAATCCCTCTCCAGCTCCGGAGTCAGGTAAAGGCAGGCATTGGGTTGGTCCTTGATACCGCCAGCAAATGGTTCATTTTGTACCGTCATGCCCCACAAAGGCACATTGTGGTCTGCATAGCCCTTGATAAATCTAAGGCAAAAGGTATACATACACACATATACTAAGAGTAGATGGATTAATACTGGTAGATAGATATATAGATAGATAAATAGATAGATAGGTAGATAGATAGCTAGATAGATAAATAGATAGATAGGTAGATAGATAGATAGATAGATAGATAGATAGATAGATAGATAGGTAGAGAGATAGATAGATAGATGAATATATAGATAGGTAGATAGACAGATAGATAGATAAATAGATAGAAAGGTAGATAGATAGATAGATAGATAGATAGATAAATAGATAGATAGATAAATAGATAGATAGGTAGACAGATAGATAGATAGATAAATAGATAGATAGGTAGATAGATAGATAGATAGATAAATAGATAGATAGGTAGATAGATAGATAGATAGATAGATAGATAAATAGATAGATAGGTAGATAGATAGACAGACAGACAGATGTGTTGGCTCAGTGAGTAGAGCGGCTGCCCTCACAATCGGGAGGTTGTGGGTTCAAACCCCGGCCGCGTCATACCAAAAGACGTTAAAAGATGGGAGTTGCTGCTACCTTGTTTGCCGTTCAACAGTTGAAAAGGTTAGAGCAACGTCGATCTGGCGCTGCTCAGTGGCTGCCGGGCCCACGATCAATTGGGCAAAAAGAATTTCCATTCTTGGACAATAAAATTTGGAGTTTATATCCAAACAATTATTATTATGGATGGATGAACAGACTGACAGAAACACAGAGTGACAAAAATGAAGTTTGAGATTGGCATTGCTCTCAGATTTTGCTCCTTTTAATCAAGCTTTTGGCCTATCATGGCCCTCATCAGGATATACCAAGAGAACATAAAGCTAGAAATTTAGCATCTAAATGGGATCATGTGCCACGATATAAGTGCAATATCATACAGTGCAATATGACATGATTTCGTCAAATGCTGAGATAATAACACACAAATGCGTTCTGCTTATTATCACAAAGGGACATCAGGTTTCCACAGGACACCCTAAAGTTGCAGGGAAAAACCTACAAATGTGATGAAATCACACTACCCAACTGCGGTGTGACTACAGTACACGGAACACCGTCGAGTAATGCATAGTGCATTGTACTCATTTGGTGCTAGTCTGGTGTTATCTCTGCAACACTGTGTTAAATGAAGCCTTGACACCTAGTGTTTTCCAAACAACAAGGCAGCATCTGCAGAACGGTCATGGGATTGCATGATTGGAAAAAAACAAACAACACTAATTTCGTTCACATTAAACCCTGACTGCTTCACTTCATTAAAATATTAGGGCACATGTGTACAATTATCAACAAATATATCTGACTCTCTCTATTAAGTTCCCTGGAAAACAATTTATAATATACCTTCGTCTATTATAGTCATGCCTATAGTCCACCTTGGTATACCTTTTTTTCTGACCTAGCCTATCTTTTTTGACTTGCGCGAGATTGAAGCAAGTAAGGTTGACTGTAGTAGGTTGACTTTAGTAAAGACTAGCCCTGGACATGTCTTAACGTGATGGCACTGATCTTCCCTGATATCTTCCTTTTTGATACTTTGCCCCTTTAATGATGCTTAGCCTTGTGCTATATTTTTCAATGCCAATATCAATGTATGGTCATTACATGCAGTGTTTATAGGTCTTGAAATCAAGAGACAACAATGGTACTAAAAATAGGTCAAGTGTTTAAATACAGAACTACAGAAACCCACAGAACATCTAGTCAATCACACATCTGGTCTGATGTACAAAGATTTTATATACCGAGCACCGGTTAATGACAGGTGTCATATGACATTTGTTTTATGTGGGCGTAGGTGTTTTGAGAGTGAAACCTGCAATCACAATGTTAAAGATGTTAACAATTAACAGTTTGTAATTATAAGTGCATTTCTCATTAAATGAATGTTTATATGGCTAATAAATCACAAGCTAGTGTCTTTCATTTTCCCACATTGGAAAAATTTCAATTTCTAATGGCAGATGCACCATTACTGCAGGTGATTAAAGAAATTAGCATAACACAACCAAAAGCAGGATGAACAAATAATTCCCTTTCGATCTAAATATAACCAGGAACTGCAGAGGTCCATGAAACTAATACACAAACCTCTGGCCATGATCTACACATTTGAGAACACAATGAAAGGATGCATGTATAGTGTCTGCTTGTCTATTGTGCTGGACAATGTTTTATCATGGAAATGTATAGATAGATTGGTTCAAACACTAAACTTCCCAGGTACTTGACCAAAATGATGTTCTGCACATCCAAGCAGTTGTTACCAACTGATACAATGATTGGATGAAGTTGGCCCAATTTGTTCCACATGACTCAACCAAAGTACTAAGTTCTGCACACGAAATCAACAACAAAAGTCCTTTCCGAGAGTGTAATTGGTCGCACAATAAAGTGCAGTGAACTTTAATGCACATAAACAACCTCCTGATTCCAGTGTGAAATACACCAAGGGCTTTTCTAACTACAGATGGCTCGCAGGAACATCACCCAGCTGCCTTGAAGTGAAGTAACATTTTCGTGGCAACAAAAATCCTAAATTTAATCTCTCCGTTGGTTTCTATAATACCCAGCTGAAGATCAGCAAGCCCATTCACCATTCTTGTGTAGCAATGATCCTCAGTCAGTGGTGACACAATAAGAATTACGGAATTACTTGAAGGTAATCTCTATTCACTGACAAATTAGTGGTGCTGAAAGCACTCCAGCATACAAAAGTGCAGAAAGGATTAACTGACTACACCAAGGCCAATAACTGAAATCAGTTTAGGACCTTACATATCGTCGCCGGTCACACGAACCGACGAATCACTCGATTTTGGGTCAAATTTTCGATTTTGAGATTTTCAATCATTTCGATAGTAGACATTCCATACTACATATTTTGAAATTCTCAGTGTGTAATTCGGTGTAATTTTTACGTAGTTATCACTTTTGTAGAAGTATGTAATTTCATTTGTGAAAATTATTTGTTTTCCCTATAGACGCGTGTGTTAAACAATCAGGCGATTCGACGGTTCGGTGACCGCGCGTACTAGTACGCGCGGTCACCGAACCGACGAATCAGTGCGCATTGACTTGCGTGTTGTTTTTGAGATTCAACAGTTCATTGACCGCGCGCATAGTGTGCGTACTATGTAATACATGTGTTGACAATGACAACGCTCAATGTACATGTACATATGGACACACATGGAAAATGACAACGTTCTGTGCAGACCGAAAATACATGCATGCAGCTCTTTGACGATTTCCCGCTTATTTGTTAACTATACAATTCGATAAAAACTTCACAAGTTAGAGCAAGAATTGAAGTCTGGTGTACTACAAAAATAATTGGAAATTATAGACATGAAAGTGTAGCAACCATAAGTCAAAAATGGGCTAACTTCAAACGCGTTTTTCTCGAATTGTCATTCTTACGCAAACCTGAGGGATTCGTCGGTTCGTGTGACCGGCGACGATATGTGTGACAATGGGTAACATGACATTTGCTCAGATAATGCAACGATGGCTCCCATGAAATCTCTGCACACCATGCCAGACGTAAAACCTTCCCACAAACACAACCCTAACACTATTCCTGATTCTCACATCAATTAAACCTCAAACCCTATCACAACCCTAACCCTATTAAACCCAACGTCCTTGTAGAAAATAAGACTGGAGCTATTGTCGCAAGACCAAATGCTGTATTGCTGTGACAATGAGACTTTATGAAGGAACCCTACGGAATGACTGGAGATTAGGAACCAATCTTACTTGGCATAATAGAGGGCCAGAGTCTTGTAGTACTGGCCACCTGGTTCCCCAATCAGTTTCCCACGGTAACGGTATGTCCCGCTGGTCTTCATCCACTTCGGAGGTGACCAGGAGGTGCAGAAAAACTTCAGCGGCCGCATACTGACCTCCATTGCTTCTTGCAGGACGGGAATCTACAAGGGAAACAAACAGTTGGTACTTGCAGCTATTAGAGCAGTGGTTTTGTGTACAGATATTTTCGCAAATAAGGAGGTCACAGACATTTTCGTGAGAAGTTGTTTTCGCAATTTTGACACCAATGCTACCATAAGTGCACTTATGCCTGTCAGTTAGAGACATTTTTTGCATGTTGTTAAATTCGCGATCCAACAGTAATTTGCGAAAATAAACCCCTCACAAAAATAACAGCTTACACAGCATCTTTACAAATACAATGTACAACTTCAGGGTAAATGATAATAAATGATCTAAATTTTTACAATGAAAAAGGAGACAGATTTACATACATACCTTGAAGTTTACATCCTCATCAGCCAGTGAAAAGTTGGCAAGCTCAAAGTCGTTCTCGCTCTCACACAAACTGTACGGCCGCTGAGAGAAGTCACAGGTGCCCACGTTGATTCTGCTGAAGGTGTATTCAATACCTGGGATGGGACAGCAAAAGTACCAAGGACTCAAATCTAGAGAAATGTTCTGGAACTTTTCATCTCAGACTAAAACCAACTAACAACATCGATCCATCAGTACCTGCCTACCCCAAGCCCATCCAATAAATCCTGCAGACTTCACAGCACACTTTCCAAAGGGTAGAATGTGGATTTGTATCACAACAAATTTTCCAGGGGTTTTTTTTTTTTCCTCCTGAAATGTCTACATGTTGACGTAATTTAAGTGAGATAAAAGATGAAGTGGACACGTGTATATGTGCTTGATTTGACACTACACATATCTTGTTCAATACAAAAAAAAAAAAATGTGAAATGCACATTTGTATGTATGACATGAGGTAGACATATCATTTCATTTGTTAAAAATATGTTTTGAATAGTCACTCTCAACTATATGATTCATCTCATTTGCTCCCACATAAAACACGGATTAAATTGTTGGTATTTCATATTGTTTGTTTGTTTGTGTGTTTGTTTGTTTGTTTGTTTTAAGTTGTTAAAAGAGGAAGACAGTGCAATTGTAAATATTCTTTCTTTCACCATATTGTGAAATGTTATCTAAGAGTAGGTTACTTTTCACTTACATGTATGCACCGTCCAGTACAGAAAGCCATGTTTCACAAGGCCTATAAATCACTGACCCTTGGTGACCTACAGATAAGCTTTGCATTGCTACCAGCATAGACATTTAAAATGTCAAGAATTCCATTGTTCAGGAAAGTCGGGCGGGACTGTTCTGTGTTATTGCGTATCAGGAGCAGAGAAATATTTGCTCTGTGATAGCGGTGAGTGCATAATACTCAGTGATGTGATATGATAGTGTCATTATATCAGGACTTCATGACAGAACACACAAGGGTTTACAGTGTTACAGATAAGAATGACGATAACCTCTATATCTTCATCCATTGAGATATGATATGACAAACACATGTACGAGTATGCTTACAATGTACATTGCATAATCACCTTTCACCATGGAAAAGGCCAACAGTACCTACTAAATTTGGAAAACTGAAGACATATTTAACCCGTTGAGGACGAGTCCCGAGTATACTCGGGCAGGTGTCTATGGGAAATGCGTGTTGTAGCAAAATCAAACCGTCCTCAACGGGTTAAACAATTCGAATCATACAAATTTCTGTGGGTTCGGTAGTTCATGATTGCGCATTCATGAGGAAGGGAAAATAACATCAGAGACATAAATCGTTGTATATATGGGTCATTCCATCGGGTTGGGGCAAAAATTGTGACATCAGAGTCCAAAAATAGAAGTGTGATAAATGGATTGTTTTGTTTATTCCAAGTTTTGTGGGACAATTCTTCAACTAAATCCACTCAAGGCTTCATAATACTGTCCTTCATATTTGAGTAAACTGAGAAACAAGATTTGACAAAATACCACCATTACATGGACATCATTTATCATCCTTGCTAAGACTATACTTGCTTACCTTCAAAATAAAAGGAGTTGATCTCAATCACTCCTAAGAAACTTTTTACTAACAAAATTGTTAATCACTTTGTTCCACATTTTTCAACATGTTACAAGTATTTTGACAGATAGAGCATCAATAAATGGAACGTGAGACTCCTTGTGTATAGCAGTACCATGTTCTGTGTTGTTCTTTTTTCTCACCAGGCAAAGAAATTCAATTTATGATGGAATGTAGAACTAGGTATTGAAGAGAAATCATGCCTAATCAGAATGTAATAATTTTCATTGGAAATACTTGACCACTTTTTCTGGCCTGACCTTCCATTTTTTATGTTACCACCATTACATGGACATCATGTCTCTGTAACAGAGGTATCATTGGGAGCATTATAACTAAATGTCCATCAAGGGTCATTACATACCAAATTTAACTTTTTGCCACAGGACCAATTAATACTACTACTGTTGTACTAGCAGAAAAACACCTTGAATGTCAAATTCTTTGGATGGAAATAAAAGGACTAAATATTAAAGTTGAAACGAGAATGTAAGAAATTATTTACAAGTGATTTTCAAAATCATACTAATCCTGTTCAAGTTTCCACTTCGGTTTGTCTTTTGAATCATGTCTTTTTCTGTGTAGATACAAAAAGACTGTTAAATCTTATAATTTCTAAATCTTTGATTACTTTAAAATGTCAATATCTCTTTCAAGACATTACCTTAAAATGTGCATGCATCTGTTACGTGGACATTATGTCCCCGAAATGGTGGTACAATGGCACAGAACTAACAGTCTGATAATGGTATAAAACTTGTGATACTTGAAATGATATCAAATGTACACATGTGTATGGCAAGTTGCATCCTGGTGAAAGAAAAAATGGATGAATGCATGGCAAAATGTTTATTTTTTGGCACAACGTGTGCATCCCCCTCCCTTTTTCTATAAAACTGCAAACATTTAGATTTTATGACTTTGTCCGAGCAGTAGATGTGTACAACTGTTACTTTATTCTCATTCACATAACTTTTTCTTGACCTGGTAAATGAAGGAGAGTAAGAACATATAATGTTTGAGTACTGAATGATTGGTGTTTGACAAAAATAACTTATTCAACTTATCATTTTGATTTGTATTACTGTTACATGGATATCATGTCCCTGTAATAGTCATATCGAATGGTATTACATTACTGAATTTTGATAGTTGTCCAGTATCAACCACCTGATGCAAACTCAATATAAACTCAAGCAAAGGTATACATCACATCCAGGCAAGCTTCTAAAATGTGTAGCAATGAACAGGTAAGAGTTTGTCTTCCATACACAATTATAACTCTGAGACCTTTGATGCATTACCGAAGAGATGTACGAAAAAATGTACTAGTTTATTTCTCCTAAACTACAAGTATGTCAAGACATGGCATTACAACGACCTAGCACATGGTTGATACGTTCCAAAAATACTGTAGCTTGTTGATTTTGATTACTTTAATTTTCCTCACTTACATGGACACACAATAGAATTGAATATTAATTGCAATATAATGATGTCATCCCTGAACTTATAAGTGGATAAAACATTAAATGTAAACATGCAAAAAATACTTGGTAAGCACAAATAGTTGTTAAAATGAATACATTCATATATTTAAAGTCTATATATATTGCATTAAAAATTAACAATGAAAATAATCACACATGCTTTTGCTTTTTCATATTAAAACAAATACCCACTCCAAACAAATAGAAGATAAATTTCAAGGATAATGAACTGAAAAAAAAAATAATACGCGCTGACAGGTTGATCAACATTCTTCACGCAGAAGTTGTGACTCCATCAACTTTCAGCACTCATCATTCTTCATTTGTTGTTTTTTTTTTTATCACTAAAATTGTATTTCATATCAATTAATTTGTTTGGAGAGGGTGTAGTTTGGGGAAGATTACCAAAATTATAGACCGATAAATCTAGCTCTTGTTCGGTGGCTTCATGCAAAATGTACTGTCGGCAATAAAGTCAGATCCACTCCTGACCGCAAAGTTAACAAGAGGCTACCAAGCAAGAGGAACATTGATTGGTCTACCAGAATTATAGCTTAAAATGAATTGGACTGTGGTCATGCATCATTATGCACAAAGTGATATTTTTATCCTGACACAAATCCCACAACCAGAACTGATGTTTCACAGGACATAGAGAGACTACCTGATCTATAGTGCCAGTAGACTACCTGATCGTAGTCGGTTTCTGAGGATTCAGTCCATACTAACTTAACATATTTTGGAGGAAAAAATATGCCTAATTGCAAATGAGACATGTTGGCTAACAATCGAAACCTGTCTGTACAGAATTCTAGTAAATAAAGATATTACTTTCTTTGAGGCCTTTATAGCAACTCTGGAATAAAACAGGCAATGTCTCACTTACAGTTTTCACTTACACGAAAAGAGATATGTGGGACTGTTATAAGAGATTCTGGACTATTGGGGATAATTTTTTTTAACTTAAAAACACTTTCTCCATTATACTATGTTGACACATTTTCATGGTAGGTTAAATTGATGTCATGAAACAAGTACCAATATATATCGCCTCATTTATGTCACTTAAAAAAGGAGAACTTCTTGGAAATCCAATCCACCATTACAGGGACATTGCTGGAAGATCAGCCACTGCAGGGCTTCAGAAGGCACAATATCAGATTGATTTATGTGCACATGGTTTTCAGCTTACCTCCCATCCTCCTGATACAGCAAGGTCTCTTCTCCAGTCTCTCTTTTTTTGTGCATGCCATGAAATGTGATCCACCGTTACAAAATCAGCCAGGACATCGCTCAAAACACCCGTGACCCTCCATTAGTTTACATAACATAGACCTATGTTTTCAAAGCTGATCTTTTGATGAAAAGTTGCCTACCACCTGCCCTTTATTTCTGACACATAGCCATGGAAAGGATAATTTATGAATGCAAGTAATCTACCACAATACCAACGTTACCAAAAAAGTTCAACTAGGACATCGCATGTAACGGTGGTATGCCTGTGGTTGAGGAATGATTTATGACCTGAAGTCACTTTTCATTTGCTATCCTATTACTGTTTTGCTGATAAACGAATGTTGCTTTATCAATTGTGACCATCTGATTCTGACTTTGTTTATCTGTCAATCAGATATCTTCAACTGAAAACAACCTTTTTAGATGTCACACTTGGTACCCAAAAAAAGAGCATGGACATCATCACTAAAAGACACACCGGCACCAACTCTTGTGATTCAATGTTTTTATTTCTTCGTCAAGTAATCACCAACACAATTACCTTCCCACAAAACCACATTGCAACATCAAATACCTAATGAAATTTTCAGGATAAAGCGAGCAATTCCTTAGGAACACAAAAAAGTGCTGTTGCCCCAATCCCATGGAATGACCCATATGTAAGTGTCTGGATCTGGTTGGCATGCATGAACACTCATGGCCTTGCCTGTTTCATTCAGAAGCTCACTCTCTTGCTTATCAAGTATTTTTGAGAATATAGTGGCCACGATTTGGCATAATTAACATTACAGTACTGTATGTCTGCACTGATTGAATAGTGCAAAAGCTGAAATATTTGCATGAGTAATTTTTCGTGCTCAGTTGGGTAGATGGAGTTTCATGTGTTTTTATTTCGCAAATTCAAAGAGAAAAAAAATGGTTCTTGTATTATCGACATTGTGCATTTCTATTCATGTGTAAATTTCTACACCAGCTCACTTCACAAATCTGTACACACTGAATTTCTCTATAGAAAGACATTTCTTGCTTTTTTCAATGTGTGCATTCAGTATGCATCAAAACATATACCACACAAAACACAAGCTACCCCAGGCCATACAGTAGGTTAAATGCCTACACACGGTTCAATGCAACTTCACAAATGTCAAGTTTTTATAAATTCACTCATATTTGTTTGTTTTCCCATTTTTTTTATCTTAATCAAAACATAAAAAATTACACATCTTATCATTTTATACTATTTTTTTGAATTTTGAGCGCCTGACATAATGTATGCTAAACAGTTAATATCTCTCACAACAATGTGGCCCCATTTTCCACTGATAAAATACAATAAATGTGATGTGCATTGTGCTATTAGAAAGGAGAAGGACCTGCCCACAGTATCAAGATGTACTGTTTTGTGTGTGGTCATGCCTTCCCAGCAACCTTTGTTACTCAAATATTTACCAGTGATACACATACATTGGAGGTCAATCCACGAATCTCTGATGGGCACAGCAAAAAAAAAAAAAAAAAAAAAAAGGTATGCTTGATACTTAATACACTGTACTACATTTACTATAACGTCCCTGGGGTAATAAGACCTTGTACACTGTACCACAAAATCATTTATTTTCAGGGGAGCTAAATAACTTTTCTTCTTTTTTTTTGTCATTTTCACACAATAACATCAATGTTGATGCAATGAATACAGGAAAGTTTGGTAAACAAATTCAGTTCATGGAGAGTGGCGTCAAATTGAAATACCGGAGTACATGTTACATGCACATGATCACATTTGTTGAATAACTACTGTAGTTGTTTAACCTTCATAACATACCTTAGGACAGGAAGTCATGCTGGCAAACTAATGGGTGTTTTGTGAAGGTTATCTGCTTTAGTAACTACAAATTTGGCATGAAATTTTAAACTGTGCTTCTGCTTCACTTTGCATACTGTACAATGACAAACACAAAAGGAAGGATGCATGCGTAATGGAGATCAATATGCATTGTCCCAAGCAAATCACAAGTATGCAAAATTTGCCAAGTTTTGTTTCACAGCACAGATATAAACACACTAATATTGAGGTCGGGTATTTGACTACGCATGACCTCAATGCACGCATAGGAAATATGTTTTCCTTGACAGGAAACAAAAGCCACGCAAGAGGATGTTGGCACTGGAATTTTGATCATTGTGCCAGTCCCTGTTTCTTACATATCGCATGATGCTCAATAACCAAGAACAATCCTGAAGCATAAAGAATTTAGCAATTTAGCTCTTCCTTTTATCTCTGAACCCCTCTTTAGTCTCCTGGGATGAATACACAAACAATTCACATCAGTGCCATTTTCAAGAGTAAACAGAATGATGAAATCTCGCCCTGTCACCATCGCGACGTGAAAATGCTAATGACCAGTCATTATACCTCACTTATGACTAGTCATAATCGCAAATTTCTGTGTTCTTAATCTTAAAGGCAAAATAAATGCCCGATAATGTGTACACTCTCAACCACTCATTTTATGGATCTGCTCCATCATTGTATAATTACAAATTTACCTGTCGCAGCCGCAGGTAAGATCTTTGCTGGTAACTACAGTGACATATTTCAAGATGATGATCCCAAGGGGGTTGGTTAAATGCATTTACAGTACCTGATAAATTCTGACCAAAGTGAACATCATGATGTCTTACAATGAAGTGTGTGTGTGTGTGGGGGGGGGGGGGGGGGAGGGGGTGGCGGGAGGTAAATCCTGTAAGGCAAGGCTGCACACTAACCCATTTCTTCTACTGGTCCGACCTGTCTGTTGGACCAGTAGGTACCCAATTTTTTTTTTTTTTTTTTACCGGTCCAAGAGTGATTTTTGCTGGTCAGGGACCATTAGACCAGTGCCAGTGTGCAGCGTTGCCTCAGGAAATCATATCATATCAAACTAGATATATCGCTATGGCGACTGATATGCCTCCGCCATCATGCATGGTTCTCCTAATAGGTCTATAGTACAATGTCTTGACAATGTGTGATGACAGTTTCACACAATTGGCAAAATATTAAAATGACAGGTTTGCCACAAATGTGCTGAATGTTCACTTTCCTAGAACTAGGTTCAATTGGATGAATTATTCAAATGTCAGAGTGCAGGTATTTGGGGAACTAATGATTTTTACTTGACTTTTGACCCTTTTATAAGTTTATGCTTTGAGTAATTTTCAAGGTATTGAGAAAAAGTATAATTTCAGTATCAAATGGGAAAATAGCATTATCTAAACCTGGTCTTTGACCGTTGACCTCACAGTTCCACAGAGAATCACTGTTAGGTAGAACATGCATAAATATGTAAGTTTCATGATGATACCTTGAGTTACTTTCGAGATATGGAGGAAAAAGTGCAATTTAGCACTTTCACTTGACCTTTGACCTTTGACCTTTTGGCAAGAAACTTCCCAAAAAATATATATTGGGTAATACATGCCATACATCCAGTTTAAAAAAAAAAAAAAAAAACTTCAGGCATATTGCATTTTAAGGAAAGTAGTGATATTTTGAGGAGTTGACCTTGACCTTTGACCCCCCTGACCTTTGACCCATGACCCCCAACTTCCCTAGATAATCACTGCCCATCGGTACAAGCATATATACTAAGTTCTATGAAGATACCTTGAACCATCTGCGAGATATGGAGAAATATGTGGAATTTCAATTTTTTTTCACAAAATAACCTGTGACCTTTGACCTTTGACCCTGTGACCCTAAAATCCACACAAAGTATTATCCCCCAAGGATATACCCTCATACCAAGTTTGATGTAAAACCACCACACGGTTCTTGAGATATCGACAAAAACAAAACGGGACGGACGGACGTACGGACGGACGTACGGACGGACGGACGGACGGACGGACGGACGACCCGAAAACATAATGCCTCCGGCCACTTCGTTGCGGAGGCATAATAAACTAGATATATCGCTACGGCGACTGATATGCCTCCGCCATAATGCATGGTTCTCCTAATAGGTCTATAGTACAATGTCTTGACAATGTGTGATGACAGTTTCACACAATTGGCAAAATATTAAAATGACAGGTTTGCCACAAATGTGCTGAATGTTCACTTTCCTAGAACTACATGTAGGTTCAATTGGATGAATTATTCAAATGTCAGAGTGCAGGTATTTGGGGAACTGATGATTTTTACTTGACTTTTGACCCTTTTATAAGTTTATGCATTGAGTAATTTTCAAGGTATTGAGAAAAAGTATAATTTCAGTATCAAATGGGAAAATAGCATTATCTAAACCTGGTCTTTGACCTTTGACCTCACAGTTCCACAGAAAATCACTGTTAGGTAGAACATGCATAAATATGTAAGTTTCATGATGATACCTTGAGTTACTTTCGAGATATGGAGGAAAAAGTGCAATTTAGCACTTTCACTTGACCTTTTACCTTTTGACCTTTGACCTTTTGGCAAGAAACTTCCCCAAAAATACATATTGGGTAATACATGCCATACATCAAGTTAAAAAAAAAAAAAAAACCTTCAGGCATATTGTATTTTAAGGAAAGTAGTGATATTTTGAGGAGTTGACCTTGACCTTTGACCCCCTGACCTTTGACCCATGACCCCCAACTTCCCTAGATAATCACTGCCCATCGGTACAAGCATATATACTAAGTTCCATGAAGATACCTTGAACCATTTGCGAGATATGGAGAAAAACATGAAATTTCAATTTTTTTTTCACAAAATAACCTGTGACCTTTGACCTTTGACCCTGTGACCCTAAAATCCACACAAAGTATTATCCCCCAAGGATATACCCTCATACCAAGTTTGATGTAAAACCACCACATGGTTCTTGAGATATCGACAAAAACAAAACGGGACGGACGGACGTACGGACGGACGGACGGACGGACGGACGGACGACCCGAAAACATAATGCCTCCGGCCACTTCGTTGCGGAGGCATAAAAATCAAAACTAAGACATGATGCCACTTACCATCTGGAGAGAAATACGCCCGGATCAACTTTGTCTGTGCAGCAGCCGAGAGGTTGCGGATGCTCAGACCAGCAGAGTCTGTGGTAGCACCACCAAAGCCCATGACTTTCTGATACAGAGCGGACGTGTTCACTGTCAGCTGGACTGTGGGGTGAATACAGAGGAGCAATGATAAATTTGAATTCATAGACTATTAAAGGGGAAGGCTAGTAACTGATCAGTGGGAATCAGTGGAAATGCTGGGAGATGATTGTTCCAATCCTTATGGGATTCATTCAAGAGTTCATTGTATATCTATTGTTGTGTGAAAATGATTTGCTTCAGAATGGTCTCATATTCAAGTAATGTGCAGTTTAATGCTTCTAGGTTAGCGTCCCTGGTCAGTGACGGAGCATTAATCTGCACATTACTTGAATATGAGACCGTTCTGAAGCAAACCATTTTCACACAACAATAGATATACAATGAACTCTTGAATGAATCCCATAAGGATTGGAACAATCATCTTCCAGCATTTCCACTGATTCCCACTGATCAGTTACAAGCCTTCCCCTTTAAGAGATAAAAACAAAATAGTAGAGGTGGCGAGAGGAAAAGCCTGAAGGAGGTCACTTGGCTGAATGAAAGGTACATTATCTGCAAGTGACGATCCTTCAATGCACTTTTTAAACAGCGTGTTGGATAGCCATGGTGTGATGAGGCTGTACAATATGTGTTTGATATACCACAGGTACTACTTTATCCCTGTGAAATTTGTTAAGCTCATTATACTACTTCTGAAAGAAATATGCATTAATAAACTAGATATATCGCTATGGCGACTGATATGCCTCCGCCATAATGCATGGTTCTCCTAATAGGTCTATAGTACAATGTCTTGACAATGTGTGATGACAGTTTCAAATAATTGGCAAAATATTAAAATGACAGGTTTGACACAAATGTGCTGAATGTTCACTTTCCTAGAACTAGGTTCAATTGGATGAATGATTAAAATGTCAGAGTGCAGGTATTTGGGGAACTGATGATTTTTACTTGACTTTTGACCCTTTTATAAGTTTATGCATCGAGTAATTTTTCAAGGTATTGAGAAAAAGTATAATTTCAGTATCAAATGGGAAAATAGCATTATCTAAACCTGGCCTTTGACCTTTGACCTCACAGTTCCAAAGAGAATCACTGTTAGGTTGAACATGCATAAATATGTAAGTTTCATGATGATACCTTGAGTTACTTTTGAGAAATGGAGGAAAAAGTGCAATTCAGCACTCTCACTTGACCTTTGACCTTTTGACCTTTTGTCAAGAAACCTCCCACAGAATATATATTGGGTAATACATGTATACATCAAGTTAAAAAAAAAAAAAACCTTTATTCATTGCATAAATATAAGGAAGTACATTTGTAGTGATATTTTGAGAAGTTGACCTTGACCTTTGACCCCCTGACCTTTGACCCATGACCCTCAACTTCTCTAGATAATCACTGCCCATCGGTACAAGCATATATACTAAGTTCCATGAAGATACCTTGAACCATTTGCGAGATATGGAGAAAAACATGAAATTTCATTTTTTTTTCACAAAATAACCTGTGACCTTTGACCTTTGACCCTGTGACCCTAAAATCCACACAAAGTATTATCCCCCAAGGATATACCCTCATACCAAGTTTGATGTAAAACCACCACACGGTTCTTGAGATATCGACAAAAACAAAACGGGACGGACGGACGTACGGACGGACGGACGGACGGACGGACGGACGACCCGAAAACATAATGCCTCCGGCCACTTCGTTGGCGGAGGCATAAAAAAACCTTCAGGCATACTGCATTTTAAGGAAAGTAGTAATATTTTGAGGAATTGACCTTGACCTTTGACCCCCTGACCTTTGACCCCTGACCTTTCATCCATGACCCCCAACTTCCCTAGATAATCACTGCCCATCGGTACAAGCATATATACTAAGTTCCATGAAGATACCTTGAACCATTTGCGAGATATGGAGAAAAACATGAAATTTCAATTTTTTTTTCACAAAATAATCTGTGACCTTTGACCTTTGACCCTGTGACCCTAAAATCCACACAAAGTATTATCCCCCAAGGATATACCCTCATACCAAGTTTGATGTAAAACCACCGCACGGTTCTTGAGATATTGACAAAAACAAAACGGGACGGACGGACGTACGGACGTACGGACGGACGTACGGACGGACGGACGGACGGACGGACGTACGGACGGACGGACGGACGGACGACCCGAAAACATAATGCCTCCGGCCACTTCGTAGCGGAGGCATAAAAAAGGTTTGGAGGAAACGCTAAGGCTTCAATTACAACCCACAGTTGTTACAGTTTTCCTTTACTATATTCTATTACAGTGTAGCTACTACAAAGTGACTCATTGCACTTTGCCCATTATGCCTCTCCACAAGAAACTGCAGTAAGCAATATTCAAGTTACCTGGTATGAAAGATTTTATCCTACACCAAGACACTGTGTAGCTAGGCCTTGATACTTGCATTTTCCTGCCGAAGTCTAGTTCAGGAGTTTGCATATTGTACAATGCACCTAAAACAGTATTCATGTTTGAAAGTTTGTTTCATTTTCTCTCTTTTAAATGCAGGCAATGCAACCTTCAAGTTCTACTTGTTCATTAAGACTTCACAGCATAATGAAGATCTGCCCCAGTGCAATATAGGACGTAGCCTTTAAACAAGGCAACTCGCTCTGCGTGCCCCCGTATAGCGCGTTTACCCCACAAACCTGTTGGCCGGCGAGTGGAGCGAGCCGCCTTTAGACACTCGTTCAGGGATGTGTACTTTTGTCGTTGTTGTTGCTTTATATTCTTTGACAAATTTGCGTACAAATTTGACGCAGAAAATACACACGGCACCAAGGCAGGCCGCGCGCGCTTGCTAACAAATTTATATTCTTTGACAAATGTGCGTACAAATTTGTTAGCAAGCGCGCGCGGCTTGCCTTGGTGCCGTGTGTATTTTCTGCGTCAAATTTGTACGCAAATTTGTCAAAGAATATAAAGCAACAACAACGACAAAAGTACACATCCCTGAACGAGTGTCTAAAGGCGGCTCGCTCCACTCGCCGGCCAACAGGTTTGTGGGGTAAACGCGCTATACGGGGGCACGCAGAGCGAGTCGCCTTGTTTAAAGGCTATATAGGACGGGGCCCAAAGTAAAAGCACATGAGCGATCTGTCACATAGAAAGCACAACTGTTAAACTGCCTTTCTACTGTTTGCCATAGTGAAAACCAACAATTCATATGTATATTTTCATAATTTGTCTAATCAACTCTGTCCCTGCTCACACTTTGCACTGCTTGTTCAGGTTGTAGTTACTGTATCTACCTGTGGAGTTTGCAGTCGCAGACAGCGATACAACCGTCTTCTTGAATCTGTCGCTGGCCTTGCTAGAAGTGAACACGGTGGCTCTGTCCGTTTCGAGGGGGAGGTAGCTTTCTATGGTGTCACAGTAGGTACTGTTGCATTGACACACAAAGCTATCGCTGGCTTCCTTCACATCGCATGGGTAAAACGTACCTATCAGCAGAGACACATTCAGAGGAAGATACTATTGAATATAGGCTAAACAGCTGCGAAATACTCAAACTTTCCTTTGACATGATAGCAAGGCAACTGCTGTAATCTCATCTTGAAGTACATTTGTACTCACAGTGTACATCTGTATCTCTAAAAATAACCTACTTCAGCTGCTAAAAATGCCTCATACAGTGTACATATTACAAGAAAAGAGATAATCTTTGCAGTACTTCACACGCAATCATGTATGTACTGGGAAATAAGACAAATGTTTTATTCACTTCCAGTTGAGCAAATACTGCTAAGGTTACAAATTCAACAGTCCCCACTACACACATAAACACAAAATAGATTTCTTTCATTTGTTATCACCAGACTCTTCTTTTTTGCATGGGGATCAAATGCTATATACCCGTATTCTATACATACATTTTCATAGCGAGTCTAGTTTTTCAAGAATTGGGATTTCCTGACAATTCTGCGAGTGGTTTCAATCACTCTAATCACTCGTTTGAATCTAAATTTGAATCAAATCAGATGATAGGAAGCATTGACATTTAAACGTTGACCTTCATGTTGTCACTCAAAACAACTCACTCTTCCTGAGCAATCCTAGCATACACATTGTAGGTTAGTTGTCTGAACAATATCAAATTGAAGTTAGCTCTCTAATATGCAACATATACTTCAAGTACCATACCAGTATTTATTGAAACCAGCTCAAAATCATTGTGCAATGACTATGGCAAGATGAACAATGTTTTGTTGCTGTTGTGGTTTTTTTCCAAGTTGAAAACAAGTTGGTTGACAAATCTGTGTGTGTGTGTGTGTGTGTGTGTGTGTGTCTTGTGTTTGTCCATCTGTCTGTCTGTGCGAGTTTGTGTGCCCTCTTTGAACTGTTTTTCTCAACCAACTTCATTCATTTTGCCATAATCACTTTTATGTTAGTGTACTCACTTTTTTTTTTTTTTTTTGGGGGGGGGGGGGGGGGGGGCTAGTTCCTGGCCACTATTGTCTTGAAAGATCTATACACTGTGTACATCACACAATTAGCTATCTTCAGCTGCAGATTGTGTAGGCAGCGTACCGTACACCCTGGTCGCTCATGAAAGGTGAATTATTTTTTGTGTGTGACAGCACATGAGTCTGCGTTGATATCAATACTTTCTGCTAATTGATTTGATTCAAATGTGCATGAATGACTGAAAGTACAGGTATGCTCTAAGTACTTCCTGTGAGTTTAAAGCAATTCAGTGATTTACAGTTATAGTAGTTATTCAATTGTTAAATACACAAAATGTGAGCAGTATCTTATTTACATTATGTCTAGTTTGTAGAATAAACCATCTACAGTACAGTTACATTGTAGGGTTTATTGAGAAAATTAGTGATATCTCCCTATATACACAACTTCATACAAGTGGCTTTGAATCCTTTATTGCACAATTTTTATATGGTATTGCAATTGGTAGGATGTTTTGTGATACAACCGAACTATACATATGATATGCATCAAATATGATAACTTGAACAATTCTTTTAGTTTTAATTACTGCTCCCAATGGTAAACAATGGCTTTAAATATGATACTAAATGGGGAGATTGGTGAGGCCATGTATTTTTTTAGTAGTGGAACCTGTGTTCTGTTGGTAGGGGTAGTGTATGGTGGTGGTACTGCTGGTAGGTCAATGTCAATGATAACAATAACAACAACAATAATAATAACAGTAATAATAATAATAATGGGAATAGTGGTTATTTTTTGTAGCACACAGGTCCACCTTTCAGTGCTCATGCCTCAAATAGCTCATATGGCGCTTCAAAAATGAAAAGATAGATAAATTGGCATGAATATGATCATGATGATGTTGGCGTTCGACTAACCGCAGCAGCGACCCCATACGGACAAATACGTTTACTGTGTTACAGCGCCCCGCGACGGGGTTAGCGTTCGACCTATGTACGTACATGTACTGTATTTAATATAAGGATATATATATAAAGACAGGTAAGATCTTATCTTCAAACTCTCTTTTAAAATCAGGGAATTACAAGCAGTAAGTAAACATGGCGACTCTCATCAGCTTTAATAATACCAATAGTCTTACCATTGCCATTCCTGCTGACTTGACCTAACGTGCAAGTCACAGTCAAGTTGAGCAGGAAAACCGACAGAAAAATACCGGCGCAAGTATAATAGAAATTCACATGCCATCTCCATCGACATGGCCGTGGGTCTTCCATGGTCCCCATCTCTGGACGTGTTGGTATGCAAAAGCGGTGTCAATCCCACGTAGAATGATATTCTATTTCTATGTATTATGAGCCGAGTTCCTCGGCTTGGCCTGGCTGTGCCTGTGGGTCAGTCAGTTGTATATCAGCCACTGCTGCCTCGGCTTTTCCAGTGATGATGGAGCGCCGGCTTCTTCGACACGCCAGACGGGAGACTACACACACAGTCACACAGTCACAGTTGTAGCAGCGTCCTCTCACGTAGATTTACTTTACTATAAATGTGGCGATTTTGCTCGACTGTTCTATGCACTGTGTGCAAGAGTCGGACAAAATGATGACGACGTTCTTCAATCTAGTTGATCAAAATCATAAACATCAGTCCTGACACAATTTCATTACAGAGAACACAATGTGGTTCTACGTAGTATGGCGTCTCTCCAGCTCCAGTTTATGCATATCGTGCGCATACACACGGCCCGGTTGTAATTGTACGCACGAGTAAATACACACATGGGGATGGCAGTATGTTGTGGCTGGAAGGTCGCACAACAACGGGGACGCCCTGTTCAATGCACGCAGGATCGGCTATCTGTGTGGTTTCTTGTGGGAGGTGTGTGTCAGGGTGTGTTGGTCACCTGACATAGCATGGTCCTAGTATCATGTGACGCAACCGGAAGTTTGTGACGACTTTACGCAGACACGCCTCCAACAACATGCAGGACACAAAATCAAGCACAGCGAGAAATATAATATCACAAAAAACACACACATACACACACACACACACACAAAATATGAAACAAGTTGCAGACGTCCAAGAGCAATGGTATGCCGTAAAACGAATGTTGATGAAAAAACAAAAAATCGCACAGAAAAGCAAATATTATGCACTTTTAAAAATCAACAAGCAGCTGGCCTGCTTTAGGAACTAACACAATAACGTAAACTCATAAATACACGTACAATTATCCACATGCAAACATATTTACACGAGAACTATGACAAACGTGTGATTTTTCACAAAATTTGCAGTGCGGCATGACCAATGCAGTGAGCGGTTCAAATCATTAACTTATTGTACATCACGTAAGATAGTGTAGGCCTATATACCTAACATAGATCAATAATCTATGATGGTTTCAAACGCAGGCTATAATCAAACACTGAAGTGTTTCATTTTCAGTTTTATTCTATTTCTGTATTTCTCCACTAATTTCCAATTTGAGGGAGAAATAAAAAAAAAAAGATGCAGGAATCTGCTGTCTTAGGCAGATAACTTGATAGTGATGACAGTCGCAGGGGAAAAAAAAGACAGAAAGAAACAGACACGAAAATAGGGAACTTGCCATTGGAGTTAACAAATAATGAAAGCGAGTATGGTGGAGGAAGGGGAGAAAAAGAAACGTGCAAAGAGGTTAGATCGGTGCATGTGCAGAGTGCGGGTGAATTAACCCCAAGTTAACTATAAATTGGTGCATTTCAACACATAATTATGCTTATTGCTGTGGACATCAATGAATTCAAGATCAATGTGTTAGCTTTTATTTGATAAATGTAAAAGAAGCAATGTTTCCCGACCCTGAGACAAAACATGCGGTGAAAAGTATAAAATAAAAAGTCGTACCTGTTCGTTTCTGACGCATTCAGTTTGGCTGATTAAAAGTTTTGAATTGGGTGATGTGGAGATAAAGTAAGTTGCATGGAGGTCGAAAACTAAATAGAGTAAGAACACAAATCATAAACAAATTTGAGACCATGAAGGATCTTTCAAACGTTGCAGAGAAATCATAGAATAATAATTCATGTATTTACAATGTAGTTTTATCTACTTCTTTTTTTTTTTCGGATGCACAATCACATTTCCGATACCTTATAGATTACACAATGGCCCTATAACACTTACGATTGTCGGTTTTCGTCCAACGCAAACTTGGCTTCGAGCGATATCAATCATTATGTCTAAACTCATGTAGAGCAATTGACAATACATGTCAGCAATATTGCCGTCAACAGGTCACGCAAAATATTGACCCAGAAAGGACGAGCTGATTTTGCTTCAACACGCATTTCCCATATGGACAGTGTCCGAATATACTTGGGACTATAGTCTAGTTGTCTAACTTAACTTTGTCTCTTAAATAAAATCCTTGTGTGAAATGGTAATAGGCCACATTGTGTCAAGATGATACGTCTATACATGCATAACATTATTCATACATGGTATATACCTATTACCATTTCACACTAAGATTTCATTGAGGAGACATTAATATTCCCAAAAAGAGACGAAAGATATTTTACAAGCCAGGTTAATAATTAATCATGTCATTCAGTGGCGGATCCAGAGGGGGTCACACCGGGCGCGCGCCCCTACTTTATTTGTTGTTAAAACAAAGGAAATAATAAGAAAAAAGTGAGATGAAACCCGGAAGTATAGCACCAGAAATATTGTTTACGTCCCCCCCCCCCCCCCCTTTACGGAATTGCTGGATCCGCCCCTGATATTCATTCGGAATATCCGAGATTAATGTATAAACCTGCACCGAATCACAACGTCAAGTCAAAGCATCCGATGGACAAAATTCATCGAAACCTTTTCACAGTGACACTATATCGTATAATAGTTGTTGGTTTACTACAATAGGAGACAAACATTACGGCGATTTTATCTAGGATTATGAAAGAAAGCAGAGATGAATATGAAAGTATATATCGATGAAACTGAAAGGGGAATGTATCCCAATAATGCGGATTTATAATAGTTGATGTGGAAATATTGGAAGAACGTATAGGTTCTAGTAAATTAATTCTGAATAGAATTGGACTTGGACGATCCGTTCTCATTTTGGGCTAAATCCATTGTGCCGCTAGGTATACGAATGGGGTCTTTTTGATACCGTTTGAAGCACAAATTTTGAACATAATCCCATTATAAGGTTCCGGAAAACAATATATAATCTCATAGGAAACAAAAGTTTCCCTGAGATAAAACAATAGGAGGCCAATCATAATTAATATGAGGTGGAATTTAAGAGTCATATTTTTCGGTTGCCCGTGAATAGATGGCGCGATTTTGATCTGCTTGCCGGTGATAGCACCCTAGATCTCCAATAATTTCAGTAAAATACACCGCAAATAACACTGACGCAATCATACTGTTGTTGTCATTGTTGATTAACAAAATATGATCCATGAAAGCGACCAAAGATTTAAGAAAATAACGTCTACCAGTACAGAATCCGTCCTTCTCGGTTCAGTTCACCGGACAATCAGCAATTTTCCGTCAGAGCGTTGAGGAGACGTCTAAATAGGCCAACATGTAGCCATGAGACATAATCCTAAAAATTGTCCTCCTCATATTCCCCGCCTCCTTTAACGACTGTTAACTAAAGATAGCTACTGTTCTCCGCGATACGTCCTCAAATTTGTGCCTCAAACGGTATCGAAAGACTTTTGCATATCGCGTTTTCTTTTTCTTTTTTCATTATTTGAATAAAAAAAAATGCTGTAAACGAAACGTTCACAACGCACGTATTGATGTGCTCTGGGAGGCGTTCATGAAGCGTTTTGTCAGCTATTTTTTTTACAAACTGTTAATTGTAAGCTATTGAAATCCTTGCATCTGATTGGCTGAGAGCAAATTTGTCCGACAAATTAACGTCGGACGAAACTCTTCATGAAATCCCCCCTCCCCCGAAGGCACTTCCAGTGTTTAGGATGTGGATCCAATATAGATTCTTTCGGTTTCATCAGGGAGGATTGTGGTTTTCCCACCTCCCTGGTTTCATGATGCATACGAGTACAATGTAGGGCCGACATGACAGCGCTGGTACTCCTATGGAGTATATTATCTCTGTGGTGGATCCAAAGAGGTTTTTCTCCTCCCCACCACTGGGGAAAATCTCTTTGGGTGGATCCGAACTATATACGCCCACAGATGGCGCCCTTTCTGAATTTGCATCCTGAAAATTACTGTATATTGAAGACATTTTCGCGACATTGACAGAATAGATGGTGTGTGCCTATATTTAGCTTTGTCGAGCTCAAAAATGATCATCAACAAGACGTATCAACAATGACGGCGGCCCTTTTTATTGCGACATTGTATTGATAACGCGGGTGGAAAACGATGATAGTGATGATAACTTAAGAACAGGCACAAAAACGAGTTGATCTTGCCCATTTCATCCCTTTGGATTAAAGTGCACTATGTATGTCGCGTAAAAAATGGGGATAAGCTGGTTAACCAATTTTTTATATCCATCACATATATTTTCCAAGAAAAATACTGACCGCGAGTCAATTTGACAATTTGTCACTTGTCAATCGATATCGCCTTAAATTACTGAGGATGTTGGGTCAGGATCAAACATAGTTTTATTATCATGTGTAGGCCCTATGATTATTATGTGTATGCAAATGTTTTTGTATTGTTGGAAGTGGAATAGAATAAAATGAAACGATGGCAGCGACATAAATGGGGAATGATATAAAGCATGCACCATGTCAATCCGAGACCGAAGACTGTATGGTCATCTCCTTTCAGTAGACCTAGCTAGAACACAATATGGGCCCTACAAAAATGAAAATACATTACCTACAGACACCTCACAATTTCCCACACGAACACGACAACGTCTTAATTTGTTCGGCATCAATAATGTATGCGTTTTTAATGTCGTCATTAGTATGATTATTAAAGACTGTAAGAAGCGTTTTTCTCTCAGCTGTTTTTTCTTAACTTTGACGACAGTTTAAAGGGATGATCCACATAATGAATAAGGATATTCAGAAGATCAACCTCCTTAAACTATGCAGCAGCCTAATGATATGCTGATTTTGTCGAAAAGTGCTAAGCGAATGTACTTTACTTCCATGAACTGACAAAGGATCGCTACCTAAATGGGTCGCAACACATTAGCGGACAGAATGGCCCCGAAAGAATTTCGTGGCACAGAATTTCCCATTAGTTGGAGTTGTACACATTTTGACAATATGCGTTTCAGGGTCATGTTTTGATGAATAGATCGTGAATTACAATAGTTACAGTTGCCACAGCAACGGCTTTGCATCATGGTTGCTCAGTGGTTAAATTGGAACGGGTACAGTACCCGACGACCGTTTAGTCCATGGGCCAGGCCAGATATTGGTACCATCTGAGGTGGCAATACCTTTTTGGTGTCATTTTGTTTGTCGGGCATAGATATGCTTATCAAGCTATGATAGCATTTCCAAATGAGTAGCTTAGTCATAGTAAATGAATTTTAAACCAATTTGGTTTCGTTGTTATATCACTGTACTTCTGAATGGAGACCAACCGCTATACAAAGAAGAGCACTGTCTTCTGTATGTTCACAGGTGTTCTGTTGTAAACGCGGTGCGCTTAGTCTTTATTCAAGGCAGCGAAGGGAATATCCAAGGGTTATGATGTCACAGCGCTTAGTCTAGTATTCAAGACGGCGAAGGGAATATCCAAAGCTTATGATACAGTGTATATCCCTTTATCTAAAAACAACAACAACAACAAAAAAGCAATTTCTCGTGAATTTTAGCGTCTTTTTCAATTATTTATCATTTTCCGGTGAAAACGCTACGTTGAAAACGCTAATACCACGCCAATGTCGCTTTATTTCCATCCAACAATAAAAGATTATGCAAAAACAATGTACCGGTACACTACAATACATTATAATTAATAATGCTGTAAATGAACAGAGTGATTTTTGTTTAAAACTGATGTATTTGTTGAGAGAGTGGTATAAAAACAGTATAGATAATCCCTTTTATTAGGAACTTTAGATATGATAATGGTACATTGTTCTAGATAAAGACTAAGCGCACCGCGTGACAGTTGTGGACATCATAACCCTTTGGATATTCCCTTCGCTGCCTTGAATAAAGACTAAGCGCACCGGGTTTACAACAGAACACCTGTGGACATACAGAAGGCAGTGCTCGTATTTGTATAGCGGTTAGTTTCGATTCAGACGTATAGGGATATAAAAACGAGACCAAATTGGTTAAAAATTTATTTATTATGACTAAGCTACTCATTTGAAAATGCTATCATAGCTTGATAAGCGTATCTATGTCCGACAAACAAAATGACACCAAAAAGGTTTTGCCACCTCGGGTGGTACCAACAACCCATTTTTCGGCTCTTGGCCCATGGACTAGTTAGAGCGCGGAGCTTCCAATTTTTCTTTATGTTTGTTAGTGAAGTGAATGGAGATTAGTCAAAAAAACCTGGAATCAGCAATTGCAGAAATATTAACGCAGAATACATCTAGAATTATCTTTATCTTTTTTCTTAAAATTATAGGCCCAATAAAGATCGAACAATACGTTGCTAAAGGTTGCTTATGTCTGTGGGCTGTCTGCGTTGGAGAAGAAGGCTATAACAATCATTCGAGATGATGGCCGACATACACACACGATACACGTAGGCCTACCTATCGACGAACTGGTATACAATCGCAATCTGTAATGTGTTATTAATGAAAGAAAAATAATCAAGTATTCTCTCCTCTTCCATATGCCACCCTTCCCCTCTTCTACCGTCATCATCCCAAGGATGAGTCTTGCATGACGAAACAATAAGAAGGGGTCACTCAAAGGTATAGAAAAAGAAAGAAGAGAAAAAAAAATCACATGAGCATAGTGAGCATGGACAGCCCCTTCCCACCTTCAAAGGTAATAACTACTCAATGCAAACGATGATCGTATCCCCGTGTCCGCCACGCGATTACTCAATCTTATGAATAACGAACTTCACTCTTTTTCTTTTTCTTTTCATTTTCGGACTAACAAACCTTATTTTATTTTATTTTTTTTAACCAATGGAATAACGAACTTTATTCTGTTTTCTGATTAATGAGCCTTCGAAATAAAAAGTATTCGGAATAACGACCCTCATTTCATTTTCGGATTAACGAACTTTCGGAATAATGAACCTTCAGAATAAGGCCACCAAAAAAAAAAGAAATAAATAAAGAAAGAAAAATGTTCGGATTAACGAAACCTTTCTCATTTTAGCGAACCTCTGAACCTCTCATTTTATTTATGTATAGGCCTATATTTTTTTTTTATTAACTAACGAACCTTATTTTTAGGAAAATGAACAGCACCTAGCTTGGTTATCATCTGTCCTACTTCAGTATTTCTTATCAAACGTTTCCTCGATTATATTGAACAACACTAGAAAATTTGCCTAACTTTCCTTTAATTTCGAAGAAGAAGAAGAAGAAGAAGAGAAACAGCGCACAGAGCCATAAGTAGCCGAGACATTATTTTATTTTATTATTATTTTTTTCGAGTGAGTGTTCGAGGAAGTTGTGTCGTACTCGAGACACCCTGTATACACTGGACGTAATCACCGAACTAGTTCGGTGGACGTAATCCGCAGGATTGTGATTCGTTGCCGAGCGCCATCTCTCGGCCAATTAACAAGCAATTATTTTAAACGCTTGTGATTACGCAAGATTACTAACAACAACAGACCCCCGTTGACTCACTGCATGCATCGCATGCACTGGTATTTGCTCCGGCTATTGAATGGCGACACTTGACTGACCGCGATGAGTTTAGTGAAATGACTTGAAAATGAAGTGCAGTGCATACAAAATGCGTCATCCACTTCCCGTCGCCTGACGTGCGCCTCTGACCGGAGTGTGTCAAAAACGCCGGCTTTGAATCTTGATTATTGGATTATTCTCCTCTTCTGAAACGGCGATATTCCCTTCTTCACTACCGGTTTCCATTCATCGACAGGTGTTTCATAGTGCAACCAAACTGCCCCAACGAATTAACGACGCTGTCTGTTCTAGCCGTAGAAGCAATCTTCGCTGCGGTCGAAGCCATTAGGCCGTGGCGACTCAACAGCGAAGTCACGCTCTACGGCATTTTGTGTCGGGATAATCATCTTGAATTAGGGAAAATACATCGAGCGTTTTAACATGGCGGACGGTTAATGAGTGTTACAGAGCCCTTTTGTGAATTTAGTGCTTTGGATATATACACCATGCTCTCCAACAATGTCGCTTAGTTGATAAGACTGTAGCGAACGGAAGCTGTAAACCAACTGTTGGTGAGTCGTTTCATCTACGTTAGAAAGCAGAAACGCCGCCGACGTTTCACCCCGTTTGTTGGTGCGAACGCCAGCCGCCAGCTCCCGGCTCACCATGGCGTGCTGCGGCTCGCAGACCGCGGACACCCACTGCAGCATTCAACTGCTCAATGGTACCGAAGTTAACATGAATATTCAGGTAAATTCTCCACGATTTATTAAACATAACACGCACCAATTTGTTTGATATGGCACACCACATCAGCCTGAACTAAAAAGATTTTCTTAATTTCATGTTAAATATTCATGTTAGTGTATTTAAAAAGTAATAGTAAATTTACTAGAGGTCTATTGGAGAATACCAATGAATGGAATGCAATGAAAATCTTCCTTCCCAGTTTTGACTTTTTGCTCTTGAATTCTCATCTTCAAAGCTATGCAGACATTTTAATTAATTTCACTCACCATAGGTCCTTAAGCACCTAGGCACCTATTACTTAGTATTGTGCATCACATCACAGGATTTATTCATTGTCAATCTGGGTTTTTTTTTTTCTTTGCCATAAAATTACATTGAAATTTGTGCATGTGTATTTAAGGCCCTACTACATAGACCCCCGTTTACAGTCCGGCCTAGCAATTTTGTCCGTTTACACTGCTGGGCTCGGCCGCGCTTTTGATTCAAACCTTTCAATATTTTGTCGTAGTGGCGCTCTGCTTGTAAACAAACGCAATTTGGTATTGTCTGGTTTTCAGATCCTTTGCCAAATGAATTCCGTGGCGACGAAGTCGCCGTTCGGGCAAAGGCCTTTGCCGAAGGAAAAAATCCTTTGCAGGACAAAACCACCTTAAACTATACTAGTTTTCGACGTTGAGGGGGTTAATATCCTGAATAGCGAAAGATACAGGCAGAGGGTTTGGAAGCCAGACTAGAATTGGCCGCGCATTTGGCCCAGTTTGCGTTTACACCAAGAAGAGGCAGGGCTCGGCCGCGGCCGAGACCACCTCCAGAGTGAGGCCAAATGCGAGGCCAATTTTGGCCTCGCATTTGGCCTTTTGCGCGTTTACACTGAAGCGGGGCTGGGCTCGGCCGCGGCCAAGCCTCGCACTGTAAACGGGGTCCTAGTCATCATTAACCCTGGAGGGCTCCTTAACCCTTTGAGCCCCGCATTATTTGAGATGGTCGTGACCCTCACCCTGCATTATCTGCACATATTGAGCATATTTTGCTAAATGACTGAATACATTGGTAATACATACAAAAAATACAACAAAAACAAATAACCACAGGTCTGTGAAGTGTGGTTATGATTACTCCGATTTTATTTGAGCTGCAATAATAGCTCAGTATGACAATAATGATTATAATCATAATGATAATCAACATTAGTAATGTTAGCTATAAAAACAATAACCTCACTCCCTGACTGTGCCACGCCCCCTTGACTTCGACGATCACCAACATGATCACCTCCAGCTCCAGCTCTAACGGCATCCCAGCTGCTATTTCCCCCTGCTGGTACCCGGCTAAGATTGTACATCACCTTGTGCAGCATCTAGCTCATTATCTGTGTCCGTTTCATCTTCAAAATCACTGCTTTGACTATAATATGACTTGTCAATAGCTTCCTCATAATCACCAGATGATTCACCTAGGATTATCGCACGAGCCTCCTCTGCAGAATAGCATCTTTTTGCCATTTTTATAGCTCAAAACTTGCTAATCCAAACTGTAATCAACGAAAGCATAGACCGAAGAATCTCTCCGCATCGTTGTAGTGAGATGGCGTCCTGTTTAGGGGGTCACCTGACAGTTAAAACTCAAGTTATCAAAGTCACATGATTTCTGGCCGGTATACCGGCCTTTAGGGTATTTGCACGTTCTGCGCGCGGCCGGTTTTCCGGCCTTTCGGGTTCAAAGGGTTAACACAGTTATTCTGCTTCGCATTTGGGCTGGTCGCTGTTACATCATCATCATCTCTATGCTTCGGGAGTGTAGGTAGGTCCTGTCGGTCTCCCGGTTGTCAGCACTTGGTACCGTAGTCTAGATAACAAGCGTGAGCGTGGATGTCGGACAATTTCAAAATGTTTTGTCTGACCAGAATGTGTCTAAACCTTCTTGAAAGGATTTAAGAACTAGTGGATAAAAAGTGGATAAATTTATCGATGGTTGTGATACATTATAGTATGCAATGTATTATACGAGTGGAGCATTTGTCATACAGCAAAAACAATTTAGTCCTTGCGTTGTAGTGCCTTTTATTAAGTGTTTGAAAAGTCTCAGTATGGTAAGTAATTGGGAAAATGGCGTTGATGTACAAAACACTAAGAAGGGTTGAGGGAAGGTTGAAAGGCGTGCATCAATATCAATTACACACTGTACCCTCGGATCCATTGTTTTTAGGATAAGATTGCTTTACACCACTCTTTGCCTCCTTCAGCCCAAATATGATTTCCTATTGCATAAATATTAGATTATAAACATTATTTATTGTAGTTTAACACTCAGATATGGTATTTGAAATAATGTATTATACATTGCTATGCAGACAGTCCATTACCAACCATCTGCATTGCACAGTTTGCTTTTGACAGAATCTGTTTTTATGGCTCGAATACATGTTTTGGGACACTTTAAAATATAAAGAAGTTTCAAAGTGGACATGACTTCGTGGAAACAATTATGTTAACCCACCTATGACCCTCTATCATAAGTGAAACAGAGGATTTCTCTGACATGTAGAAGAAAATGCTGAGAGCACAGAAGAGAGCCAGACTTAAACAGACAGAAAATAACACACACACACACACACACACACACACACACACACACACACACACACACACAAATAATAACAAAAGAAATGGAAAGGATGAGTTGAGACCACAAGAGCAAGAACTGGAAACCTGACTTCTGTCACAACAGCGTTCTTCCAGAATCTTGGGTAAAGGTAAAACAGTGCAGCACATGTACATAATGTCATTGTACTTAAAGGGATTGTACAGTAATGGTTGAGACCTAATTTCAGGTTTCTAACATTTTTTGGTAAGATAATCAGAAACCTCTTATAAAATGTGAAAGAGCATGTAATTCTATGAGGAATTCAACGTTTATTTGATGAAAATTGGTTTTGAAATGGCTGAGATATCGAAAAAGAGCGATTCTGATAAAGTGTGGGACCCACACTTTATTACGATCACTTTGTTGTACTTTGTTTTTTGATGTTTCAGTCATTCTAAACCCGATTTTCATCAAATAAACTTTGAATTCCTCGTAAAATGGTATGTTCTGTACTATATCAAAAGTGTTTACTTGGTAACTCGCAAAAAGTTAAAAACCCAATTCTCATCTCCACCAGAACTGTACCATCCCTTTAATTATTGTTCAGCTAAACCAATTTCATTGTCAATTGGGGGAAAGGAGAATAAGGGCAAAAATGTAGGGCCCTACTCCCCTAAAAAGTGAGAACAATAGTGAGCATTTTAATGTACAGTGTACCGGAACTGAACAGTGCCGGTACTTTTCTTCTTCACTCGGGCAAGTAGAAGAATACGATTAACATGGAGCTACCTGTAGCTCCATGCTTTAACATACATTTGTAGAAAGGAGTATTTCATTGATTTATTATCATTAAATCATTTTTCTTGCTCCTCTGTTCAGACTGGTTTCAGAGCAACCCCTTTGTTGCCACTATCAAGTTGTGTAAATGGAATGGAAAACAGAATAGATAAGAGGTTTAGTTACGTTCAAGGTCGTGTAATAAAAGCCAAATGCATGGTACTACAAATCCACTTTAATATTCATGTCGGGTAAGCAACATGAATGAGCACCTCTCTGTTTGAAGCATGAGTTCCTTGCCAGAATGTTGAACAAGCCACATGGGGGATATATTGTTTACATAAAATGCCCTGTTAATGGTGTGATTTAGAGAGAAAAAAAAATGTCTTTTTATAAATGCATTATACAGACAGGATGTAAAATTAATGCATTGAAGTATACAAGTACAGTGTAGATATTCTTCCTGACAAAACAACAACCACAAATGATTTAGGCTCTTGTAGTTCTCTGTTTATACATGACACTTTTTCCTCTCTTGCGCAAAAGGTGTGTTGAACTTTCTAATGCAAAGTGAAGTGCACGTTTGTGATAAGCCAAGCCCGCAACACACTTGCAGTCTATGTATCGTGGAGCTTTAAGGCGCGAACATTAAATGGTGCCATCATTCTCAGCAGTGGCAATGAGAAAGAACAGAATCTCTTGGTTTGTCGATGTTTCTTTGCAAAGCAGTCGTGGCGTGGGGTGAACGGATGAATACCCGCAGTGCAAATATTATCTCCAGTAATGTTTACCCAATACAGCCAGAGTGAGATACCCTAAGGGCCTGTTTCTATACATACTGCCACCGATCCTATTTGAAGGTGGGCGTGATGTTAAAAAGTGACTCACAATAACTATAAAAAGGCAATTCGAGAGCCTCTATGAAAGGGAAATTCATTCAGCATTTACTATATTTTTGGTTAAATTGGTAAATGTACTTTGTGTGAACAGTCTGTGACAGTCAAATTTAAATGATGCAGTTATAAATTGAACTTTTTAGTTTACATTGGGCTTGGTCCATTGAGATCTCAATTGTTATCAGTCAGTTTAGATACTACCCCACAGTGTCATACTTGCCAACTCTACCGCATTTGGCGGTAGACTACCACTTTTGAAAGATTTCATTAGCATTCAAACTAGCGCTGCTCGCATCTAGGCATCCTGGATTTTACCGCTTTCTCAAGAGTGAAAATGTTGGCAAGTACACGTTACTCTGATGGCATTTGATTGACTTTATACACAACATGTACACGTGCACCTCTGCAATCACACTTTGCTAATAATAGCAAAGGGTGATTGTAGAGGTACACATGTACAGTTTTTTTTCTGATACTATCTAATAGGCAAAGGGAACTGGTTAGTAATAAAAGTGCTGTACAATGTACTTGAGGGAACATACTAGAATTTCATGCACATTTTTGAAATATTATAGTTGATCCTGCAGGGCTTGCCCTGACTTTGCAACTGTGAATGGGATCCAGGTACAGGTGTAGGCCCTACCTGTACTAAGTTGCAAGAATTTAAGAAAACAGGTTTAATGAATTGCTCATTATTCTTTTCCCATTCAAATATCAAAGACCACCTGACCCCCAACAAAAAATGACTTTTTTGTGAGTGGATCTATTACAAAATGTACATTGTATGCCAGCCATTGGTAAATCCATAAAATCTATAAAATTTGCAAACAAGCTCACTCACTGCTAACTCTTACAAAAGTGTATATGTGCTTTATAAACATTAGCAAGCAGATAACATTGTATATATTTGACTTGAGGGCTACTTTGTATTGTGTTGACCCAATGTTTAAAATTGATTTAATGTTATAAGGGAAACTTGTAAATGAGTTTAAAGCAAGGATTATGGCACCTTCTATGGCAGATGGAGTATACAATGTACTTAACCCATACTGGAGACAAATGATGTGATATGTTGTACCTGCTTTTATGAGCTTCAGTAACACATTGGTGCAAGTACGGTAACTCTCTAGTGCAGTAAGTGAGAAAGAGAGAGAATGGGAAAACACCAAAACATAAAACAACAACTACTGCAGCAACAAAGGGAATTTTAGCCCATTGTGTAACCCACATAATAAGGAAGAAATCTTTACGCAAAGGGTGTAGTACCTGGTACACAAGAAGCCAAGTATGGTTTATGCTACAGTGAAAATGGAAGACTGTAAAATGATCTCAGTTCGTGGCTGTGTGTGTGTGGGGGGGGGGGGGGGGGAGGGGGTGGGGGTAAGGGAGAACAAAGTGCCCAGACACACTTGAAAAGACACAGAATCCCAAAACCTGTGCACCTCAGCCTTGCAGTATAACAGTCAGAAATTTTACCCACAAGGCTTGTCTTACATTTCACCATAGATTCCTGTTTATAAGCCATGTGGATACACTAATGTGGGCATGTTGAAGTCTCTTATTACCAAATCACAAAGTCTGTGATGTGAAATATACTCCAGCTCTGTCTAGCTGTTGGCTCAAATGTATTTTGTGGATTCACAGAATGTAGATAATATTGCCGGTAATGTTCATAGAACATATCAGGGAACTGTGAGTGAAATCTGAGAATCTCTTCACCAGTCTTGAATTCAAAAAGTTTTGGTACTGCTGAGGCTGGATAAGAAACCAACAACACAACAACAATTTATGGTATTGGAATGCTAATATGCCTCCCCCCCCCCCCCAAAAAAAAAAAAAGATAAATAAAGAGAATTACAAATATTTTCATATTTCTAATTCTACCATGTAGTGTGACGAGAGAGCACTCATCATATCTCCTTCAGAAGGTAGGATAAATAATGTGTGTGGCTGTTACATTGTATGTTAAAGGAAATTCTTGTAGTCTACATGTAACTCTATAATTTCCTAAAATCACTCTTCTTCTATTACAGCAATACTTGTTGTACAATTGTAGTCTTCTTATCCACCTATGATGGCGCCAAAACAATCTTTTTATAAAAATCTTTTTATAATGATTTTAGGATAAAATGAAGTAATGCCCCATACTTCAGATCTGATTTTGATAAAAGCCTCGAACATATTTTGCATTTTATTTGTCCTATATTACAGCAAAGGCTAATGCAGTTGCAGTTTGATCAGATTTCACACACATTGTGCGTACAAAACTGGATTCAACCGACAGTGTGCAGATGTGATACATTTGATTCGGCACGCCGTACACCGGGGTACCGTTGTAACCCGGGGTACCGCGTTGTATAGCGCCATCTCATGCCCATTATTTACAATTCGTATCGGAATTCAAATACGCCGATTCTGAATTCGGATACGGCAAAGTCGTCGCAATGAACTAGCACCATAGGTGTTTTTCGAAGTACACTTGCATGCACAAATTGATGCATAATCACAAATAAGAAAACATTTTTGTGCATAATTATACTAAAAAATATTTTGACACATTTTTTGGTAAGCCAGGGTACAGCGCTGAAAAAAAAAAAATTAATTCAACAAAATGGCGAATTTTCATTTGGTACCCCAGGGTACCAAATATTGCATCATTTATACACTGTGGGCAATAATCCAAGATTGTGTTGTTGTTTAAAGACTTTTTAAGATATCAGTGTACAAAACAATGGACAAGAGCAATGCCCTGAACCATTTAGGATCATCCAGGGGTCACACATCTAAGCTTTCTGTTCATTACCAATCAGTGGAACTAATGCATGCATTTGCAATGGAGAATGTCTTGTAGGTTTTCAAAACTGTTGTGTTACTTTCGCCTTATGGGTCAGTGTTCCTCACAAATCTATGTTTTTCTCTTGAGTGCTAGTCATACCAAGGAGGTACTAGGCAAAGCTTTGCCTAGTACCTCCTTGGTCATACAGAGCTGTATGTGTACACACGCCCAACCCAACTTTCATGGTCCAAGCAGAGAAGTGTGTTCCACCTTCCTAGCCTATTTCAAGGGCCTTCACACTATTGTTTGTGCCGACAAATAGTGCAGTGAAGAGAGTAGAGTAACTATAAAGCCTGGTCAAAGCATCTCAGTGCAAGGTCGTTTTGAGATCTGCAAATGTGTTGATTATTCATAAGTTTCATCATCCTTGAGAAAGAGTCTGTGAAACTGGCCATTCAATTTGATAACTTCCGTACCATTTTATTGGAAAGGAAAAGGAAAGAAAGAAAATATATATTGCTGAATTGAGATTATAAATACAATGTACATGCTCAGTCATTTTGCATTGTGTAATTGAAACCAGGTTCTGTTTATTCCAAAGTAACAGCATGTAGTAAACTATTACCAGTTCTCCCTGACAGTCTCTTGATACTCTGAAAGTTTTTGCCTTTTTTCATGTGTGTGTTTTTAGGATCCTGGTTAACCATGTGTGGAAAAAGAAACCCCCAAGAGATATAAAAAATGTTTGAAATCTTATCACTGGGCATATACATAGCTTTGATACCTCGTGATATGGATAACATTCACGCTGTTACATTTGTGCAATGTAGCAGCCGGGATGAATGTTTGGAGTAGGAACATGATATGATACCTTATCTCAGATGAAGGGATGAACCTTCTATAGATCTGATAAGGACATGTAACTCACAGACCATTGTCATCGAAATCATCTGTCCTCATTCGGGGCTCATGAGGTCACCCCAAGTTCAATATTAGGAGATCTCGTTTTTCACCCAAAAAGTAGATTAAGCAAATCTTGTCTCAAATTTTGATTTGGGATACGTGCAATTCAAACACGTCGCTCAGTCATCAAAAAATTGATCCCCACCCAGAAAAAAAGACCCAAACCTCAAGATGGGAGAAGAAAACTGTCTGGTAGTGATGTAAATTGTTGCACTTCACCTTCCAGCCCTGTCCCCCTTAATGATTTGTCAAAGCCACTGCAGGGGACGAACATGGTATCCCTGCACCTTTGCCGACCTGCAAGGGAGGACACCATTTCACGCGGGGTTGTACCGGTATTAACTTACCACCAAACCTGTCACCAGTCGTTATCATTGATGTGGATCGCCGCAGTGCGGTTCAGCTGCATTTGAACCATCTTGACTGCCACCAAATTGGCCGCAAAGCTTCCAGAGTGGAAGCCAGGTCTATGAAATCGCAATCTCGATTTTCATTTAAATGTTCTGTATGTATGTTTATTTTTTTATTTTTTTTATTTTTTTGCAATTGACCTACACTATGTGTACAAGTAGCAATGACCTGTTCTAAAAGCTAATCCTATAAAACAATGTGGATGTATTTCAATTCTAAGAATGCAGCTGAGATACTTGCAGTAGTTATTGCTATATATGTACAATGTAAGTCAAGACATGGGATAGGGCCCAAGCTTTCTTTCCATTTTTGTCAAAAAAGACCTATACTTGTATTTTGCAAAGCAATATGATTGAATTTGTATGGATGACAGCGAATTGGTCTGTCATTTATGAGAAGAGTATTTTATGAAAATTTTCAGCATGTCATTACAAAAGCATTGCCAATGACATATTAAAACCGAGTTCTTGAAAGCTTAACCTTAAAAAGGCACTGCAGCTCCTGGACCTGTTGATTCCACAGAGAAGAAGCAATAAAACAAACGACTCTGTAATTTGTTTCTTTGTTTATTTCTCTTTTTTGTGCTTTCAAAGATACTATATAGTACAATGTGAACTTGGGTAGATGGAATCTTCACAACCTCTTATAAGTGGTGATAATCCATCAGATATTGTAAAGTAGTACAGTGGGCCTATTATGCACATAGGCCCTTTTCCAATTATGTATGTAGGCACCTACTTGTACTGGAGGACATTTTTCTGGGTTCTCAAATTACATGTAGCTCGGCAAACTTGGCCTGTACATATAGACCATACCCAGTGGATAAATCTTCTTAAAGGCATAATTTACCATTTGCAGATGAATCAAAATTCCAGCATTAGTGCTTTAAAATAGTTCTAAAATGTGAGTTAGGGATAGAAACAACCACTGTAAAAATATGAATCCGTATAATCGATGTTAAGCATTGTCAAATACACAAAATGTGAACAATAGTTATAATAAGAATGCTTCCAGACTAAACCGTCTACAGTTATGGTTTATTGAGAAAAATGCTTATATCTCCTCATATTTTAGTCTTTATTACGAAAATTTTATATGGTAGGATGTTTTGTGATACAACAGATCTACACATATGTATCAAATGTGATATCTTGAAAATTTTTGAAATCACTGCTCCCAAAGGTAAACTGGACCTTTAATACTTGTATTGATATTTGTAGTGATGATCCAGGATGTTTGAAAATTAAGTGACACATAAACAGAATGAACTAGCTTTGTTTTCAAGAGTAAAACATGGAGGAAAATCCCCCCCCCCCTCCCTCCGGCATCATGTGGTACAGTGTACCATCAAAACTGTGCAGCTCTGGAACACATATTACTCGGGGCTTGGCTCCCAAGATATTACAAATGCTGCTAGAAAATTGTTGAATGTGTCTGAAACAATAAAATCCACCTGATCGAAGACGGAGAGATTTGTTATTGGCATATCATCTCTCAGTAGCAATCTTGCTGCAGTACTGAATATCACTGAAACAACCACTCCAATACAATTGTAGAGCTGTATATTCAAATGTGTACATGTACATGTAGATTGTAGTTGGCATCTGTCTAATGTGCACTACCTCACATTTTCAGTAATGCTCTGCATTGAAGCCATTTCCTGTGATACCTTGCAATGCATGTCAATGCGTGGGATCATTAATGGGATTTTATACTACAATAGCGTATCCCCATAGCACACTCTACACACATGCACAAAGAGTTAAAATCTTGCAGTCTGTGCTTGATTACCCATCATTCACACAGTTCAGTGGTTTAATTTATAAAGCAAGAAAGAGATATCTCCTTGTTCTAAAAAGTCTGCAACTTGACAGGTGAATGACCCCCCCCCCCCCCACTCCCTCTTACTCATTGTTCTTATCCTGTATTCAGTCTTTCTGTGGAAACCTGCAGTGCAGTTGAGAACAGAGGGGTCCTCTCCATTGTAATGTAAAGCTCCCATGCACTGTTTTTGGAAGGGATTAAGTGCCCCATTCTTATGTGCCACATGTCCCTGAACATACATTGGGCTCTTAAATTGATTCCCCAGTCAGTATCATTGAGGTAAACTATAGATTTGAATGGATGGGTGTGAATTCATGAAAGGGAGATCCTTCAGCTCATTCTTTTAGCTACAATGCCCCAAACTGATTGGCATACTGATAGTTTATACTGTAATAGTCTCCAAAATGCTGCCATGCAGACACAGGATGTGGTATATTCCAACATAATCAATGTTATCATTGCCCTTTATTTGGCAACCTGCATAAATGAAAAGTCATAGAATTTTTTAGATGGTTGTGGTGAGATAATGATGATAGATTGTGCCATCATAACATCCATTTAGCTATTCAGATGACTTGTGGACTCATATGATTTAATATTGTCAACAAAAGCTAACCACAGCAGCAATCTCATGAAACAGAACCATTGTTTGTGTAAGTACATGGAGTGCAAGTAACCCTGTGAGTTTTAATTCAGTTGGGATGCCCTGGTATCATTTTTTGTGAGTGAATATTGTTACAAAGGGTTGGTCACCCATATTCTCTCTTCTGCTGCCTAGCAGAAAGTTGACAAAAGGATTGTACAGAGCTATGAGTGTGTGTACCTATAGACCTGCACATATGTGGGTACAGTATGTTGGACCAAGGCCATCCCATTTTGCTATCTATCAAATGCATTTCTTTTCTCCTCAATGTTATTTTATTGTCTGGATCTTTCATACACTCTGCAATATGATCCCCCCCCAAAAAAAAACAAACAAAACAAAACAAAACAAAAACAAAAAAAAAACTTTTGCTGAGTTTAAAGAGAATTTTATGTCATAATGTGCATGAAGTAAAATTGAGTAAGTAAAATATTTGAAGCAAAAAAAAAACAAACAAACAACAACATGAAAGTTCATGGAAAGGCAAATAAAAGAAAGGGAGGAAATTTTAAGATCACAATTGCAAGTAGTGATAGTAATATTGACAATTGCATTTTTATGTATAATATTATACAAATGATGCACAGGATAGAGTGTGTTAGTGAAGGTGCAGCGCGCTCGAGAGTATTGACAATGGTGCGACATGCACAAGGCGCAGCCGAGTGCATGTTTGCAACCGTTGTCAATACTCGAGAGTGCGCCGCACCTTCACTAACGCCACAAAATAATCCTGTGCATCATTTGTTTTATAAAATGGGTCGAAAACTAACAGCATTATTCACGTACCTTTGTGGGTCAATACCAGTCAGCTACATGTAGCACTCGCTCAAAAGTCAAGATGTCCGAAGATGTTCGTCCCAAACATTTACGCACGTCGCACTCGGAAATCCCGCACATAAGTACTGTACGTACGTATAAGAGTATACGTACGCCACGTGTTATGCACAAGAAAGGCCGCCGGCTGTTGTGGCAGCCCGCGGCCCGAACTAGAAGTTGTTTACAGGATTGACGGCGCGTATAGTAGCGCGTGACGCACTTGTAACTACTGATTGAGTGCTCACTGCTAGTGTAAACATTGTGACGTACGTCAGGCCAGGGAGGTGGAGGAGAGACTCTTCTTAGTGCATTTACTAAGAAATTAATGCACGCACACGTGACTCATTTCAGCGCTTCCAATTGGCTACATTCTTAAGCCCATTTTATAACAAAGTTTAGCATTAAGTACTCAACCTGGTTCTTCCTACTCCATCTTCTTAACAACGATGATAAAAATAATATAATAACAATACTGATAATAGTGAGTACTTCTATAGCACAATTCCATCTAAAAGATGCTTATGGGGCTTTAACTGCCTTTAAGGAGAAGAAGAAAAAGGTTAGAAAATATGTAAAGTCTGTTTTTGTTTTTTTGTTTTTAATGGCATGCCAAAAATATGTTTTTTTGCTCCTCATTGCAGAGGAAAATGATAGGCGGGGATGTGCTGGACCGGGTATTCAATCATCTCAACATGGTGGAGCTGGATTACTTTGGTCTCCGATTCGTGGACAATGACAACCAAACGGTGAGCCATGCTTTCTTTCTCGCCGTTATTCTACGTCCAATCACGTCCATGAAATATCATTTTTTTTTTGTGGAAAGAGGAAATAAACTTTGTTAATGTATTGGCTTATCACGTTTTATATATATATATATATTTTTTTTTTTCCTTTGGTGCATTTCTGTGAGATTTAACAGTGAGATGATGCTCCGTTTTGTGTTAGATTCCAACATTACTTAAGAAATAAAAGTATTGAAAGACTGATTAGATTTGCTTTGTTGCCAAATTGAGTTCAACATCTAAACATAATTTGTTTAAAGAGACATACACCATCTAATGCTTTTGTATTACTTAAGGATTGATTTTTTAGTTTGTTTTATGATTTTGCTGTTTAAAAACTGCCCAGTACTACCATGTCAAAATTACACTGTATTCCCTTCATTTCTTTTATTGTGCAGTAATGTTTCCTTGCTTTGAAGTGTAAAGAATAATGTCTTCTTTTTCACAATCTTATGGGCAATTCCGCAGTTAGGTGGACATGACATGGATAAAAGAAATGTGCCTCTTTATCTTATCCTTTGATCTAGGTATCAACTAATGCCATGGATGTTCACCAATCATTAGGGTCTTTCAAATTCAGTAGATTTTATTTTTCGTATTTATTGATTTTGCGAGATCTAAAACCATCATTTAAAATGTACATGTGGGACTGGGGACGCTGAAATTCACTTAAATGTAAATTACAGTGGGTTCCTTTGAAATTTTTTCCTCAAAGTTTTGCTAAAGGGTAAAAGATGAATACATTTAAATACTCCAGAAGTCATGTGACATTTTGTCAATTACAAAAGGGTGAAATGACCTGCGGAATTACTCCGGACAAATGTAACGTTACTAACCGTAACGTTACTAACCATGCTTTTGGGGGTCTAGCTAAAAGATTATCGGTCGAACTGCTAAAAAAAATTGCATGAACATTTGTCATGATGCAATAATTGAAATTAATGCAACACTTTGTTTGAAGTAACTTGAATTTTTGCACACTTTTTGTTACAAGACATTGATTTTTTTTGTCATGTCCTTTTTTCGTAACGTTACTAACCAGCCCTTTAAGTTGCTATAGCAGTTCTAATATTTCTTGGATTGTGTTCATTCTTTTCTGTATCATAAACCTGGGAAGGATGAACATGTTTTTGACATAATTTTGACTTGAAATGAATAAATGGTAAGGGAAGGGATATTTATTCTCACTAGCGTTCTACCGCAGGAGGACGCATGGAACACTCGAGGACGATTTTACGCGTATATAGGCGCATCTGACATGATGTGCGCGCTGGTGATTTTTTTCTGTAAAGCCTAGCTCACACCTTTGCGTTTCGAGCTTGCGTTCAGCTGCGTATTGCCCGAACGCAGTCTAACGCAGCGCAGCGCAGCACTACGCAATGAAACGAGCTAATACGAGGTTAATACGCAGACTAACGCAAAGGCTTTGCGTTCTAGCTCGCTAGTTTGAAATTTTTTCAAACATCCGCAACTGAACGCAAGATCAAAATCCATACGAGCTAAGACGAGGGACAACCAGCTAATGCGAGCAAGGATGAGCAAGGGCGAGCGACAACGAGCTGCTTAACGCAGGCCAACGCAGCTTTACTTTTAACTGCGTTTCACTGCGTATGGTTACGATACCTGCTCGCTTCACCTCGACTTACCTCGCTTTAGTTCGCGTTACCTCGCTTTACCTCGCATCACCTCACTCTACTCCTAGTACTCTGCTCGCTTTAGCAAGGACCGTTGCGGATGTAACTCGCTTCATTGCGAATCTAGCTCGTCCGTCGCTCGCTTCCCCTCGTTCATCTTCGCCTTACCTCGTTCCTCCTCGATCTTGTTCGATGCTGCTCGCTTTAGCTCGCTATGACTGCGTATACATCTGTTCATACAAAATCTAGTTAGATTTAATTAAAATTCACTCAGTTGACTAAGAAACACAATTTTATGCTTATCAAATTAATCATGAAGCTTTTGGAATGATTGTGTGCTTTCAGCAACATCAGATTCAAACATATCAGTTTTTAAAAACACCTCAAACTGAGTTTCCCGCTGTTATTGCAGGTTTTATGGAAAATCTTTTTTTTTTTCAGAATTGTATTACCACACAATGTATATTGCTGAAAAGTATTTTTTTTAACACAGTAATATGCTCTGTTCAGTCCTCAACAACTGCAGGTAATGAGCAAGGTTGTCATTCCTGTTATAGTGACCGTAGGCAAGCCATTTTGAATTAACCTGTAGTGAAAATAATGTCCTGACCCAAAGCGACATTAAGGGTGACCCTATATTACAGGAAAAGTTGACTTCAGACCATGAAAACAACATTCAGAATCGATTTCATTGACCAGAAGACCTATGATACAGATTTTGAAAATTATTGTAAAATGTTTACCTTTTTAAACAATGGAAGTGACTTTTGAATTTAAGATGGCGGCCATATTGGATTTGGCCAATATGGCCTCAGGGCGCCCTTCTTGGCGCCCATCAAAAATTGAAATAGTATGGTTTTGCAACACGTGTACCAAATTTAGTGCTTTTTGAAGAATTTGAACCCAAAACTCCTTGTACCCCCCCCCCCCCCCGTAACTGTAAAATGTCAAAAACTATATACCAGTGAAGCTCTCTACGAGCTTATACGCAGCAGGGCAAACTGCTACGCAACGGAACGAGCCGGAACGAGCAACACTCGAGTGGATGAGCAGTGAAACGAGGAGAAGCGAGTTCATGCGAGCTGCTACGAGCTAGTGCGAGCTGCTACGAGCTAGTGCGAGATGCCAGCGAGCAACGAACGAGTGGCGAACGAGGTACACGCGCAACGGGGCGAGCAATCTTCGTACTAAATCGTACTGTTACGAGCAAAAGCGAGTTGGAGCGAGGTGAAAGGCAACCGCAGGCAACCATTTTGTACAAAATATACGAGCTACAACGCAACAATGTGACTGCTACAAAATATTTTGCCGCGGAGTGGTGCGTTAGGCTGCTTTAAGGCTGCGTTCGACTGACGCAGCTATACGCAGCTAAAACCGCAAAGGTGTGAGCTGGGCTTAAGAGAGAAATCGTCCTACCGCGGTAGGACGACTGGCGTCCCTCCGCGTTCTTACCGCCACATACATGTACACGGTACTAGTATTGGTCACGTCTCATGCTTCGTGCGTGTGTGTGGGAGCCCGGTTTGGTTGTACGCTGTGTGATCCCAATCAACAGAAGATAGAATTCGAGCAGCAGCGCAACCAACGAGAGCCAGAAGCTGGGTGTACTACGATGCGTATGGCGATTTTTATAACGTAAAGACTAGAATTACACGGCTTGAAATCGTTTGTGGCCGTATGGATGCCAGTTTAATCATAAATGAGGTGGAAAAATATCGTCGAGCAAGCTGAGACACTATTCTATCGGGATCACTCATTAACTAAAAAAATAAAGTGTAGACCTAGGCCCTAATTTACATTCAAGGATGAAGTGATTATGATTAAATTAGGTCTACTAGTAGTACAGGTACCTGAATCCTGATTTAACGACAGTGAAATGAGCTATATAATGACTAATGTGACATGACAATTCGCGAGTCTTGTGTTGATATAAATGAACGAAATCACTGGAAAAAAAAAATATCTATACGCGAGTCGTGACTCCTAGTATCATTTAATTGTCGGGCAATTGAATAGCGAGAGTGCAACGTTTGACATGTTAAAATGCCAATGCCACCAATGGGAAAAGTGAGCTTCAAATATCGAAGCTACTTTGTTAAGAAAAAAACAAACAAAAAACCCATCAAAACAAAACACAAGTCACAAAAAGGACATCGGGGTGGCGTGAAGCTGCATTTTGACAACTGTTATGAATATTTACATACGGCATATGTGCCACGGTCACACACCGTGCTGAGACTCGCCTTTTTAGACGTAAATTTTGGTGGATAAATTTCACTTCTGAAGAACGAATGTAATATCATGTCTTTCTTTTAGTTTGTAGATTGTATTTTGTACATTGTTATTACAGCTTGATCGTCACATTGACATTATTTTACCGACACGACAGTTCTTTTCACTGTCGGGATACTATTTTACGGAAATTAGTTCTTAATCTGGTATATAATGGTACATACACCTACAGTCCACAATTTGTGATCTTGCAGACAGCTAAAAGTTTATCAAGACCAATAGGACTATTGAGAGATCTCTTACAGTGCCAGAGATCTTTGAAAGATCAATCAAGATAGCACTGCCGCAGACCACGGAGAGAATTCTAATAGAAAGACTGAGACTACTGCAAGAATTGTGAAAGAACAAGATAACAAGTCCCTGTAATATGAATCGGAATATTGCAGTGCAGTTATGTTTATGATGATATTTGTTGTCTTGCGGAACTTACACTAGTCCTACAACAGTCTTTAAGGGATCTTGGATTCAAAAAAGATCTTTTCGCAATCTCCATGCATGTCTATCACTGGTTTCTATGGACTTTCACTGGTCTTCCCATGATTTCTCAATGATCTCTCAGCAGTCTTTCAATGATCTCAACAACAAAACAAAAAAAAAGAAAAGAAAAGAGAGACTGTCACAAGATCATGGAGAGACAATAATAACACCTTTGCAATTTAATTGAGAGATCCCTGACAGATCACCAGCAGACCATTTTCGTGGATGACTACTAAAAGACTGCTTTGAACCATTTCAAGAAGTTTTGGAGACCACAAAGACCCCTGACAGATCAATCAGGAATTGTGAAAGACCTCAGAGAAGTGCACTGAAAGACCATAGAGAGATCAAACAAGTTTCATGGTCTTTCAGCAGTCTTGTTTCCAAATTTTAGTGTTAAACAAAATGTCCTCTCCAGAACTTAGTTATTCATTCTTTGAGAGTTCCCATTGAGTAGATAATAAGACCACAATATTAACAATGATGTATCAATGAACAACAACAGCATTCCTTTTATAGTAAAACATTGCTTGATAAAAGTGTTATTGTGCATTAACTTCAAAATTTTCAGGCAATATTTTCTTATAAGTAATTGGAGCTGTACTTGGGTGTCCACTCTGAAGTTTTTTACTGTTTAATGTGATTTGGCTCTTGAGCATTGCAATAACATCTGGAGTATTTATGCAGAAATGTTAAAACTGATTGATGCATCATATAAATTCACATATTAGCTCATATAGTTGGTGTTCATAATTGTAGAGGTTGTTGTTAAATAATTGTCCTCTCCAACACCCCTGAATATACTAAGGTTTATAAGCTCACAGCTGATTGGTTCTTGCAATTACTTAATCATTATACACAACAACAAATAATTTAGACTTAAATAAAACACTGTGCATCAAATTTTAAGTTATATACGAAGAAAAATTATAATTTTTTATGTCACTAAATACAATTTACTCCTCCATATCTCAGTTTGCCACATGATACATCAGTTTTGTGGCAAAATATGGCTAGACTGAAGTTTAAATGAGTACATTGACATTGGATCAGTAATACAGATACATAGATACACAGAGAACCATTTTTGTAGCAGTTACAGGCTTGATAAAGCTGATGTGTTTCTTGTTAAACAAAATGTCCTCTCCAGACGCCTGTTTTTGTGACTATATTTTAGGAAACTATTTAAAGATGTAAACATGGACTTGACGCTCTTTAATTTTAGATATAGATGGAATATACCCTAAGGTTTTAGAATCTGTATGTTTTTTCCCCAAACAACAACTTTCATTTTTGACCCCCCGTGAGAAAAAAAGTGTACACTTAACGTGAAATGACCCTCATGTAAGATGTTCTTTGAGTGGTGGCCGGAGACCGACGTGTGTTGACAATCAACACGTTACGACGCGAAATGTACAGTTGTTTTCTTCTCTATCTTTTATTACTTTTTTTTTTTTTTTTTTTGAGAAGCACAGCGGTGTTTTCAAACACATATGTTAGGTTGGTTTCCGAGGGGTGGGGGTGGTGGAGGGGGAGGCGTAGTACAAGACTTTGAGCAAGGAGATGCTACATCTTTCAGTTTTTTTCTCGGGATGCGCAGATTGCTGTAATTATAATTATGGGATATTACACGATGAGAGTGGAATTAAAACACGCAAGTAAACATATGCCCACATACACGCACTGACATAAACACAAAAACACGATATAGTTTTGACGAAATGAAATATACTGGTGATCGGTAATTTTCTTAAAATTCAATGATAAAAAAAGAAATCCTTCCATCTGCCACGTTTCCCTCTCTTCTACATCGCCATTAGGATCAAATTTCAGGATCAAATTTGATCATTTCTTTCACTGTTGTAATTGTCAAATACTAGTACATGTACATGTATTGCTCTTTATGATAAACTAAACTTACAACTTGGATGGAATTGCCGAATACTAGTAACCAACCGTTTGACCTTTTTTATTTTCGGTTAAATTACGAATGCTATTACCAGCAAAGAATAAGGGGAAAAACATTGACGACAGTAAAATAAAAGCAAAGAGCTGATTGTGCGTATATGCAGTCTCTTCGGATAGAAGAAACTTGACCCCCCCCCCCCCACACACACACACACTTGTGGGCATTTCCACAAAAACAGTTGCCAGACTCCAGGTGCTAGACGAAAGAATGCGCGCACTTCTGGTAATAAACAGCGTATTACATAGCCTGGAAATATCGATGGACAACGATCAGCTTGTAATTGGCAAAGATCATGATTCTAAGCAACACACCATGATTGTGTATAGCCTTTCTTTTGGCCCATACTAGACAACATCGAACAGTCGATTATATATACTTGAATACCAGTATTTTTAATGCTCACTGAACTATAAAAGGGATTGATTAATGATATCACTCAATCAAAAATGGAATTACAGAAATATTACTAGTATGAAGGGTCTCGTATGCCGAGACAAATTCACTACGAGAATGTTATGCAGCCGCATGCTTATTGAGAGCTGCATGTACCCGATTAGACAGCAAAATCATGATAATTTCATGCCCCTCAAAACTGCGTTCATTCAAAGTTCGAAGGAACTTCACATGTGAAAAAAAAATGTATATATATATATATATATATATATATATACAGTCAAACCTGTCTATAGCGGCCACCCAAGGGAAACGAAAAACGTGGCCGTTATAGACAGGTGGCCGCTATAGACAGGTCATCCAACTACATGTGTGCATTGCCTATACATGTACATGTACACGTATCATCGTATACATCTATAAGTACTTAGTGTATATGTACATGCGTAAGTATGCACACGTGCCATGTGTTTCATGCATTGAACAATCCCGGTGTTGCACAGTAGCATGTTGTACAATCGTGAAGAACACTAGCGCATTATTATGACTGAATAAGTGATGAATGCAGCGGTGATGATCACTGAACGTTGCCCATGAATGACTGGCACGGCCACAAGTCAGAAAAACACGCTGAATTACCGGCTCTGTGGCCGCTATAGACAGGTTAAAATCTACCGCGGGAAACAAAATTTGTGGCCGCTGGCCGCGTTAGACAGGTGGCCGCTATACACAGGGTCTTTAACAGGGCTTTTCTCTCGGGGGGATTTTTCAGTGGCCGCTGTAGACAGGTGGCCGCTATAGACAGGTGGCCGCTAAGGCAGGTTTGACTGTATACTGTAAATTTCCACTAAATTTTACTGAGATATTTTGGCTAGCAACTTTCGTTCGGGTTTTTCTTTTCTTCATTCTCATTTTTATTTCTTTGCTCGTAAAAGACTTCTTGATTTATGAGGGGCATTCGGTCCATCGAACTTGCAATAACCTCATTCCTTTGAATTGAGTGAAACCACGTGTTTCGTACGGGTACTGTTCGTTATGCCGAAGGTTCGTTAATCCGAAACACGCAAATTCCCTATACCTAGAGGCTCGTTAATCCGAAAATGAAAAAAGGTTCGTTAATCCGAACATTTGTGGCGTTATTCCGAAGATTCGTTAATCCGAAAATGAAATTCGGAGCAACGAACCTTCGGAATAACGAATAACGAATCTTCGGACTAAAGAGCCTTCGGAATAACGAACCTTCGGAATAACGAGCTATAACCGTTTCGTACTTCGACACATCCACGCAAAGCGTGGCGTTTAGCGATCATGCATGTGGCAGACTTTCAGATTATTGTTAGGGGAAAAGAAACTGGAATAATATACTTCGGAAATGGTGATGTTTAAAGTTAAAGCTTGACACGAATGTCTATGTTTTATAGTAAACGATAATTAAAAATACCCAACAAAGTTTTGCATTCGCTCTCACAAAAGCTCGCTTGAGAAGATCAAAGTATCCCCCTCCCCTGAAAGGCAGTTGGAGTTTCCGCACCCCCCCCCTTCCGAAGCTTTTGGAGATCAAGCAATCAATGAACGCTGAACATAGGAATCTTTATTCTTTAGGGCAAAATACGAATTTTGGAGCTGCTGAGTACGTCCCTACTAATTTCTGCTTACGAGCACATAATTCTGTGAGGAATTCAAAGTTCTATTTGATGAAAATTTGTTTTGAATTACAAACCTTCGGAATAACGAACATCATCCCATTTTGACTGGAAGGGACTGGCATTATTTTGTTTTTACCGTTTGGAATTGCAGATCGGTCTGTAAAGAAAGAGTAAAGTATGGCCACCACGTACTAGTATTTTGCGGAATTCTATATTATATCCGGACTCTGTGGAGTTTTCCGACAGTTCATTATTCCACAGGGAAAGGTTCGATAAAGCGATGGTACAGTTTTGTTTGAGATGGGACTAGATTTTTTTTTCTTTTAGATGAGACAATATCTCTAATGAAATAATAGAGAACACATAATTCTAAGAGGAATTCAAAGTTTATTGATGAAAATTGTTTTTTAAATGGCTGAGATATCAGGGAGGTAGAATAAAGCAGTTCAATAAAAGTTAGACCCACTTTGACGATCGTTTGCTTTACACTGTTTTTATATCAGCCATTTCAAAACAGATTTTCCTCAAATGAATGTTCAATTCCTCTTAGAATTGTATGTTCTTCAACATTTCATAAAGGTTGTTTGTGAGTATATTGCTATGAAAAAAAAAAATCACCCAATATATTATACCACTCATTTAATCAAATCAAAATAAACTTATACAACAGTGAATAACCTGCAGCGAAGAAGGAGGGGGGGGGGGGGGGGGGTCATCGTTATATGATGATGAGAAGGGGCTGATATGACAAGGGGAACACGCAGCCCATTATTTCAAAGAGGATGATCAGGATGGTGTTCGCGCGGCATCAGCAGGCCTGTAGCGGGGGTGGAAGTAAGGTGCGTATACATTATACGCCATCCCCAAAAAATAAATACATTGTAAATAGATAAATAAATAGATATGAAATAAAAGTCTGGAAGGTCCACTTTTTCAAAAAATACCGTAAGACATATTTATAAGCCTCATCTGTACTCCAATGTCCAATGTCTCGTTGGATGACCCCGACACTTGACCACTCGGTACCCGTCACCTTACCTTCGCACACAATTTAGTGTGGAATAATGAAGTAACCTATATATACAAGAAGCAGAAATTATTCATCTTCATCATCACAGTTTCGTAAGAAGGGAGAGGAAGAGGAAAAAATGAAAATAATGATGATTAAATCAATTGCACATATTCAGATTACGATTATATTCCAGTTCGTCTCTTGGTGTACATTGTGTATTCGTGTGTGAATTTACGCCTGCCGACTGTAGTTCGTTATTCCGAAGGTCCGTTATTCCGAAGGTTCTTTAGTCCGAAGGTTCGTTATTCCGAAGGTTCGATAATCCGAAAAAGTGATAAGGTTTGTTATTCCGAAGGTTCATTAATCCGAAAATGAAATAAGGTTCGTTAATCAGAAAATAAAACAAAGCTCGTTATCCCGAAGGAATTTCATTTTCGGATAAACGGACATTCAGAACAACGAACCCTATTTCATTTTCGGATTAACGAACCTTCGGAATAACGAACCTTCATAATACCGCCACAAATGTTCGGATTAACGAACCCTTTTTCATTTTCATCAACTCCACAAATAGAGATTACGATTGTATTCCAGTTTGTGAATCGTGTGTTCTTGTGTTTTTAATTATGTGTTTACATGCGCCTCAACATAACACCATTTTTTCAACATAACATATGGTTACAATTCGTTTTCCGAAGGTTCTTTAGTCCGAAGATTCGTTGTTCCGAAGATTCGTTATTGCAAAGGTTCGTTCTTCCGAAGGTTCATTAATCCGAAAATGAAATAAAAGCTCGTTATTCCGAAGGTTCGTTACGGACCCTATTTCATTTTCGGATCAACGGACCTTCGGAATAACGAACCCTATTTCATATTTGGATTACCGAACCTTCGAAATAACGCCACAAATGTTCGGATTAACGAACCTTCGGAATAACGAACAGTACCCTTATATTATTATTATTATTATTATTGTTATTATTATTATGAACTACCAAACGAACCATCAGAAAATCGAACCTTCATTTCGGATTGGCAAACCTTCGGAGAATTTAATAGGCCATGTGTATTATCATTCATCATTTTCGGATTCACGAACCTTTGGAATAAAGCACTTTCAGAGCAACACGCTCTAAAAACCACTCTTTTTATTCGGGCATTGGGAGAAAGTTCAGAAAAGAATAGTCTTTGAAGTATAAGATATCAGTTTCATTCTTATTCGACACTATCGATGATTTCTAGGCGTGGTGTTCATTTTCCGACAAAAAAAGAAGAAGAAGAAGAAGGAGTTCGTTATGCCGATGGTTCGTTATTGCGAATCCGATACACGCAGATTCCCACTGCCGACTATGAAAGTTTGTCAATCCGAAAATAATCAGCAAGGTTCGTTTATCCGACTAGTGGCATTATTCCGAAGTTTCGTTTCTCTGGAAATGAAATAAGATTCGTTGATCAGAGAATGAATCACGTCGTAACGAAACTTTTTCTGATAAACGAACTTGCAGTATACCGAATCAATTTTCGTTATCAAATGAACGAACCTTCGATCCTTTCTTCCTCTCATTTTTTTTATATATTTATTTCTTTTTTATTATCGAACTTTCTGGTTATTAGGGATAATCAAGAAAAGACAAAATCTTTAAGGCAAGATAAGTTAACTACATGGTTCGACATAGTTAACTTTTTATCGAGGAGTATTCATAGCAGTGAGTGATACCTTACAAGGAGGTATAATCGTAACAAATAAGTACACATATCTTTTGGTTTATATAGAATGGTTGATTACTTTCAGGCACGATATGCATTATTCCGTTGAAAGGAAATTCTGATGTTTCGATATTTCGGATGCATGTACGTCACGATACCGACACCCACGAGTCATATTTACATAATATACAGTCCAGGAGTACACCTCACGAGTCATACAGCCCTGAGTTCGACATAGATGATGTCCACTGGCGGGGGAGGGAAAATACCGAATGTTCCATCCGAAGGGTTTGAAATGCTATTGAGGGAGGTTATAAGTGCCGAGACGAAGTCGAGGACTTACAGCAAAAAAGGCCTACGAGACCGACACTAGTCATTAAATCCCGTGTTGTGATCCATCGAACTCGTGGGCTGTTTTTATTTATGTCGAACTCGTGAGCCGTTTTTACCGAGTGTCGAACTCCTGAACTTCATTTGCCTAGCGTCGAACTCGTGGGCTCTATGACTCGTGACCTGTATGACTCATGGACCTGTTTTCAATGTCGAACTCGTGGGCTGTATGAGTCGTGGGTGTCGGTCTCGTAGGATGACCCCGTTATTTCGAATCTAAAACACGCAAAATCTCCGGATGTTTGTTAAAGAAAATGTAAGGATTCGTAAATACGAATATTAATGTGGCATTATCCCCAGGGTTTGTAAATCTGAGAAAAAGTTTGTTAATCTTAGAACGAACTCTCATGTATAGGTCTGCGTGGTACGAAACTTATGGCCTATTAGTTTCGGGATTGCGGAATCTTCAGAATTACACATTGTGTTTCGCTTTCGAATCAACAAACCTTCAAAATTACAACTTTTTCTTCTTCTTTTTTTCATATTTGGTAAAGCGAACCTTCGGATACCGAAACTTTTTTTTTTCTCTCTTTCATTTTTTTTCTTTATAAAAAACAAACAAACAAACAAACAAAAACAAAACAAAAAACTTCGGATTGTGAACTGTGAGAAACGAACAGTTCATACTGTTGTTTTTCCCCGATCAGTGGTGATAATTCAGGTAAGATATAATTTAGTAGAAAAGAAAATAAGGCACACAAAAAAACAAGTTATTTGAATCCTGACATCAATTACTGTTTTTCTTTTTACCGATAAATGAAAGATCATACAGATAAGAAATGAGAGGAAAAAGAAAAAATAGCCTGTGATAACGAATCGTATTAAATGTTTGACATCCTTGGTCTTCGCCCTCGGTCTTCGACTTGCTTTCCTTACCTGTCCATCCCGGGTCCCCCAGGCTCCAGACTGTTTATAACCTCCAGGAATGCACCAGTGCGCGCGGTTTCCTTTGTTGAATGCTCTCTGTTCTTACCGCCCCACCCTTCCCCAAGTCTGGCACCTTGCCATCGTGGGATTTTTCATGTTTTCCTTCTTGGTCAAGTTGGTGTTCACAACTTTGTCTACGTGACTGCGTTCTGTTTTGTTTCTCCGAATTCGCTGCGTGCTCTATAGACACGTGGTGCACAAACAGTTACTGTATGGCTGTTTACGAGGGGGGTCACCTATACTCACCTGCAAACAGCTTACGGCGAGCAGAAAACGCCAGTTTCCTCTGCTGGTGGTTACTTTTACTGCCAAAATATTGGGCTTTGTCACTACGGAATACTATTCACACACAAATTGCAATGGAATATTCAAGTACATTGTATAACTACTCGTACTTCCGATCATAGCGATCTCTCGAGTGTTCGTGTTTCATCGAAAAGTAAGTGTTAGAAAGTTGTTGAAACTGCGTACTGTAGCAGCGCTAGACAGTCGTTAGTTTAGGGCTTCCGTATGCTCGATTTTTATGGGTTTATTAATATTGGAGCTCAGGGAAATGTGGGGGAAAAGGATGACTTCAAAATAATTTGCTTGCCCGATTCGGTCAAGCATTTTTTTTCCTTGTTCCAAAACGCTTGCCCAACTTTACTACTACTAGTTATGAGAAAGTGTGTCATAGATTGCTTCACATGTCATGATCGTACTGTACAAACTCAAAGAAAAAAAAAATTACTCGCAATTTTCCTGAAAGTGAGATCGAACAAAAACATTAAAAAGATAAAATTAGATGAAAAATGTCATGATCGTGCTGGAGAGAGCCCAAAGAATTTGCCCAAAATGCTAGATTGTATATTTGTAGACAAATCACACGCAGTTTTGCTGAGCATGATTTCGAAAGAATTTGACAAAACTTTGTCATGATCGTGCTGTGACAGAGCTCAAAGAATTCGTAAAGTGCAAACAAGTCAAACGCAGTTTTGCTGATGTTGAGATCGAAAGAAAGTGTATAATGTTTATCAATACGATCGTGAGAACTCAAAAATTGAAAATGCACCGTTACTATACCCGGCGTGAAACACACGAGCCGCCCAAATACAACATGATGCATGTATTGTGACGAGTGTATCGTGCATGCATCAAACGTTAGAAAGGTTGTGCCACAGAGATCAAATGATCCGATCGACGGGGAAAGGATGTGCGTGCACCACTTCAGTATCTGCCCGTAGTTGCGGCACACGAAGAATGAATCATGCCCCGTCCTACCGCGGCAGGACGATCAGCGTCCTGCTGCGTTCCTCCGCACAATTTTTTTCCCCTGCCGCTGCGCGTAGAAAAAAACGTTCAGCGCGTATTACGCGTTCGGCAAATCGTCCTACCGCAAATTTGCGGGATCCCGCGGTAGAACGCTAGTGAGAATAAATATCCCTTCCCTAATTTAGTGGTAAAAACAAATATCTAAATTTGTTCAAATGTAACGTTACTAACCGCGGAATTGCCCTTATGATGTTAATTCTGCGAATAATACTTACAGACTGAGAGGAAAGTATACTTGTAAACAATAAATAAGTGGGACTTTGAATACATCACATATCAATAAAACATTGTTTGTTTGTTTGTTTGTTTTTTTCTGTGAGAACCCTTCTGACACTGAATCTCGTACTTATAAAGTCAAATGTAATCAAATTATATTTCATGGAATGTGAAGGCAGCAAGAAATATCAAAAGGACACTGGCTTCAGATTTCTACACTGTCTTAAAGGTACTGTTTACCATTGGGAACAGTGATTTACAAAAATGTTCGCATTAACACATTTTATGCATATATGAAGGTCAGTTGTATCACAAAACAACCATGCCATATAGAAATTTTGCAATAAAGCCTAAAATATAAGAAGATATTACAATTTTCTTACTATTTAACCATAACTGTCACATAGACAGTTTAGTCTAGAGACAATTTCATTATAGCTTTTGTTCACACATATACTTAAAATTAATATACTGATTAACTTTTTAACACTGGTTGTTTCTATCCCTAACTCACATTTTAGAACTATTTTGGAGCACTAAAGCTGGCTTTTTGTTTCTTCTGCAAATAGTGAATAATGCCTTTAACGTAACCCTTGGTTGCAACCCTTTCAGAAAACATCCAGCTTTTAAGAAATCATTCCAAGCCAGATTCTATGATTTTTGAGAACTGTTTGTCATGTCCAATATAGATATTTGGTGTATATTGCTGTCTGATTTTTGTTCTTTACTGCAGCACTGGTTACATCCGGAGAAATCAGTCTTGAAGCAACTGAAACGTAAGATATATTTCACTTCAAGCTTCTTTGTTGCTGTGCATAATGTATTGGTTATGATGTACGAGTAGTGTTTTCTTGTTTTACTCAATACCTACGGTAAGTATTGGAAGCTATTATATACATCCTGTACTATTCTCCCAGGCATTATTACTAGGAAGATTTCAAAGGAAGATCTGTGCCATTTTGATGAGGAAGTGGAACAGGTTTTTTTTTTTTTTTTTTTTTTTTTTTTTGATTTATGACCTGGAAATTCATTATCTGTATCTTTTGATAACTTTTTGCCCCACTATATCTAAAGGTATTCAGTACATAATAGTGCAGAGAGGTGGTCAATGGAATGTGGAATCTGTATATTTTTTCCATGGTGTTGAAAAGAAAAAAACACCTGCCAAGTGCTGTCGAGGTTACTGTGATTATTAAAATGGCACACTGTCTACGCTCTCATTTGCCATCTCCAGTCTGTTGCATAGACCCCATTTACAGTGCGAGGCTCGGCCGAGGCCGAGTCCACCTTCATTTCAGTGTAAACGCGCAAAAGGCCAAATGCGAGGCCAAAATTGGCCTCGCATTTGGCCACGCTCTGGAGGTGGTCTCGGCCGCAGCTCGGCCACGGCCAAGCCAGGCCTTTTCTCAGTGTAAACGCAAACTGGGCCAAATGCGCGGCCAATTTTAGTCTGGCTTCCAAACCCTCTGCCTGTACTAATTCGCTGTTCAGGATATTAACCCCCTCAATGTCGAAAACTAGTATAGTTTAAGATGGTTTTGTCCTGCAAAGGATTTTTCCTTCGGCAAAGGCCTTTGCCCAAACGGCGACTTCGTCGCCACGGAATTCATTTGGCAAAGGGTCTGAAAACCAGACAATACCAAATTGCGTTTGTTTACAAGCAGAGCGACACTACAACAAAATATTGAAAGGTTTGAATCAAAAGCGCGGCCGAGCCCAGCAGTGTAAACGGACAAAATTGCGGGGCCCGGCCTCGCAATTGAGGCTGGGCTCGGCTGCGGCCTGGTCCAGCCCCACACTGTAAAGGGGGTCCTAGATTCCACCTTTTAGCAGAGAAATACTTCTTGAAAAATAAAACTCTTCTCACTTATTAAAGGAAGCAGTGAACTATCCCTCAATGCAGGCCTGTGTAAGTGTAGACAAATTGGGAAGGTCTTTGCAGAGATTAAATTGTTGAGTATGATGATATGCAAATGATGTGGGGAAAAAATCAGGAAAAGTACTAGACATAGAGACTCATACGTTTTGAGCACACACACACACACACACACACACACACAATTAAAGGGAGTCGCATATGTTTCAAGTGCTCGTGGTTAAGTTACAAAAAAAAATGATATCTTCAACCCATGTAGCACAGTGTTCTATTGTGAAAGAATTGGTAGTACCAGGTAGTCCTCTCAATGTGTGAATGATATGCAAACTGTTTTTCACAGATTAAGAAAAAAAAAACTTAAAAAGCGAAGTATAATAGAAATCATATTTAATAGTTTGTAGTAAGCTGTCTTTAGAGGCCATCTCATAAAAGACAGTTAATAATGATACATTATATGAAAGTTATGCAACTTTAAAAAAAAAGTTTGTCAATACCCTACAAATGGATTAATACTGATTTTTGTGTAGATCAGTAACCACCATAGTGATTTCTGAAAGTTTCTTGATAATTTGTTAGGTGTTGAATAACATTTTAAATGAGTGCAGTTGTTGAATAATCCGTAATTTTCTTGTGTTTTCTGACAAGCATAAAGGTAATGAGCCATCAAGATCAATTCAAATTCTGTAATTTGACTTTTTTATTCCTTATTAAAAGTTTGTGATTTTTTTTTTTCCACATTAGACATAGAACGTTATTGTTGTGACAGGGAAAATCAAGTGTTCAGTTTACAAAAAACAGAATAGCAATAACAAAGAGATGCAGTAGAGAACATGGGTCAAGGTGAGAGTTTACAATTGCACAAGCTCATACAGTAATGCTAGAATGTATCGTCGCTGGAGTGACAAAACCTTGTATCTCAAGTTTTGGTGAAAATCACTTGTTAGGGATTAATTGTCAGGTAATCAGCGAAGTGACATCATGTCCAAATCCTAGCTGTTTTACCCCCAAAATGAAGCCCCCACGGCATGTCAAAGGAAAGGTGATCCCATTTGTTATAGTGCTTCGGCTGGCACATTTCTATGCTCTCCTGAGCATGCTCTCCTGAGCATTTGACTTTTTTTTTTTTTTTTTTGGAGTTTTGTCGCCACAACAACGGTATGGGATTTGTAAAGAATGCAGTGTTTTGATATCATTTGATCACACTGTGAGTATCAATAACATATAATTGTCTGTGTAGATTTGGAGGTGAGAGATCATAAAAGTGAGTGTCAATGCTCAGGTGACATGAAAATTTTGCCCCTTCATGCAGTAACTCAAGTTCATTGGAACTGATGCATGGTGAAATATGCAGTTTGACAGGACAATTGAATAATGAGACAAAGAGACTTATTGCCAAAGTCTAGATGAAGAATGTTAAATTTTGCAATAAGGTGAAATTTCACCTGGTTTGCAGCAATACTGGTGCCTTTTGATTTTGGCAGCTGCAACCAAAGATTATAGATGAAACTTGACGATACAGGACTCAAGGTCAAATGTAGAAGAAATGATGGAAGCTAGAACATCTGTTACATTTTTCAAATGGAAATGACAAAATGACTTCAAAAATGAAATCAAATTGCCTGTTTTTATATCCCTGCAACTGCCTCCCAGATGTAAGCACAAAGACGCTTTACTTTGGGGTCAAGTTCTACGTGGAGGACCCGTGCAAGCTGTCCGAAGAGGTGACCCGCTACCAGTTCTTCCTACAGCTCAAGATGGACATGCTGCAGGGTCGGCTCCCATGCAGCTTCGGCCAGGCGGCTGACCTCTGCGCATACGCTGTGCAATGTGAGTGCAAGATCTGTTCGGCCATCTTTCCCTTTAAAGGGAAATTCCATCATGGATATCATGGTTGCTTCATATGAAAACAGAAAAATCAGAGAAGTAGATCAATTGAAAGGTTTGGAAAAGTATCGCACACATTAAAAATTTTATGAATTGTAGAAGTTTACAGAGTGTGACAAATTGCCAACTCTATGTGATCTAGGTGTAGGGTAGCTCTCTATTTGTTTGGTATACAAAATTTCACTGATTATCACATTTCTCAAATGTTGGGCACAGGCAGGATGTATCTACAGACAAGGACTCACAAAAACTATTACCTGGTTCTCTAATTTTTTATACACCAACAACAATAGGTCTGAAGAAAATGTTTCTTTTTCTCAAGAAAATAAGAAAATTGTCAGTTTCCATACAGAGCAACATGATATTGGAATGGAATTTTTCTTTATTACCCCTTGGTCATCCTACAGGAATTGACAGTTTGGTGACATTTTACAGTGCAGTGGAAAACCCTGAGTGTTTCTCACATTCTATGTTTTTGTTGGAAGTTGCCAGGAAACTACAGTACCTACACTCTCAAATTTACAATTGTAATTATGCATCCTTTGCAAAAGCTAGGCCTACTTTTTGCCTCAGTTTAAGGACATGCAATAGTTAAAATAAAAGGATAGCATTATCATCACAATGCAGGAATTTTTGTTCTTGGTATTCCATAGATGCCTCCTTGCCTTGCTGAACAGATCAAGGTGATCACTGGTGATCTGTAGAGGAACGCTGATCTGATGTTATGTATGTGCTTGGTGTGAATATACCCTTGAATGCTGTCAAAATTTTGGACTGATTTTGAAACAAAACGATACTTCGTCCAGATCAGCACACAGTGAGCCATCTGGGCGTCCCTCGGTGTCACAGACAAGAAAAGGATCCAGTATCCCCTTTTGCTAGGCAACCCCTGATTGCATCCAAGGTTGGCTCACCTTTGGGAACTTGGGAATACCTAGGGTTCTAGCAGTGCTAGCGTGTCTCAAATTCACTGGCAGGCCCGATTTGTCAACGCAAGTGACAGGGCAACCCCACGCAGCCACCAAAAACAAGGGAAAAGAAACAGAGTGGCGGAATATTTCCTGTCAGATCTGTCGTAGCTGTGCATGGAACCAGTCATTCCGTGTCAGTAGTTGAAATGATCAGCCATTTCATCACAGTGTGGATTTTGGGTTTTAAGCTTTTCCTCTTCTTACCTGTTTTCTTTCTCCTTATTTTTTTTTTTTTTTGGGGGGGGGAGGAGGGGTGGTGTTGGAAGAAATTTCTGGACCGTAGGAAAGTTATATTTGAAGTGGATGCAGTGGTTGTTGGATTTGTTTAAAGAATCAGGGCATTTGGAGGCAAGAGTTATGCTCTTGCTACTAATTTGGGGGGTCATCACAGAGAACTAGTGTAATTAAAGTTAGGTAACGACTCTCTAGCGACTGTTCTTTTCACAGGACTTAGCAACAGATTGATAGAAAAACAGCATCCCAGTGTCAACTTGCATTTTTAAAACAATTTGTACACACAAATACTTCTTCATTCAATCAAACTCCACGTAGGGGAGCTACAATGTATGAAGCAGGTTATACGCTAAGACAGATGTGACCTGTAGGACCGTGCATGATTTTGAAAACTTGCAGTCATCTTAAACTGTTGATACCTTCAACATCAATTCTTGTACTGAAACATTATGAATTATAGGCAAATCATTTTTTGATGATGTGAGCATGTCACAGAGTTTAATGAAAAAGTTTCACGAGGGGAAATGTCAATTAAAAGTGCCATTTCAATCTATTCTGCACAAAGCCAGCCACAATAGACCAGCATGTGAAGACTACGAATTCAGGTGAATGTTGAAGAGATAATACATTTTGAAGAGACGATGCACGCTAAATAGATGATGATATGTTGTTTCCTGCCATGTATAATGAGAATCAATTCATCATTTAGGATTTTATTAAACCGTTTAATATGGCAATAACGGTTGTAGAGGAAATTGCTGTGATTGTGAGGCCCCAAGAGCCTGTTTGTCACCCAGTTTGCATTCATAAATGTACTTCATGGGGGTCACGCACATCTGAGGCGTCTCGAGGGGGCATAGAGAATCGCCGCGTGAATACGAAGTACTCGTAATTTATCGCTCCCTTCCCGCCTCCTTCGTGCCATTGTTAGGTAACAAAAGTCGCAAAATTTGTAAGGAGAGGAGTTTGCTTTGTGGGTGTTGGTACCGGAGTTTCAGAGCCTTTTTTTTAACCCCCTTACTTCCCCCCCCCCCCCCCCCCCCCCCCCCCCCCGATGTGTCTTTCTTTCCATTAAGGGGATAGTCAATGCTGCTTCATTTTTGTGATGATCCTAACTATGATATAATGCTCTCCCTTTTTTGTCATTTTCCATCTTTCTATTTCTCTTCCCTCATGTGCCTTTCCTTTCAGTTAGAAGTTCTATGCTTCTACAGTTTTCCTTGTGTTCTAATTCATTTTCTTGTGCTTTGTCCTTTTGTAATCATATTTCCATCTCTCTCTCTCTCTATCTTTCTTTTCTTTTTTGTTCCATTGCCTTTCTATCTGTCAATCCATTTCTATTCACCCTTCTTTCTTTTCTTCTTCTTTATTTGCCTCACCCATTGTTTGTAAATTCTGCAACTCTTCCAGACTTTTGACTTTATCTAGCAATTAATTTTTGGTGTCTCTTTTCTGTTCCTGTCACTTTTTTTTAATCTTGACATGCTTCTCTTTTTTTTTTTCTTTCTCACCTGCTTCTCACTATGATCTGAGAAACTTTCTGCTTCATCCATACTTGTCTCTGTTTTGTTGTAATTCAGGTAATTGTGCTGGGAAAATAGCCCAAAGTCACCCCCAAAACCGTACCTGGTGAGCGGCAGCCACCTTTCTACTCCGCATGATTAAAACAATCCCTTCTCCCTTCTTGGCCATGTGTTTTACCGGTATTCTGATATCTCTAAGCCTGACGCCGCTATGCCAACAGCCGGCCAAGAGGTTCTGAATTCCTTCAGGTTCAGGGCTCTCATATATTAAGTTGTTTTTCCTCCCAGGATTACCATTATCATCATTTTTTTCTTTCTCTCCCTTTTTGTGTGGCACTATTCCAACAAACGTGTCTATCATATTACTTACTTTAGATGCTATTAAGAAGTACATGGCATTCTGAATATGCATGAAATGTGTTATGAATCTTTTCCTGTTCTTTTAGATGCAAAGAGAAAGTGTTGGCTAATGGAAAATTTTCACTTGCCTAGCGTTGGTCTGCTTTCTACCTCTTATCATGTCTGTTTTTCTTTTGCATTGAGACCACAGTCACTCTTTTAATGTTTATTCATATGGGTTGACATGGAGTGATACCTGAATCCAAGGGCATCTTTTCATTGGTTCTTTTTAGTTTATTGTGGATCATTTGATCATGCCACATTCTCTGTAGTTCAAACCATTTTGTTGAAATACTTTTTTTTTTTAATAGCAAGATTAAATAATAAAAGCATTTATTATAAAAGCATTCTAGAATGACCCTTAGCAATTCCTCTTAGCTTTTAGATCCATTTAGATGTGTTGTTCTCAAACAGTTTATAATTCTACTCATGCTGGTTGATAGCAGAAGATATCCTATGAAGAGGATTGTGGCTTTAAGAAAGGGTGGGGGATATTTCTTTCTGAATGTGGGTCTTTAATGCAGATATAAATCTGTCAATAAATTCCATCAACAACTATATCTTAACGAATAAAATGCCCTATAAAATTTGAATAAACAAAACTAACCTTAAAAGGCTGCATGCCTTATCATCACTGCCAATCCAGGGATCATTTTTTTTTTTTTATAGCATGGACATATCCAGACGCGTAAACAATTCATGTTATTCCTGATCGCTGTACAGATTTCTTTTCAAACGTAAAAAAACAGAGCCCACGAGAATTGAAGAAACATAAGATATGCAAGTGTTGGCATGTAAATTGACAGGTTATCACTAAATTTGACGAGAAATAACTGCGCAAAAGTCATTTTTTGTATGTGTGTTCGATTTTGATGCCAGCCTTCACTGAGAGATAAAGCATCCGTGGTATGTCGCGTCATGCACAAAGTGGCTCTCGGCGAGTTGAAACGAACATATCTAAAGTCACCTGAACCACAGGTGTAAATCACCAGCATTTATGATATCATAAAGCTGGTATAAACCAGTGATCAAGTTTATCCATGTCATTTTAGCCAGCCGAGAAATTCCAGACTGTTGGTTAACCAGGAGAAAAAGAAAGAGATGGAGAGAGAGAGTGGAAGAGAGCAAAAGGGTCATTGTCAAATCAGTGATGTTGGAAGGAGTGAATTGATTGCCTTTGTAGCAGAAATGGACAGAAAAGGAAACAAACATATCTACAATTGTACAACTCATTCAGGGTTTAACAGTGACATCAAGAAATCCCAAAGTTCCTTCATAAAAGTCAATCTGCATTTGCAGCTGTACCTATTGATGTCCTATTACCGTGGACACACCATCACTCAAGGTAGAATTATCGTACAAGGTGGTGCTAAAAATATATCCCAGTCTCTTTCTCCCTGAGGTGGAATCTGTTAAAAAAAAAAGGAGAAAATCATTCTTTTCCTCAATCATCTTTTTTTCTTTCTTTCTCAGTGGGCAGGGCTGTGTAGGAACAACTCACCTTTGACCTTAGCAGCAGGACCTAAAGCAAATAGCCATAAATTGCTACAGCAGGGGTGTTTATCTATTAGTATTATTTTTCCTTCAGAGGAAAAAAAATGGAAGAGGATTTCACAGTAGGCCACTAGTCACTAGGACTTTTTTGTTCGCCCAGTTTAGTTCCAGATCAGGGCTTCATGAAAGGTTAGAGGTAGTGGAAGAAAAAAGGGGGAAGAATTTAGCTGTTCAATGTGCTTGAATGTGACAAGAGAAATGTGTGCTTTTTATGGACATTCAATTTGTAGCCTGAAAAAAAAAAGGGAACACAAAAAGTGCTTGAGTGAGGGAAGTGCATTTAAGAGGTCCCATGGTGAGATTGTAATGTGGTACAAATGTTCTCCCACCTAATATATGGCTGTAAAGGGTTCAGTGTAAAGGACATGGAGTAGAAAATGCAATGGTATGCTAGAATTGGTTGATAGATTTTTTTAAGTAAACAATCAAGTTGCGAAAGGTGCAAACGCACTTTATTCTGCAGTGTTTTTATTATCACGAACTTCACGAGTTGACTGATAGTCGTGACAATAATGACTCGTGAAAATGTGCAGTAAAAATATTTTCCAGTGTTTGAGATCAACTGAAAAGGGATAATGCTGATTTCTTATTCTGTCACTATGGTTGGCAATCAATACACTATACACGTTATACTAGCAAAATATATCATCATGTGCTCGGGAGAATGACATGAATGCACCTGATTCATAGACAGTATGCTCGGAAAAATGACGCAAAGGCATGTAATGATGTGAGGTGCATGGTAGGCCTTCATAGGCCTATACATATGGGTCTCACCAGTGTTCAAGTCTTATCCCGAGCACAGCTTCATTGAATTGCGTGCTTTCGCATCATTCTCCCAGCTCATAAAGATATGGCATATAGGCCTACAGACAGTGTCTGCAGAGACCTCTACAGGCCTAAAGTCTTGCTGTAGAAAATCATGTAGGCCTACATCTGTGTGGGAACTTACTGAATGTCATTGTACTGTCAGATACAGAAATAAAAAAAAAAGAAATAATTTAGATTATAAATTTGGAACCAAAAATTGAGGGGAGAGGGGCAAGTGGCCTTTGCAAATGATTGTATTCAGAATTAAAAAGGTTTAGGATGTTTAATTGACACATCACGTCACTTCAAATGATATAATGGAAAATATTGCTGTATGAAATCATTGGCCAGTGAGATTTTCACATCAGGGAATACTGTAAAGAGATGGATAAACAAGTTATGGAGATATAATAATGATGATAGTAATAATGATAATGATATATATGGTCTTCTTTATCCAGGGTAGCCTCTTCAGTATTGCCACTGCCTTACCATCAGAGGACCCTGCCATTATTATTACCTCAGCATCGCCAGTTGGGAAGGATAGATAGGAAGGTAGAAAAGATGGATAGATGGAAAGAAAAGCGAAAGATATAGAGAGAATGGCAGTGGTCTGGAGAGTATAAAAGACGGATAGAAAGAGGGACAGGCAGACAGACAGATAACATTGGATGAATATTAGGGATGACTATTGTTGCATATTGTATGGTCAAAATTGAGAATTTTGCAGACAGTTTTTCTCTATGATTGTTTAATGCCAGGCTCTAGGCATTGTTTAATTTGTTATTCATTAATTTAACAGATATTGCATATTGTATGGTCAAAATTGAGATTTTTTTTTTTTTTGCAGACATTCTTTCATCGTAGATCGATGTCAAGCTCTAGGCATTCTGATTGATTTGACATATTGCAAAAATGGCAGATTGGGATTGTCTTAAAGAGCTTAATTCTTTGGTAAGAAGAACTTGTCTATGAGATGTCACCAGTGGTCTGAAGAAGTCTTAAAGCCCTTGCTAACATTTGCAGATGAAAAAAACAACAACAACAACAACAACAACAACCCACAAGCTTTAGTGCTTCAGCATAGTTCTAGGATATGACTTAGGGATAAAAATGACCAACATGAAACTGTTAATCGATAGGGACTATAATCAATGTTGTTTATAGATACAAAATGTGAACAATAGTCTTTATTCAAACATGTTTCTAGAACTGTAAACTGTCACCTTGATGGTTTATCTAGAAAAATGGTGATAATCTCCTTATATTTGTGGCTTTATGGTGTTTTTTTTTTTTGGGGGGGGGGGAGAGGGTGTTTTGTGTGTGTTTTTTTTTTGTACTGCAGGTGTTTTGTGATACAACTGAACTATACATATATGCATCAAATATGATAATTCAAACATTTTGTTTTGTTTTTGTAATCACTGCTCCCAATGTTAATAGTGCATTATCAATAGTGCATTATCATTATTTTGGTAGAATTAAAGCTACTAGACTTGATATGAAGTAGACTTCCTGATAAGGTCTGATATCACTCATGCCTAGCTATACCTAACAGGGTAGAGCAGACTGCCTATGAGAATTTGCTGCAGCCCTAAATCTGGATATTTGTTTGACATCTGATATTGATAAACACAATGGGAGGAGCAGAATGGTGATATATGCTCGGGATGGCCCAGTGACATTTTAGTCTCCAAAATGCCAGGAAAGGCGCAGTAAATCATCAGGCGTGGATTGGGTCTCCTCGAAGCTGTCAGTCGGGGAAAAATATGTTTCGATGGGACAAAAGGATAAGCCAAAAATATTTCCTTAAATTCATGTTTAGTGTTATATATTGGGTGCACTTTCCATGTATCTTAGTTTTCAGTAATACCACATTATAAATGGATCATAGGCAATGACAGTTTTTCATTCAGTATGAATATTTAAAGAAATGATTTCAAGAATTCTAAATTTATTAGCTCCGTCATCAGCAAGTCATCTTTGCAATTCTTGAATTTCATCATTTAGAGATATTGCTCATCAAATGCTTCATAAACCATCGGCCTCCTACAGAGATATAAAATTGTTCGACATATCTTGCTTTTTATTTGGGCCATTCTCAGATTAAGTGTTCAATTCCATGTGAGTAAAACCGAAAAATCAACCACAAAGTAATACATTCAAAGATGTGGTTTCGGAAACTTCAAAACCGGTCAAATACTAAATGTGAAAGCTGAGTTCTTCATTCACAGAATATTCTCATCTTACGTCTGAATGCATTTATCCATCTGACTGTAAATATTCATTAAGTTTTGATGGATAATGCAAACAAGGTTTGAAAAATATATTTTTGCAGGCACTTAGAAGGAAGTAGGTACAGTCTCTATGAACTCGATATGCTAAACAGTTGTTTGACGTATGGTAACGTATTTGGCTCATCCCTTTTAATGAAAATGAATAAATAATTGTTCAACTTATCAATGAATCTTGAGTAGTTCTTCATATGTTGAAAAACACTAGAATAAATATGCAACAGAACACTGAAACTTTTCTCGGAAGCGTTTCATAAACTACTTTTTACTCTTTCAAAGTTTGGTAACGTATCTGGCGTACCGTAAATGAATCTGTCGGTGAAGTTACAGAGCGATTTCTACTGAATATTCTTCATTTGAACATAACTTTAATTTTTTATGGAAGCGTCATTCTATGCAGAATTGTTTTATGAACACTTTGTTTTACATAACATTATTTGTCACCGTGGGTGCCCTGAATTATACGTAACGTATCTGCTAAATCTGAAAAGCAAAAAACTGATATGCTGAATCTCAGCTTCGTCTTGTAAAATAAACGTTCAAAGTTGTTGCATAGAATATGAAAGTGGCTGGGTTTTATAGAATAGAACTTTGGAGTTTATGAGCACACAATGATTTGTTTGTAAAAACATTTACAATTTCTTTCCAGCATTTTGATTATGTGGTAACGTATCTGTCGGAAAACTTGGCATTAAGTTGTGAGACACTGACGCACAAAGAAAAATCATGTGGAAGTGTTGCTCTTTTTCACCTCTCTGTCCTTATGGTGTAAGAATATAATCCTGAGGTCAAACAAAACGAAGCATGTAATGTGTAGGGATGAATTTTGACCAGATTTGATCCCCAGAAAGCACAAGACCAATGAGCAAAATTCGGTCACGTATCTGGGGTAACGTATCTGTGGTAACGTATATGGTCGATCATATTATTATGAGAGCGATATCTACCAAATATTTCTCACTTGTACTAAACTTTAATGTTGAATTGATGCGTCATTCCGAGGAGTAATGTATAATATACAATTTGTCTGACATTGCAATATCTGTCGCAGTGGGTGGCGTGAAAAGTATGTAACGTATCTGTCCAAATAAAAGTGTAGAAAACCGATATTTCAAACATTATACCGTATTCTCAATAAAGAGCTGTTGCACAAAAAATCTAAGTACTTGCAGTGTATGAAGTATATCCTCAGGGTTTCATATACACAGGGTCATTGCATAGTGTTGTTATTTTCCCAATGCTGTAACACTAAAGAAACTGGTAACGTATCTGGCGGTGAATTTGGCGACAGGTTTCAAAAGGCTATAAAAAAAGAAGTCAATAAAAATTTTGGAACTTTTTGAGTATTGTGATTAGCACATATGATATGCTCATCGTCCATGAAAATGATATTTGGAAAGTGTGTTTGTGGACGGAGAGGAGCAATAAAACATAATTCTGAAATAGCCGGCGACACTGCGTTTTGGGGGTCTTAACGAAGTTTAACAGCAAAATTTTATACAAAAAGGCAGACAACCGCATTTGATCGTGTTTATTTTTAACAAATAAAGTCCTCGTGATATATTATAAACATTTAAATAGTATCTAATAGGTTTCAGGGAACTGCAAACTGTCATGGAATGTCGGCGACAGCAAAATTCCGTATTTGAACGCTTTTACTGAGAATGGGCCATTTGTCATTTGACTACTGATGTAGCAACAACAACAAAAAAATCCTTTGTTGCCAAATTCTGCCTTTCATATCATGTTTTGATTGTGCGTGTGATTGAAATAACTCATCATTTTCAAACCAAAGTCTTTTCAAAGGAAATCACTGAAAAACACTGTGTTTTCTTTTTGGTAAATTTTGAAGTACATTTTGGATTTTCCGCACTCACGCTTCGAATAGAATTTGTATGGAATTGGCATGTTCAGCCATTCTGAGCAAACTTTAGCCAGTCTCGTGCGAGAAAAGTTTCAGTACCAAATAGATGAAGAATGGAACATATCCAACGATAAAGACTTTTATTGATTGCCAATGTGCTGTTGAGTGTATCAGGGCCTTCAGGAATACTGGCTGTATATTTCCCTGGTAACAGTTGACTTTGTACAAAGCAAACACTGGGCTGGCTGATCCCTGGCTATCGGCGAACTGCTACATATTTCTGAGCTTTATTACGTGTCAAAGCTTAAAGGGAAGGTAAACCCAAAAAGCAATGTGGATTGAGTGAAAGCAACAACATTAGCAGAACACATCAGTGAAAGTTTGAGGAAAATCGGACAATCGATACAAAAGTTATGAATTTTTAAAGTTTTGGTGTTGGAACCGCTGGATGAGGAGACTACTAGAGGCTATGACGTATGAGTGGACTGCAATATAAACAAAATATAAAGGAAAATCAACAAAAATTCACTTTTCTTGCATTATGAAAGGGCACTTGCCTAATCGCTTTCAGAAAACAGGGGGAATAATTGCTACCCTTAACATTATGTCGTATCAAGTTGATGGAATTTGTGGTTTTCATGAAAAATGAATTTTTGTAAAAATTTCTTTATATTTCCTTTATATTGTTGTCCTCTCATACGTTATAACCTCTAGTAGTCTCCTCATCCAGCGGTTCCAACACCAAAACTTTAAAAATTCATAAATTTTGCATCGATTGTCCGATTTTCTTCAAACTTTCACTGATGTGTCCTACTAATATTGCTGCTTTCACTCAATCCACATTGCTCTTTGGGTTTACCTTCCCTTTAAAATCAGTTTGACACTGTTCACACGAAATCTGTCTTTGTCCACTATTGGTCTTTCTTCATGATTAACCATCCATGAAACTGAACCGAGAACAAAAGCTGCTTCGCCAGGAGTGTAACCCCCCCCCCCCAAAAAAAAAAAGGAAAAGATAAAAGAATGTAAAATTGCAAACTCTCAGACATATTTCCGAGTCGGCTTTTATGCATTCATGCTCTGATGGCTTCGCCCACTCTCTGCGCAGCAGAGCATAGAGTTTGGAAATTATGTGGCAGAGCACAGAGTTTGGAAATGATGTCTTTTAAAGCTCCCTTATAGTTTTCGTTTTTCAATAAAAAATATTTCCTGAAAATTATCATCCTGATGACCGATTGAATAAGTATGCAATACACAGGGGTGGATCCAGGAATTCTGTAAAGGGGGGGGGGGGGGGGGGAGGCAACTAACATTTCTGGTGCCACTTCCGGGTTTCATTTCATTTTTTCTTTTTATTTCTTTTGTTTTTAACGTAAAATAAAGGGTGCGCCGGTTGCGCCCCCGTCTGGGTCCACCACTGATACATATTGGCAAAGACAAGATATGAATCACACAAATATGATATGGTAAAAAGGCTTTATTTATGCTCTTCAGAAGCTACAAATGCAAGTAGTGGATCAGTAGGGTTGCCATGGATACAGCTGTATTGATTATGAAAAGAGGATCTCAATTTCTCTTTTATCTTGTCTGCAGGCTGGGGGGAAGGGAGGGCTGCCACTTTTTTAGGTCCTTCAAAAGATAAAGAATAAAACACAAAACATGAGGGGAAAAATTGCAACACCCTATGAGGGGGTAGGTAGGATGTGATACCAGTGACCCACAGCCCCCCCCCCCCCCCCCCCCCACCTTCTCATCATCAAGTTTTTATTCATGTTAATAGCAACTTATTGATGTTTGGCTGCACTGTCCCCATGGTGATGATTCAATAGACAGTGTTTGCTTGTGAGCTGCTACTCTGTTATAATACATATTGTACACTGTGTATGTGTTGACATAAGAGTTACTGTATTACCCTTAAAGGGATCATATAGTTTTGGTTGAGACCTAATTTCAGGTTTCTAACATTTTTAGGTGAGATGATAAGAAACCTCTTATGAAATATGAAAGAGCATGTAATTCCATGAGGAATTCAACATTTATTTGATGAAAATTGGTTTTGAAATGGCTGAGATATCCAAAACAGAACGATTTTAATAAAGTGTGGGACCCACATTTTACTACGATCGCTTTGTTTTACTTTGTTTTTGGATGTTTCAGTCATTCCAAACCCGATTTTCATCAAACAAACTTTGAATTTCTCTTAAAATGGTATGCTCTGTATTGTATTTCATAAGTGTTCTCATCTCCACCAATACTGTACCATCCCTTTAATTGTGCCCCATGTTTGTTTGCCTTTTGTGGGAATAATGAAATCCGTATTTTGCAGGTGTCTATGTGCATGTACACTGTATGTGTGGAGTAGCTGAACCGAAGAAGAATGCATTTGACTGTTACTGTTCAAAGTGCTGTATACTTATCTCATCTCAAAGCGTTGTTTCATTGGAGAATTATTTACTTGTACCAAGTATTCATTTATATGACTGTCAGTTTCTATGTATTTATGAAACAAATATATTATGCATTATACCTAAGAGTTCAGGAGTCAGGAAACTTTTTGGTGAAATGCAACTTAGACATATTTAGGAAATGTGCATTTGGGGACTCTTGTTTGATTTTATGAAGAGCTTTTGTGTGTAGATGCAAAGTTTTTAGCAGCGGGCCATAGATTTTTGTTTTGTGTATAGACTGCACTCAAAGACAGTGGGGTGGGGTAGATTTGATAATGCACTCCTAAAATCTGTGAATTTGTATGAAAATAAATAAGAGCTAAAAGAGCAGAAAAATTGCTTCATCTTTAACATACAGCAAACGCTTCAATGGATCTATATGCCAACGGCACTGGTAACTGGCACTGGTCCAACAGTCCCTGACCAGTAAAAATCACTGTCAGACAACTAACTTTTTCAGAAATGGACCAGTAAAACATGAAGAAATTGGGTACCTACTGGTCCGACAGACAGGTTGGACCAGTAGAAAAAATGGGTTTAGTGTGCAGCCCTATATATGCATTACTGACAGTAGAGGGCACACTGGTCACAGAAAGTCACTGACTGTATTTGGCCAGGGCAAACATGACAGTCGTGCGTGCCGGAACGGCCATGGAGATGAGCCACAGAAATCGCAGCAAAGTGTAAACTTGCCCTTCTGCAATATCTCAGTGTTTGGAAATGTGGGATTCAATGCCTGTCCATAGAACAGCACAATGAGTGACTGTGTGGGTGTGTGTTTGTGTGCACTTGTGTTTGTGTTAAAGATACTGTTTACCATTGAGAGCAGCGATTAAAAAAAAAAAAATGTTTGAGTTATCACATTTGATGCATATGTGTAGGTCAGTTCTATCACAAAATATTCTACTATATAAAAATTTTGCAATAAAGCCTAAAACATAAAGAGATGTCACTATCTTTCTCACTAAACCACAGCTGCACAAGGTTTCGTCTTAGAGAAATAATTTTATCATAGCTATTGTTCACATTTTGTATATTTAACAATAATCAACATAGATTATACTGATTAACATTTTTACATTCGTTGTTTCTATCCTTAACTGAGAACTCACATTTTAGAACTATTTTGAAGCGCTGAAACTGGGTTTTGTTTCATCTGCAAATGGTAAATAATGCCTTTAAAGGTACAGTTTACCTTTGAGAGCAATGATTTAAAAAAACGTTCGAGATATTACATTTGATGCATATGTGTAGGTCAGTTGTATCACAAAACATCCTACCATATAAAAAAATTTGCAATAAAGCTTAAAACATAAGGAGATATCACTATTTTTCTCACTAAACCATAGCTGCAGGCGGTTTAGTCTAGAAAAATTTTTTTCATTTGAACTATTGTTTCCATTTTGTATACTGTATATGCCGAATATTTCGCGAGGTTTTTATTTTCGCGAATTTCGCGAGTCAGGTGCTATTTGCGAAATTAAAGACACGCAAAAATATTGACTCTGATCCTGAGGTGAACATGATGTACGCGTGTACACTTCTCCCTTCAGTACAGGCCTCCACAATCGCGAATTTATTCACTCGCAACATCGTTGGGAATTCCCGATTCGTGAAAATTTAGACTCGCGAAATATATGGCGTATACAGTGTTATTTAACAATACTTCACATTGATTTATACTGATCGACTTTTTTGCACTGGTTGTTTCTATCCCTAACTCACATTGTAGAACTATTTTGAAGCACTAAAGCTGGGTTTTTGTTTCATCTGCAAATGGTAAATTATGCCTTTAAGGTTTGTCAGCGCCCATTGTGGTTCGTGGGATCAGCGTATCGGCAGTCTTAACTGTTCAAAGTTCTCGTGAAATCATGCAGGCTTTTCTGCATGCGCACTTCATCTGCACTGATCAAATATTTGGTTTAGGTGGATTTGATTACCTTCGATAATTTTTTTTTCTTCCTTAAGCAATTTGTACAGAGCTTCAGTATAAGGAGTGGTGCATTAACCCGCACTTGGACATTTCAAATTGAAACTGATTGGGAGGTCTAAAAACAGTTCAGAACATTTCAGGGGTTTCTCTTGTTGTATTTTGCAATATTTCTGTCATAAGTGTCCATTGTTTTGCGTGATTATATGTATATAAATTTAAAGGGATGGTATAGTTTTGGTTGGGGATGGGCTTCAGGCTTCCAACTTTTTTGGTGAGATAATGAGAAACCTCTCATGACATATGAAAGAGCATACAATTCTACGAAGAATTCAAGGTTTATATGATAAAAATTGGTTTTGAAATGGCTGAGATATTTAAAAAACAAAGAGGTCCTATCAAAAGGTGGGATTTAACTTTTATAGGGACCACTTGGTTTTTCTTTGTTTTTGGATATCAAAACCGATTTTCATCAAATATGTTGTGTTTGGGGTTTTTCAGAGTATTGATTTATCTGCTCAAGAACCACAATAAATTCCTAAAATCTATACATGCCACCTTGGAGTTATGTACTACATGATGTGAAATTACATCGTCTGGAATGTCCCTTTAAACTCTTTGGATAGAGTACCAGGACTATGCTTCTTGTGGTGATACCATACCGTGATCCCTGCCCAAGTGTGAAAAGGAGTAGATTAGGGGAGTGTCACAACTGACACTGTACAGCTTATTGTTAGAATACACCCAAAAAGGGGGGTGTTGTGGAATGAAGCGTGGAACAGCTTTCCGTGGAAACAGGCTGTTAGAATACAGAACCAAAAAAGGAAACTACACAACTGCCACTTCAGATTTGATACTCTCGTAAATAGATTTGTGGCACAAAAATCTTGTGCAGATAGGATTAAATACTCGCAAAGTTTGTGCTACATTTGGTACTTCTTAATCTCGGCATTTGATCTAATTGGTAGATTGACATCTAAAAAAACATGCAGAGGTCAAGAAGAGGGCACAGCACAAAGATATGATTTGCGAGCAGATTCCATTCCATTCAAAATGAGAATGCTCGTTGACATTTTCATCAAATTGTATTATCGACACAAGAGTGGTCAAAGATACATAATATGCACACACTTTGTACCAGTACATGCGGCTGTGCTCGAACCTCCCTTTTAGGTGTGGAGGTCCAGAGGAGCAGGCCATTGCCTGAAAGCTTGGTGGTCAGTTTTGGGCCAACCTTCAGGTTGTTATACTTTCTGCTGTCATTCAGAACAGCCTTGCCAGGCAAAGGCTTAGCTTCTGAGCTTTAGGAGCTAAACATCATTTGGGTATTGCAAAAAAAGACAAAAAGAGATGATATGGATGTCATAAGTTAAAGGTAGGGAATCCCATTTGCATGCCTTAAATGAAGAGTTGTATAAATACAGTGGTATGTTGAAGAGAGTATCATTTTAGAAACTCCCATAAAGTATTGAAAGTGGAAGGTAACATTTAGTACATTTTTATTGACCGTTAGATTTTGAATTGAATTTTTTTCGGGGCTCACCGTAAATTCCAGTACATTACTAGGCTACCTTTGCAGACCCATGCACTGCATGTGTGTCCATCATGTATATTTTGTGAAGAAAGTTCATCAAAACTTACAAACATTTCTATATACATTCTTGCCACACACTCTATATGTTATTACATCAGCTCTTATACTTTTAGATTTGTGTTTATAGATGAGAAAATACAGAAGACTGCAACAAAAAGGCTTAAGTGTGGCTGACACACAGAACTACTGAGTAGTTGAGTTTTGTGCATTATTCAAATTGTAGATAACTGTTGACTTCCAAGTTTCTCAGCAGTGGCCTAAACAAGTCCCCTGAGGTTCATATTTAATGTTTTGCTGCATTTTGGGAGGTCTGTAAAAGGTATCCCCTACCTTTAAGGTGGTAATAACAGTGCACTGACAGATGAAGTTTTTGAGCAGTTTCATTTCATTGGGGTATGGGTTTTTTAGCTCACCTGAGCCGAAGGCTCAAGTGAGCTATTGCGATCGCCCTTCGTCCGGCGTCCGTCGTGCGTCGTCCGTCGTCCGGCGTCCATCGTCCGTCGTGCGTAAACTTTTTACATTTTCATCTTCTTCTTGAAAACCCCAAGACTGATTTTCATCAAACTTGGCAGGTAGCATCCCTAGGGGGTTAGGAACTCAATTTGTTAAAATGGGCACCATGCCCCACCCAGGGGGCCCCCAGGGGGGCCCAAACCCCCCAAAATTAAGGAATCTGTAAAAATCTTCTTCTCTAGAACCAGAAGTGATAGAGCTAAGTTAATACTATGAGTTAGTACATTGATGACTGTAGTTTCAAGTTGTTCATGGCAGAATCAGGGGTGCCCCCCTTGGGACCCAGGGGAGGGGGATGGGGAGGGGTCCTAATGGGGCCTAAATTGTACATTTTCATCTTCTTCTTGAGAACCCCATGACCAATTTTCACCAAACTTGGCAGGTAGCATCCCTAGGGGGTTAGGATCTCAATTTTTAAAATGGGCACCATGCCCCACCCAGGGGCCCCCAGGGGGGCCCAAACCCCCCCCCCCCCCAAAAAAAAAAAAAATGAAGGAATCTTTAAAAATCTTCTCTAGAATCAGAAGTTATAGAGCTGAGATAATACTATGAGTGAGTACATTAATGACTGTAGTTTCAAGTTTGTTCATAGCAGATCCAGGGGTGCCCCTCTTTGGGGCAGGGGGGGGGGGGGGGTTGGGAAGGTCCAAATGGGGGCCTGAATTGTACATTTTCATCTTCTTCCTGAAAACCTCATGATGGATTTTTGTCAAACTTGACAGGTAGCATCCTTAGGGGTTCAGGATCTCAATTTATCAAAATGGGCACCATACCCCACCCAGAGGGCCCCAGGGGGCCCCAATCCCCCCAAATTAAGGAATCTTAAAAAAAATTGGGCCATTATTGTACATTTTCGTCTTCTACTTGAGAATGCCTGGTCAAATTTTGGTAGAGCTGTGAATAATTTAGATTAGTGACTGCGTGAAAGGTGAACTTGCGATACTCAGGTGAGCGCTAGACCCGCGGGTCTCTTGTTCTTTGTTGTAACTATACATATCGTCGCCGGTCACACGAACCGACGAATCCCTCAGGTTTGCGTAAGAATGACAATTCGAGAAAATCGCGTTTGAAGTTAACCCATTTTTGACTTATGGTTGCTACACTTTCATGTCTATAATTTCCAGTTATTTTTGTAGTACATCAGACTTCAATTCTTGCCCTGACTTGTGAAGTTTTTATCGAATTGTATTGTTAACAAATAAGCGGGAAATCGTCAAAGAGCTGCATGCATGTATTTTCGGTCTGCAAAGAACGTTGTCATTTTCCATGTGTGTCCATATGTACATGTACATTGAGCGTTGTCATTGTCAACACATGTATTACATAGTACGCGCACTATGCGCGCGGTCAATGAACTGTTGAATCTCAAAAACTACACGCAAGTCAATGCGCACTGATTCGTCGGTTCGATGACCGAGCGTACTACAAATGTAGTACGCGCGGTCACCGAACCGTCGAATCACCTGATTGTTTAACACACGCGTCTATGGGGAAAACAAATAATTTTCACAAATGGAATTACATGAACTACAAAAGTGATAAGTACGTAAAAATTACACCGAATTACACACTGAGAATTTCAGAATATGTAGTATGGAATGTCTACTATCGAAATGATTGAATCTCAAAATCGAAAATTTGACCCAAAATCGAGTGATTCGTCGGTTCGTGTGACCGGCGACGATATGGCTTCAAACTGATACTTTCATTTGAGTATGGTATTTCTGCTAACCTTGTTGCTACCCCAATTTTGCTACATATCACTTTTCCTTTTTTTTTTTCTTTTGACTGACAAATTTATAGAATGCATGGCTATTTATAGTAATGGTGATTACTCCATGGGATTTTAAAAGTTTAACAACAGCAGTATTGAATTATCTTAATGAAATCAGTTGCGTTGCATGACTCTGGTGTCAGGTATCATTAGATTTTGCTTTGACACGGCAGATATGGAAAGATTATTTACAATCGATTTGGGTCTTTCTTCAAGGATTAGTCCACTTCATTACTTTTTCAAAACTTAAGAATGAAAATATGATTTCTGTCAGCCGTTTTCTTTTGTCCTTGAAAACAGCTATTCAGGTGCTGTACTGTATCAATTCCTAGCAGGATTGTTTCATTGACGATCAATACACAACCTGCTGTCATTAAGTGTCAATAGAAATTGCAAGTTTTGAGCCTGGGAGGGTCAAGGGGTACTGTATACACTGAATATTTCACAATGTTTTTATTTTCGTGAATTTCGCGAGTCAGGTCCTATTCGCGAAATTAAAAACACACAAATATATTGACTCAGATCAAGCTACAAATGTGACGTACATGTATACATTTCTCCATTCGGTACAGGACTCCATGATCACAAATTTAACCACTAGCAAAATTGACGGGAAGTTCCGATTCGCGAAGATTTAGACTCACTAAATATATGGCGTATACAGTATAGTATCACCCCTAATTGAGTTCAATTCAGACAATGATGTGGCAAAGGTCAATCACTATATCAGGTATTTGCTGGCATCATGTAAGCTGGAACAACCAGTCATAAAAGTGCAAAGTATTTGATTGGATTCTGGCATGAATACATTGTGTGCTGCACGAGGAAATGATTGTGGCTCGTAAGTTACAACTTGAATGTTGTACATGAATTGATTGCATGGTTTGATCACCCGATGGAGATTTATGATCCCCCATTTAAATTGAAAGAGATATGACATTGACGTGTACAACACCTTTATGCACTAATACAGGCAGTTACAAATGTGCAATTTATGTCATGAACTCATACATTCCTGGCGAATGATGAATTTTAGTCATCCATCAAGTGTGAATGGGACAATTTGTTTTTCTTTCCCTTCCTTCTATCCCCCCCCCCCCCCCCCCCCATGAAAACTATTGGGAAGTCACACCTCTCTGACAGATTGCTGTGTCTGGTAGATTATGATGGAGACACTATAGCTTAGCTTCATACCAATAGACATCTTACCTCTTATTATGGATGACTTTAATGGCTATTAATACTTTGATGTGTGGGCATTGGAACCTTGGAAGCACAGATATATTGCTTAAATTACTTGATGAATGAATAACCTTTGAATATGAATTCATTCATATCTTTGATACAATATATCTAAAAAGAAAAATTTATGTGACTAGTGCATTCATTTAACCTGCATACCATTGATGATTTATACAGCTTGCAATTAATTGATTCCTTCTTCTTTCTATAATTTTGTCAATTGAGTAGTAAGTTTGTATCCTTAGTAACTCCTATGGATGCAGTTCTTTATAAATCATTAAAAAAAAGATAATAATAACAAAGCAAAACAAGACACAAAGAGTAGCAGGTATGATCAGGAAAGTGAAAGATTTGTGATCACTTGTTTGGATTTAGTCATCATTTTGCAACATTCATGAGGGAAAGATGCAGTATCTTTCAATAGTCAAAATGTGGCAGTACCTGATTAATCCAACGAGCACTGTGCCAGGTATATATTCTTTTACCTTGCACTCTTTTTGCATTTCTGCTATTTATGTCCGGTCGTTATTTGTTTTCCTCTAACAATTTTCAGCCGAACTTGGAGACTACAGTGCAGAGATGCATCCAGATGGATACGTGTCAGAGTTTCGCTTCATTCCAAACCAGACGGAAGACTTGGAGAAGGCCATCGCAGCGAACCACAAGAGACTGAGGTATGATGAGATTTTCTGTTGTCATGATGATTCCGTAGAATTCAGCAGAAGGTTGAATGATATTTGACATAAGCAATGCGTGTGCATGGATTTGAATAATAATTATATTATATTGGATGGCTATGAATGGGATACCAGGGAATATTGCACGAGTTAGGGCTAATATTGCACGAATCAAAGATGAGTGCAATATTGACTCTAACGAGTGCAATATTCCCTGGTATTCCATGAATCAAGGCCATCCAATATAATTATTATCATCTGTACAATCAAGTAGAGCAACCATGAACTGCACAAAATTACCCGGCTTCTACTCGTCTTTGAAGTTGACTCGGCAGTCCCATCCCAGCGCTGAAAAGGGGAAGCCCCTAAAACTGCGTACTGAAACAAACAACTAGCAAGATGTTTGCGCGCTTGTGAAAAATGTAACAAAATGACGCACACTAGTAGCAAGTATTTGCGCATTCAGCAAGCGCTCACGCAATAAACGAGACAGAATTGAATATCGTGTGATCTTGAACGGCAAGTAACAACGGTAGCCTATGGGGAATTAATACGTTGGTCTATGCGATTCGTTCAATATGCTCCGATATTGCACGGTAAAAATTGAGTTGACTACAATACGCGTTTTTAATGCGCCGCTAAAACGTCCTATATAGATGATAATTGTATTATATTGGATGGCTATGAATGGGATACCAGGGAATATTGCACGAGTTAGTGCAATATTGGCCCTAAAATGTCCTTTATTGATGATAATTTGTTGTATGGAATGTTAGCTCATATTCTTCACAAAATTTTCTCCTGAAGGCTGTCGTTGTTAGTCTCACTATTTGTATCAGTATGATGAGAAACAAAAGAGTAAAGGTTCATTAGGCCTACAACTGTACATGGAGCACATACATGTGTATGTAGAATATTTGTCTGTCTTGAATGATTTCATTGGCAACATTATCCTTGTATCAAATGAAGAAACACAAATCTGCCATCAAAATCCCCTTCAGTAGAAGACTGGTCATGTGATTGCATTTCATTTGGCCACTAGTACAATGTGAAGAGCAGCTGATTTTATTATCATTTTAATCATTGTTTGCTCCTTTTTTTGTTTTTAAAGAATAAAGGAGCGAAGATATCAATTTTCAATCTTTCCCTTTTCATTTTATAGGGGATTGCTGCCGGCCAAGGCAGAGCTTGGTTTCCTGGACCGGGCTAAGCGCCTGGAGATGTACGGGGTGGACCTCTACCCGGTGCAAGGGGAGGACCATGTGGAGTACTTCTTGGGTACCACTCCACAGGGTGTGGTCGTCTACCGCAACAAGAGCAAGGTTGCCACCTACTACTGGTGAGTGCTCTCTGGGCTTGATTTAACATGACATGCTAGTGCAGTTCTCACTGCATTAAAAAATAACATGTTATCGTTATTACCTCCACCAAGGGGGGAGGTTATATTTTCATAGGCGTTTGTTGTTTGTTTGTTTGTTTGTTTGTTTGTCTGTTTGTCTCTGTGCAAAATAACTCAAAAAGTTGTGAACAGATTTGGATGAAACTTACAGGAAAGGCTGAGAATGACACAAGGAGCAGATGATTAAATTATGGTTGTGATCTGGCAATTTCTATGGATTTTATGGATTTTCGATATTTTGTCAAGTAGGGTCAATAAACTTGGGAGTTCAAGGTGTGCATCTTTGAGGTTTTCATACGCGCACTAAAGTGCATGATCTAGTTTCTGCTAGGGCGAGGCACACCGCGCAGCTGGAAATTGATGACATAACAAAAGGCTTATTGGGAAATCAGCGACTTTCAGCATGCATACAGGTACATGTGAGTGGAAATCACTGATCTCTATGGAAGAACAAGATCAGTGGTGGAAGCGAGCTGCTTGGCGGAGGTCTACGCTCTCAGAGTGCTGCTCTAGTTTTGGGTCGTGATCAGGATCACGACCCAAATGTTGAAATTTTCACAGTATGAAAAGAGATAATGTGTTATTTTGTGAGATTTGGGTCACGTTCCAAAGCACAATGGTTTCTGGTCTTTTTTTTTTTTTTTTTTTTTTTTTACAAATAGACGTAAAGTTGTACAGTGAGAACTGCAAAAAAAAAAAAATGTTGAAGATTTGTACCCCACAATGCATAACGCGTGACGCTCCTTGCTATTTTTTACCAGCTGTAGTGCACCACGGTATATTGAATTAGCATTGTGAGATAGTAAACATAGCATTATTCATGTACATATATATAAGTAGGTTGGTTATGGTTCTTCACATCTAATTGCGACCCAAGTTTCTAAATTTTTTACAGTGAGAATGATAAATCAAAAAAGCTGTGACCTTGATTGCTACCCAAATTTCCACATTTTTACAATAGTTACGTTCAGACGACAAGCCTTAACCTGGAGGTTAGGAAACCTCGAGGTTAGAGCTTGTAGTTAGGGACCGTGAAGACGCACTCGTAGTTAGCTAACCTTGAGGTTAGCTCGATGTCAAGAGCCATGAGAAATCTTATGGTTAGCGCTCTAACCACGAGCCGCGGGGGGGTCCCCACTCAGTAGTTAAGCACCGTGTGGAAACAAAAATCAACGCACTCAAAGGGGCAGGAATTTAACCTCGAGGTTAAGATGTTGTGTGGACGCACATTGAAGTTAGGGGGCAAGAGCTTAACCTCGAGGTTTCCTAACTTCGAGGTTAGGGCTTGTCGTCTGAACGTAACTAATGAGAACATACCTATAGATTAAGCAATCAGTCAAATGACACACTGGTGTTCTTGACTTCAACTATGATTGATCATTTTATATTTAGTCTATTCATATATTGTACTGCTCCTTAAATTGAATATTTTGCTACTCCATCATTAACAGGAATCATACAGTATGTACATTTTGTAGATCCTGTTCAAATGCAGTCAATGACATATATGTTTGTTTGAATGCGAACTTTGGAAGTGTGGATTCAAGTTCGTTCATGATAAAATATGCACAAGAGTGTCTTTCATTATACCCCCAAATGACTTCAGTTTATCTGATCTGTCTGTGTGTGTATATGTAAACAAAGCCTATTGTCACTAAGGGCAAAATAGACAGGTCCGTATCTATTGTCATTTATACCTACATGTTGTAAATGAAAAGCCATGAACTATGGGTGCGTTCGAGCGCTCTCCTAAAGCGAACTGTACCGTACCATATCCGCGCCAGAGTTATGTTAGTTAGTTTGTTAGTTTGTTTGTTTGTCCGTGTGCAAAATAACTCAAAAAGTTGTGCACGGATTTAGATGAAACTTGCAGGAAAGGTTGAGAATGACAAAAGGAACAGATGATTAAATTTTGGTAGTGATTTGGAAATTTTTATGGATTTTATGAAGGATTTTCTATATTTTGGCAGGAAGGGTCAATGAATTTGGGAGTTCAAGCTGCACATTTTTGAGGGTTTCATATGCACACTAAAGTGCGTGCTCTAGTTTCTACTAGGGCGAGGCGCGCCGCGCAGCTGAGGGCTTATGACGTAACAAAGGCTTCTATATTAGGAAATCGGACGAGTTTTCAGCACGCATACGTATGGGTGGAAATCACTGATCTCTATGGAAGAGCAAGATCAGCATTGGAAAGTAGCTGCTTGGCGGAGGTCTGCGCTCTCAGAGTGCTTTTCTAGTTATATATGTATTCATTCTATTCACATATTCATTCTATGTTTGTTCCAAATGGATCTGTATGCATGCAAACGAAACAAATTTCCTAAGTGGACAATAAAATTGAATTGAATTGAGTTGGTATTTCCTAAGAGCAGCAGAAAACTTTTTTCATGCCCGTTTCTGCCACAGCCACACCATGCTGGAAAGTGACTTTAGGGAAGGCCCCCTTTCGCAATTCCCTGGTGATAACACATTTACAGCATTCTCATCAGCTGAAAAGAGGCTGTTTGTTTATGTACACACCAGAGTAAGATAAGCTGCTTTGAGAATGTGACGAGGTCACTCGCTTTTACGTGATTGCATGTTCCACGGTTTCAATGACCGGAGAACCCGCAAAATGACAGAACGATTGTTGAATGATAGAGCTCAGATTTAAAAAAAAAAGCACATGCATTGCTGACATCAGTAAGGGTGTATGTTCAGTATAAAATAAAAAGATAAATTGAAAAGAATTCACACACACAATTTGTACATTAGCCAAAACTTTTAGGCTTTTGTTGGTTGAATTGATCCTTTGATTCACCATATGAAAATGCATTATATGGTATAGTGATTTTAGTATCACAAGAAAAAAAAAATATCCTCTTGTGTGTGGAATGTCAGCAATGTGTTTATGCTTTGTGTCCCTGGTCCATAGTTGTCCTTTTCAATAATGCTTTGCAAATCACACAGTCATTGTTGTATACTATGGTACTTTGAACCATTTTTTTACTTGACGCTTTTTCTTGGATGACTCCTTGTTTGTTGCAAAGAATAATGGGAGAAAAAAAAAAAACATACTGTGACAATTATGTGAATGGGATGCCAAGAGCAATGTTTGGTTTTCCCTGCCATCTGTCTTTTGTGACAGCAACAATATGAGACGTGTCAAAATTTGTCGAATTTCGAATCGCAAAGTCCATCCACGACCCACCATACAGGTGTGTGTTACTCTGTCGTGTGGCCGACTCACATTGCGATGTTACATGTACCTGCAAAGGACAGGGTTCATACGGGTCATGGAAAACCTGGAAAGTCATGGAATTTATCTAAGTCTTCTTCCAGGCCTTGAAAGTCATGAAAAACTGATATTTTCATCAAAAGGTCATGGAAAGTCATGGAATTGCAAAAATTATAAAAGTTTAAGTTTGTCTGTTGTTTGTATGAGATGTGTAGGTACCCCCTTTGCTTTGCTTTGATTTGAGATCAAATTTTCAGTCTAATATTTAAAAAAAAAATTGTATAAAAGTCATGGAAAGGTCATGGAATTCGGCTGAAAAGTCATGGAAAGTCATGGAATTCAGTTCATGAGAGAGAGTATGAACCCTGAAGGAGCATGAAGTGGTCAAAGTGACCAAACTTGAATTCATCCACTTGATACATGTAATTGTTTACTTTCTGCCACTTAAATCATCATCAGTTCTGCCCAGTGTGAACAAAGAATTTTGTAGATCACAGTCAAAAGATATAAGAGCAGTATCTTGGGTCCTGTGTTGTTTATATCATTGAAAAGAAAAATGTAGGGTAAAAATAAAAGAAGTTGGTAATTTTATCATTAATTTTTTTTTTTTTAAGGGGGCAGGGAGAAAGCTGGGGAATCTTGTGGTTGGCATACATCGGAGCTCAGAAGGTGTAGCATGACCGACCGCGAGTGCTTGCTTCCGTTGTCGGCAGGGTTCAGTACATTTCACGCATTTCTTGAGCTGACGTGAAGGTGCTCACAATGTTTTCTTTGTAAACACAATGTCTCCTTCAGTCTAATCTGGAGAAAAATTCAATCTCCCTCTCTCACTCCCTCTCTCCCTCTCTCCCTCTCTAATTCTCTCCTTTCAGGTCTAAAATCAGGCAAATGAACTTCAGGCAGACGGAATTCAAGATCATCGTCGAAGACAAGGTAGGTGGCTTATGAATGTTTGTTCCACTGTACCACACAAGCTTGTCAAATTTCCGGACTTCTTTTAAAGGGAGCATTCGTCTTTGTGAACCAGTTAGGTATGGCTGTTTCTAGAGCCCAGATTAAAGCAACTTTGGGAGTGTGACTCGACATAAATTATTCACACTTAAGCAGAAATGTATACTGTAAAGTGAAATGATGTCATGGCATGAAATTTTTATGAATTAGAGCTGATGGCCTTTCTTACGGCATGAAATTTTCATGAATTGCCATTGGCTTTCAGTGCATATAGTATAGACAAGAACTTTTGTGTGCATTTTAATGTCACGAACCTTCGCTCTAGCAAAATTTGTGAAAAATCAAAATTCCAGGCGAGCGTGCATGTAATGCACTTGCCGACCTCAAAAATATTTTGGCATTAATGGTAACAGATCATCCCTACTGAATGTCTCTAGCATTGACTTTGTTACAAAGATAGTTTTGTGTGGCAGAAAATAGACTTGCTGTACGTGTGACATCATAATTCTTTGAATTGACTGTTGTGTTGTGCTGAACAGAGGAATGTGATTTTTTCAGATATTCAAACAACTTGATTCATGTGAGTTCAATGAACTGTGCTGTAGTTTGTAGGTCAAATTTTAGAGCATATCAATCAATCTATAAGCACATCAATCAAAATCTTGTAGGATAGTGATGGAAGGACAAAGATATTAAAAAGAAAAAAAAACACTTTGTAGAATATAAAGAGAAGATCCTAGTACATGATATCAGTGGTACTATCACAGCAAATTGGAGGAGAATAAAGTCTTGTCAAAACAACATCGTTGCCCATGGTCTGTCTAACTTTCTTTCACTCGTCACGCCGGATCACTTATTTCTGATCCCCGGGCACTCTCAAAGCAATTTTCTCAAGAGATCTTCCCCCTACTCAGCAGGGTTACTAATCGTCATGGTGACAGATCGGTTACTCAAACTTCACCTTGAAATGAAAGCGCCCGATGGAGGATTTCAAGGCAGCATTTGTTTTCTTTATCCCCCAAACTTTACTTGTAGGTTAGGAATGAATTGTTTTAAGAGACTGCATACAGTTTGTTTGGTTTGAACCGACAATTGTCAGTAATATGAATTGTGGTTATATCTTTGGTTGGAATTTTAAAAATGTCTCTGTCATTGAGACCCTTATCGAGGCAGTATTTATACAAATACAAATTTGGTATCTTGTCAAAATAAGCACAGGGTAGGATCATTCTCCAAACATCCATGAAAGAAATAGCATCTACAGTGTGTCCACGCTTTTGATTTTTGTTCTTATGTCGCAACTTTGATGGGTATTGCTCACAGTGTAAACATGTCCAGCTATTAGAAGATGCTAATGATATAAAGTTATCTTTTATGTTCCGAGAAAGTAATTTTAATTTATAAGTGGCATTTGTAATGACTGTAAATATATATATATATATATATATATATATATATATATATATTTTTTTTTTTTTGGGGGGGGGGGAGGAATTTTTGTGCCCAGTCTCCTCTTGAATAGCTTTTAAGAAAGGGACATTTTGTTGAAATTACTTGGTGTTCATTTGATGCCGTCAACTTAGAAGAATACTGGTAATATATCATTAAAAGAGATGACAGTGTAAACCAGTGTATGGCAATTGTCTTTTGCTCTGTCAACTTGAAAAAAAGAAAGCGGTCTGTGTGCCAAAAAAATTAGACCATATTATATGAAAGACTTGTTCTTGGAGTGATCCATTGCAGCAGAATGATAGAAAAAGTGAACCCCTGTTTGAACTGTCAGATATTTTTTTTTCTATTCAAGAGGGTTCAAAATAATTTTAGGACATTAGGGAGTTTTGGTGGAGGAGTTAAGTGGAGCGCCCAGGCATCTTCAATTGCATCAATCAACCAGCGGTTCCTGGGTGGTGTAAATGATATCCCCTTGTTACGTCCAATCAAGGGGCCACATGTTAAGCCTGCAGTGTGTTTTGCACGCAGCACTGCTGAGAGATGGGTGTGCCCCACTTGTAAAATGTTCCAAGTTAATTTTGCATGGCAGTCAGAATTGTTAAAAGGGGGTTGCACGCTTGTTAGCATCATATACGCCTACATGTAATTGTGGTCTTGTTTTGAAGGATTGGATAAAGGTAAAAAAAAAGATTCATCCTGATGTACCATCAATTGATTTATTCCCTCTGCTATTGTTTAGTCAGTATTTGACTGCTACTATTAAATCATTTTTTGTGATAAATTGGTATATATATTATAACATTATTCCTTCACTCCATACTTGATCGTATAGGTGATTGACCTATAAGCCAGTTCACAGTTAGTAATTGTCAGCTTCAATAGACCAGTTCGTAATTCCACTTTGCGCATGAGCAGAAAAAGGTCATTTGTACCAAAAGGCATTTCAGTTTGTAAATTCACTGAGATAAGCATCTGTGATGCGATAATTATTCATGTGATCCTTATCTAAATGGTGCTTGCCAGCACATCCACCTGACAGCAAGAATGGTATTTCGCAATATAAAAGGAAATAGGCTGTTATTGCATTCAATACAAAACAATGAAATGGATGCCCGCTAGATTGTCAACTGATGGAGTATTCTGATCACCTGCTCTAAACGCGAGATAATTCTTTGTTTGAACATGAATTCCATAAATTGTTACGTCAGGCAAGCTTAGGCATTATGCCGCTTTGAAAACGAGTGAAGTGCCTAACTAACTGAGAAAAAAGAAAGGTCATTTGTACCAATGTGTACATGAGCTAATTACGAACTGGCTTATTACCTCTGAACCACAGACTTTATAAAGCATGGAGTAATCTTTCAATAAAAAGAACTGTTGAAAATAGGAAGGCAGAATGTGGTAATTTACATCTGTGTATGAATGGCTTTTGTTAGTCTGGTTGAAAAGAATTCACAATCACCTGGACATTCTGATATGCACCTGTGGTAATTAACTTATATTTTATGAATGGCTTTTGTTAACTTGGTTGAAAAGAATTCATATTTACCTCTTCATTTAGATATGCACCTGTGGTAATTTACTTTTGTTTTATGGATGGCTTTTGTTGATTTGATTGAAAAGAATTCACATTCACCTGTACATTCTGATATAATGCACCTGTGGTAATTCACTTGTGTTTTATGAATGGCTTTTGTTAATGTGGTTGAAAAGAATTCACAATCACCTGCCCCCCCCCCCCCCCCCCCCCCCCCCCCGTTTCATAAAACTTGTCATCAGTGACAAGTTGTCATAGATGTGACAAGCTACTGAAATCCTTGCATCTGATTGGCTGAGAACAAATTTGTCCTAGAAATGTGGCAATTGTCACTGATGACAAGTTTTATGAAACGGGGGCCCCTGGACATTCTCATATAATGCACCTGTGGTAATTTACTCGTTTTTTATGAATGGCTTTTGTTAATTTTGTTGAAAAGAACTCACAATCACCTGAACATTCAGGTCTATAGTGTTCTGTATCTGCACATGCTCAGACCACAGTCATGAAAGTACTTCACCAAGATTACACATAATTCTCAACTAACCACCAACTCAAACACCACTTGCTAGTGGAATGTGATAGCTTGTGATAGAAGACAAAGAATGTCTGAACTTGATGTAGACCACTCTTGAAATGAAAGAGCTACAGAAGAGAGAACGACACAAGATATATGATTACGAGCAATTTTACAGGGTATGCGTTCATTGTGAATAGACAGACTTTCTAAATGTGGCTAGAATTGTCTGGTTGACCACAGAGAGTTGTAATTAACTGCTTTATTTTCAAGAAAAACACAATCTTAAATGAAGAATCAACCCCATCACCCATATAGAGCTTTTATGGGATTCTCCTCATAAGCATTTTCAATTTTCTCCGCCATCTTTGACCACATTCCTTCCATCCTAGCTAGAAAACTCCTCAAGTTTCTGACCCCTCCTTGCTCGGAACTCTTCTTGTGCATTTCTTGTTCTCTTCTGAAGCCGATCCATGCCTTCTCCGCTTTCATGTCCGCCCTTGTTGACTCAGCAAATATCCGACCAGGTGGCCTCTTTGGAGCATGAATGTTGTTCTAATGCTCAAACGCAATGAGATCGGAAATTCCCCCAAACCCATTTTCTGCGGGTGGCCCATACTGCGTCACCCGATATTCCGAAAGCATGGCACTTGTTCAGCTAGTTGTGAAAATCGTTTTGCTGAAAATCCTGAATTGAATTGGTGACAGTGTAAACTTCTGCCGAAATTGTTGTTCAGCAGAACTCTTTTTAAAGGGGTCTTTCATATCCTTGTTGCGAATATATCAATTTAGTGTTACTTTTAGCAAGCACCGGAAATTACTTCTTTTCCTCTCTTTCAATCCTGCCCTTAAAAAAAAAATATATATTACTATTTAATCTCTAGTAATATCCAAAAGTCTACTTAGTGACTGTGAGTGATAGGCCTCACTACCTGAGTATATCAGTAGGTGTTTTTCTGTGTTTGACCACTTCACCAGGTTTTTCCATATTCCTCATGAGAGAAGTGTGGATTCTTTATGTCCATAGCTGATACACATAGAGATGATGGCTTTGAGTCTCCTAATTAATATTAAACATGTGGAGTTATCTATAGAACAGGGTGTGAAAATATAGATGTTAATTGTTTCAAATAAGATCACACATGCAGTTGTCATTCAGATGTATTGATCAGCTTGGTGGCCAGAGCTTGCCACCAATATTTTGTCAATTTCACTTGTTCTTAGTCCCTTTACCTTGGCTGTGGATGAGTTAACGAAAAATCCATGAAGGTGGATCAGATATTGACATACTGATTGAGATGCTCATGTCCCATTAGTGAGAGATAGTGTTTGTGTCTCAAAGTGACAGTGACTGTAGAAGTGCTTTATAAATGTGAAGCATGATAGGAAGAAAGAAGGAAATAACTGGGTAAATGAGTGTTTAAAAAAAAAGGAAAAAGCAGAGAAGAGGAAATGAATAAAGAGAAAGGTATCAAACCATGCTAATTAAATGTCATGAGGTTTGTTTAGACTCAATTGGTGGACATGAATAAGATTTTAATAATTAGCAAATCATGAAAATGACATTTGTTTTTCAAACTATCCTTTAACCACGATAAGACCCTCATACTCATGCCTTTGTGCTTTATATGTTGTTGCATGATACTGTGAAATCAATACATGTGGGACTAGTTTAGCTTTTGAGCCCAGAGGTCCATTTCCTTTCATGCAGTACATGGCTTGGCCAACATGCTCAAAGAAAACTAATTCACCCAAAGCCATGTTCTGCTACAGTAGAAAGTAGCCAGATGTGGTTTCTGCGCTGGTAGACTAAACCCAAACATTTGTAGGAAACCTGTTGGACCCCAGAGAGGGTGAATAGCCTGATAATTGGCCGAGTTACCATGGTAACGTTGCACGTGTGTTTCTTTTTTTGTGCGTGTATGTGAACTTTGTGGATGCTATGCCAACACTTCCATGCTCCTCCCATTCCTCTGAATTCTTAATAGTAGTTTCTTAGCTAGATGCGGTTGCCAGGCAACCATACTAATTGCCTCTTGAGACTTTGCTCCTTTCATTCCTCTTCCCATATGTTTGACTTTTCCCAAGGTTTATGTATCTGCTCTCTAAAGATCACTTAGCAATTGTATGTTATATATCACAACAATATGCTACTTTCTTGCAACATCTGGCTTTGTCGTGCATGGTCAAAGATCATCACGTACACCACATTAGCTGCCTTTATAGTAGAAAAGAGGGTGGATGCAACAGTGTAGAAATACATTGTAGTGAGCTGTTCTGTATATCATCAGAATACATTGTGACTTTAATGGAGGTGCAAGATCCACATCCAGAAGAGCAATGCTATTTCAGGAGGGTTTATGATGGTCTGTGTAAACATATTTCAGCATACTGTGGATATGTGTAAAAATTAAAGAACTCTGTTCCCACTGAGAATGCAGCATTTCAGCATTATCGGAGTTTGACTGTGTCAACATTTTTACTGATTTGAGGCTTGTTTTTGTTGTAAAACACATTTTATTTTCTTAATGACAACTGTACTCAGAATCATTTCTTGTTTGTCAAATGCATTTTTGTATCTTTCAAGACTGGAAAGAAGGCTAGCTTGTGTGTAGTGCTGTGAGCACACACTGCTTTCTCAAAGTCTCAGTTTAGTCCTTGGTTTACAACTCACTCAACTGCATGGACATTCAAAACCACACACACAACTCGTCACAAAAACAATTCAATTTTCCGTCTTCATCCCTGACTTTCTCTTTGACTCCTTTTTGTCCGGGTGTCATCTCGTTGCCATGCCAACAGGAGTACACGTGGCAGCTTCCATCCAGGGCATCCTGCAAGCACCTGTTTCAGTGCTACATAGAGCAGCACATGTTCTTCCGACTCCGCCCGTCCATGCTGGAGAGAAACGGCACGCTGACCAAATCACTGAAGAGCAACGGGAGCCGCTACAGGTGAGTGCAGAGTGCCATTTCGACTTTTGCACGATGTAACCGGGGGCAACGCACCTTTGGCAATACAATCACACCTCCCAAAAGGGAAAATGGCTTGTGTTTTTTTCTGTACATAATGAAATCCAAAGGGTTTTTTTTTTTCTGAAGTCAGAGTTTAATTGATAAGATCTGTGCCATGAAAGCAATTTATGAGAGAAAGTTCAAAACATTATAATAAATAATTGTAAGAAAAACATGATTGCCAGTTGTGATGTTTGTGTGTACTGTATTGCATGATTTTACCAACCTTTTGCATATTTTCTAATTGACAGCATCGGCATAACATGAAGTCTTCCTTTGAGTTAGATTTTCCGTCCAAAGTGTTGTAGAAAGATTATGCAGAATGAATTGCTCTATTCTGAACTTTAAAGGGTGCATGGTGTTACATATTTTTCAGGTAGTTGATCAAATTTTCTGACAATTACAATTCGCTGGTCACCTGTGGAATGAAGTGTAAGAGGTCTGTGTGTATATCTGTATCATTCTTCCTCCTTGTACTATAGGATAGGAAAAGACATCATAGAAGTGTAATAGTGATAGATTTTTAAGGCTGCGTATATCTGACAGTGTTGTAGCATAATAGCAACCAAGTATGCACTAAGGACCGATCCTTAAACCAACCATTGACCTTATTTTGTTTCGTCACCAGTTTCCGCACCCAAGAGGAGGCCCTTCAGTACTCCCTCCGCCTGCGGCGCCCGGAACCGCAAGTCCACCGGAGTACCGAGCCGGCGCTACCTCCGGAGGGTGTCGGCCAATGATGCAGACGATAGTGTGTACATTAACCACTCCTCCCTGATGATGAGCGGAGGTTCACCGGCCCTGGAGGAGGATGGCATATCAATAGTACCCGGGCGGGTCACCAAGACCGTGGCCCCGGAACCTGTACAGAGGTCAGTAACGGCTGGTGGAGGAGTTGGTGATGATTACATTACTTTTAGTTGTGCGAGATATTACTGAAATTGTGATGATATCAAATATGAGATGAAGGGAAAAAAAAGAGGTCATATGATGATTTGGTCTTTGGATATTCAGTCAACCCTTCCTATAAAGTGGAATCTGTTTGGACTGAAGAAATAGCTTCAACTTAGAGAAAATTTGACTTAGGAGGGATCAAAATCAATAGAATATAAAGAGAATAGGACTTGAAAAGACCTTCGACTGTGGTGATTATTTGACTTATGCGAGGTAGACTTAAGCAAGGTTGACTGTAGTTACAAAGAATAATGAGGGATTGATTATATCCAAAAAAGATATTTCTATTGACCCATGAATTCATTATTCTGTAAGGAATACAGGAGAGTAGAATGCCAGGCTGTGTTCCAGTTGACTTGAGAAATAGGTTCAGGAATGATCCTAGATATGGAGCTAAGGTAAATTCACTGTGGCTCTGATGACAATCATGAAAGCCATGTGAAGATGGAATCCAAATGTAGCTCTCACCAAAGGGTGTTAGAATTTCAGCCTTTAGATATTTCTTCTGCAGCGGTGAATGGGTTATCAGTGCTTTCAAACAAGTGTCAAAGTATTTTGCTGCACATCAATCATTACAATGCTTGCGAAAATGGAGAGGAAGCTGGTCAGGCCTGAAAATGAAGTGACCTTTAAACTCAAAAGGTTTCTCTCTTCCTCCCCCTCTCTCTCTTTCTTTACTTCTCTCTTGAAGCCTGATAAGAATTTCAGCAGCTTGTGTGATTCTTTGTGAGTGATAGCAAGTATTTCAGAATGGATGCATGATGCAGCAATCTTGTATGCAGCATGCTTCTGTGTAGCCCTTTGCAGAATACCTACATGTATCTTAGTATACAACATGTATATATATAAAACCAAGTGATATGTATGATCCTTGTGGAACTTATTCTTTCTAGAGAACTTGTCTTTGTTCTCTGTTGTTTTATTCCTTCATTGCATGCAAGAGATGTTCACTTGAATTTACTGTGGGCATTCTACATATGTAATTCCCCTCCAGATCATAATTGCAATGTTTGAATGTATGTTAGCTCTTAAAAAAAAAAAAAAAAAAACAGAAAGATCCTGATGATGTTTGTTCTTTCTGCAGGCATTTTGTCGAATATGTGATATCCAATTTCATGCCTAATTTCTAATGCCATTCTGTGATGACCTAAATATTTGCTGCAATGAAATGCATATGATGACTTGTAATGGTTTTTGGTGGTCCTCAATGATTTGCGAGTTTGTCCGAAATCATGGACAAGATTTTTGTATTCTTTCTGTCGGACACACTTGCAGATCACAGAGTCAACTTGGGGGCCGAGACAGTCCCACCTCAGGGACCAGCGTCCGGTCTGTACCTTGGGAGGACACTGATGGAGGCATGTCGGATAGGTGAGGACAGAAAATTGTTGCCATGGCAATGATGGTGGTGATGAAGGTGGTGGATGTTGATAATGCTGAAATGATGATTGCAGTTGGTGTTCAGATTATGTTGTGATAGTGAATTTTGGTGGGTGGTAGTGGAAAATGGAGGATGAGAAGTGAATTTTGGTGGGTGGTAGTGGAAAATGGAGGATGAGAAGTGAATTTTGGTGGGTGGTAGTGGAAAATGGAGGATGAGAAGTGAATTTTGGTGGGTGGTAGTGGAAAATGGAGGATGAGACGTGAATTTTGGTGGGTGGTAGTGGAAAATGGAGAATGAGAAGTGAATTTTGGTGGGTGGTAGTGGAAAATGAGAATGAGAAGGCATCAGTGATGGATAAGGAGCAAATATACTGATGTTGGTGATGAAAATGATAATGGGAGGATGAGATTGCTCATGATTGATGGTGGAGCTAATGATGATGGTGAAAGAGGGATCAGTAACTCTTATATTGATGTGGAACATTCATGGTGGTGACAAACTTGATGGAGGTTTGGATAATGAATTGAAGATGGTGGTAGTTGTTTTGGAGATAACACTGCTGGCACACTATAGATGTTGATGATAATTGAGGTTGATGAGTCTAGTGATGATAGCAGTGTTGATTGATGCTTGTGGCAAAGACGTACAACTGTAGATGGATATATGACCATTTGTCAGGTGAAGGGAAGGATTTGGTTTGATGATGAATGTGCTAGAGATGATGTTGTTGATAATGATGGGATGGAGATGACAGTTATGGTTGCTGTGGTGATCTGTGGAGGAAATAGGACAAAAATTTTTGTCTGTGCGATTCAAACAGGGGGATGTACACGCAAAGAGGCGAGTCTCCAGTCTCCATGAGGAGTGGGCACAGGTCACGTCGCCCTCACTCGAGATCATCGTCGCCAGGACAAACGCGCAGGAGACATCGTCACAGCGACAGGTCGGGCAGTGAAACGGAATCCGTCAGCTCCAGAAAATACAGGTAAATAAATGTGCACAAAACAACACACATTTTTCTTTTTTGTCTCCTCCATCCCATCTGATAGATGCATAGATGCCAGCTGTGCATTTCTCCATGCATGCTACTCCATCACTCTATATCATTTCTTTCTTGAAAACGAGCGTTCCTCTCCTAGGTATATGACCATCCAAGCCTAACCCTTTTATTATTAAACCACTCTGTCAAAGTACCATTGATATTGTATACACTGTGGTTGCAGATGCTATCAACAGAGTTAATAGCTCTTTTCCCCATGCCCCCATCTTGTGCTCAACTCCACTGTTCCTGCACCCAACTTCTTGCGCATTTGCTCATTACAGTTCCCCTTTCCAATCTCAGCAGCCTTGAAAGTGGAATAAAGTACATTTATTAAAAGAGGGAAAGAAGGTTCTTTGATGATGATCGGTACCATGCACCTGTTTCTGTCAATTTGATGTGCATAGCTTTAATTTGTTTTGCCAACATTAGATTCTTTAAGGTCAAGCTAGTCTCAAATACTCTGTCCTCAGGCAAGTTTTATTCTTGTTCGCATTCTTGGTTGCTATCGATCATCTTCATGGCAGTAGTTTGCAGAAATTTTGAAGACATCAGTATAACAGTCTACATTGATACAACACTGTTACATGACAAAACCTCACAAAAGACCATTTACAGAGTCTGCTCAAATATACAACATTGTACGGATGTTTTTCTCCTATTTGTATGGTGACAAGCTATCAAATAAAACCAAATGAGAACAATGTCATTTTTTTCCCCTAAAGGTAGCTATTCTGCAAAAATCAATCTATTCAGTTCAACATTTAAAAAATGCAGGAGCAATATAGCCTTTAGACCTTCACTTCAGTGTCATGTGTCTGATGTTTCTACCAACTTCTAGGGCAGGACCTACGTTTACACAAGAAAGAGATATCATTTCAGTCTGTCAAAATGTCATTCTGGTCATTAATCCTTGCTGGTCTAGAAAGAAGTTGTCCCTTTTTACCAGAGACCCCAAAGACTCTGTGTACTGTTTCAGGGAGGAAGGGAGTAGATGTCCCTCGGTTGTTTACAGACCCTGGACACTCAGAAAAGGCAGCTGGGAGGTTTCTTTCCTTGTGTCGGCAGTGACGCTTGTTTGTCTTCCCGTCAGAGACAACCAATCTTGAAGAGTGCTCACCTTTTGTCTCGGATGTTCTCTCACATTCAATATGCTAACACAAATCCAACAGAAGCCTGCCAGAATCTTTTAGGGGAATTGTAATCACTCACACTCTGAAGAGACGAACGATGCTCGTATCACTGCAGAAAGTTGGTCTCTCGTGCTGTGCTAGCCATTTCAGCCTCTTTCAGTTGACAGCTTAATCTTTTAAAATAAAATAGTTTTATGTCTTTATTCTATGCCATTCTCTCATTCTGTCATATGGTGTGTTTGTTGTGTAAGTTTGTTTACTGTATTATGTTGCATGCTGTATGTTTTAATGCCTCTGCCCCGAAGCATGGTGGAGGCATTAATATGTTTGCAGATTGTCCTTGTGTCTATCTCAGATCTTGCTCTCACAATTATAGGAAAAAAAAAAGAAAAGATGAATGATAGAATTCTTGGAACAGTGGCCCTGGGTATGCTACATTAAATCTCTCGAGGTCAGAAGGCTGTGAACTTTGGGCTAGAAGGGATATTTTCAGCAGCAACTTAAATTAGGAAAGTTCAGTGGTCATATGATTTGAGAGGAAGGATAAAACTTCTTATGTTATTACTTACTTATGATGGTCAAAGGTCAAAGTTCACTTTATCCTTTGCTAAAAATATTGATTCCAACTCTTACTTCACCTGTGAATGTCCAGTGTTAATGTGACTTTGATATGAAGGGTAGAAATAATTGACAATTGCGTGCATAATCATGATAATGATAGGTCAAAGGTAAAGACAAAAATCACTCTTCTCAGGTAAAAAAACGAAACAAAACAAAACATAATCCCACCACAACTTCAGTTTGGACTGTCTTCAAAATGGAGAAAAAAAAATAAGATGATTGAAATGACAGACGGTGACAGATAGTATGTTAAGTCAAAGGTCATTGAAATTGGGCCAAAAAAAAAATCCTTTTCCTCCCATTACCATCACAAGCAATGTACAAAGATGATATTTTTTTGTATAATGGTTAGATATAGATTGGGAAATATTTTGTTTGTGCAGAGAGTACTGAAAGTTAGTCATACTATGTCACAGTCAAATTTCCGTAACAGTTAATGTGTTGAAAAAGACAATCTGAAAACAGATTTACAAATTTTCAAATGGACAATATAGGCTACTCAAGTTAATTCTCAATCTCAGTGATTTTAGCTAATTTGCTGTTGAAGTGGGGAGTAACCATTGTCTTCAACAATCTATTCAATGCATGGAAAATAAGTCTATGGTGTTTTGCTGTCCAGGTTTCAGACAAAAGCAAAACTGGTCATGTGCAAGGTTGCATTTTGTTTTTCTTGTTAGTAACTCAATATCAAAAAAAAAAAAAAATTGGGGAATGCTGTGAAGAAAACAATACTGGTGTAATAGAATTGTGAACATACACCAATACAGGTGCACTCGTGTGTCTGAAAACTTTTTGAAGTTAGTAGGTAGGAAACTGCTGACCATACTCTCGTGTCCACTCCCAGGTATCGTCGGTCACTGACCGGTTCGGAGGCCAGCGAAGATGAGATGACACACAGGAGGAGACGAAGAAGAAGAAGGTTTGTCCAGTTTTTTTTAAATCTTTCCCTCCCATCCTATTAAAGAAAGAAATTAAAATGTCAGTGATCAGGAGTAGTTCATATTTTGAATCCAGCTTTCCTTCCTCAACGTCAGCTGTTCGTCTTTCTTGTCGACAGACGTCATACTTAACCTTGATATGATAAAAATATGATTTTCTATATCCAGGGTAGCCTCTTCAATGTTGGCACAGTTCTACCAGAGGGCCCTGCCATTATTATTACCCTAGTGTTGCCAAATAAACATTCATACACCTGTGTTGAGAAGGGCATTGTGGGTTTAAAAAAAAAAAAAAAATCTTTTCCGAGGATGATTTGGAATCAGGAATCTTATCCACCATGCTACATTGCCTCCACTATCTAATATTGTTAAAGTGGAAGTTTTCACGATGTGTAAATTTTGGCACATTTCGCACAACCATAATGTAGCATGAAAATAAAAGCACACTAATATTTTTTACATGCCATATGTTTCATTAGTTAATGCCCTAATTCCGTGGAAGTAAAAACATGCGAAATTCATCTTACTCAGCACAGTGCGAAAAATGACCCACATAGAAATATCCACTTTTATAGTAGTTTCCCTAATAAATGGGTAGATGTTCCATTCAGCTTCATACGTCATACCTTTGGACAAAAACTAACAACCAGATTCATTTCACAATGTTCTCTTGCCAGAAAATGGTACACTTGGAACCATCAACTGTCTGGTACAGATTACAAGAGACATTTGAAAATTGCATAGGATCATTACCTTACCAAAGCTCCACAGTGATACATACATGTAATAGATGCATAGATACAAAAAGACTGACATCTTGTAAAAGGTCGGGTCAGGAATTGTAGGACTGAACTCGCTAGAAGAAATTGTGCTCCGTGTGCTGCACATATCAAATGACCTGCTGTCCCTCTGCGGTTGATTGTTTGATTTTTGTAAAATTGAGCCTGCAAGTCATGAGGAGAATTATTTTTTGAATTACAACTCTTGCTCTTCAACATGTGTTCCACATCCATGACTTTTTTGGAACATTCTTTTTTTTATCATTTGCTGCGTGCAGGAGCCGGTCCCGAGATAGCAGCGGCAGCGAGGGAGAAAACAGGCACCGAACCAGAAGGTTAGTGACACAGAACATTCCCTATCTGATCTTTGCTACATCTCTGATAAAAAAAAGTAAAAAAGAAACTCCCTTGTCTCCAATTTCCCCCAGCCCTCCCTCTCCCCTCCCCTCCCCCCCCCCCACCTTCCCTCCCCCTCTACACCCACTAACATCTATCCACGACTGGCACATGTTGCGGTTGGTAGTGAATGAAGGCACCCATAAAATTAGTCTTTAATGGCTAACGTACAGCACCTCATTTGTTATTCTTGTTTCGTGCTCCATCCTGAGACATATAAAAAACGACAATAGGAGGATCACTGACAGACAGCTGCAGATTCTGGGTGGACAGTTTTTTGGACCTCAAAAATCGTTTTGGGACGACGCATTCCGTGAAATTGTCACCAAAACGTGCGCCCTCCCCACCACTGATATCCATCTGTGAAAAGTAAATTATTGTCATCGCTCTTTTTCATGGCTTCTCCGTTTTGTTGTGAGAGCTCTTTCGTCTTTACCCGTCCACAAGATATTTATAGTATGCGATGTAGGTTTAATTTGTTGTAGCAGTACGACCCGCTCGCTGTGGTTGAAATCTGCTGTTTTTGTCATCCTTTAAATTGTTAGATTCTTGCTTGCCCCCACTTTCTCATCATTTCATATCATCCTCAGACAGTAGTCTCAAAGATTTAACATACTGATGCATGTATGTAGTTATATGAATATATTCCTTCTCTCTCTCTCTTCTCAACGGTTTTCAGTCTTATTTTAAAGAAGTAAAGATGAAGAATGAAATAGCCGTAGAATTATTTTGCATAGCACAGCAAGTTTGTTCCCATTATTGGGAACTAGAATATTGCAAGAAGCAAACATGTTAATTCAGTCAACAATCATCCTCTATTTTCATATGGATTTAATGCTATAGATTATCTACACACCTCATTAAACTCCAAGTTTTGATCTGTATCTCTGTTAAAGCCTAGTACAACGATGAATGAAGTTTAGATGCCAAGTGACTGCAAAAGCTTTCAAAACCGTGTCATCAGATTTTCACTTCAAAACCATGCATTCCTCATATGGAAAGAACGCTCTGTTTTCATGGATTCTGTGATTTTGTTTGTATTTTCTGTTTTTTGATATATAGCTCTTGGGTCGTGTGATCTTTTGAGAGGCTTTTTTGTAATTGGGATACATTTCAACATAATTTGCCTGGTGTCGAAAGACAAGTCATGTGTCTTTGCTCAGGCCCCCCAATTGAATTTCCGTCGCCTAGCAACGCTCCAATGCAGCCAAGTATTAAATTCAGTGCTACACTCCCGCCAGCTTCGATAACGAGATAAATCATGGCAAACTATAAACAGGACTAACCCATGTGATGATTGAAAATTCTTCCTTTGGATCCATTTTTTTTTTTGGTAACCTCCCAAAAAAGGGTAATAAAAGTTGTAGATATTCTCAAAGGATACAAGGAGGTGTAAGATACAATGCAGATAGAACATTTCAGATCAGACACAAGCTACAATCTCAGACCTCCACGATGTTTGCCACATTCTGCGTGCAAACATGTGAAATTGCTATGAAATCCATTACTTTGTGCATGATTTTACCAGTGTACCTGTTCCTTTACTTTGTGTACTTTTCATTTTTCCAGGCCATTCTTGCTTTTCCTCATATCTGCATGTAATGTGAATCTCTTCTTGGAATTTTCAGGAGTCATTTCATATCTCTCTTTATTTGAGAACAAAGTGAATGGTGTATCTACCGATACATTGTTGACAGTATTCACTGTGATGAGGGCTACAAGTGAAACCTGACCATAACAAATGATACTTCTGGTGTATAAAAGAATAGATGCTTTATTTTTACATACATGTATGTTTTGAGTCATTAGGAATTGCGACCCAAAATGCCATTGAGATGGTGAAATAATCAGATGCAACACACTGGCTAGCCCACAGCATTCATTACTGACACAGTTACCACTTATTTCTCTGATCCAATACAATTCTTTAAATACATAGTTACATTCACACACATACACACACAAACACATTAGACAGGCAAACAGACTTACACCTTACCCTCGGGCAAGCCTGCCCATATACACACACGTGTGCACACATGCACACACATGCACCCTCACCCACTTCCACCCACCCTCGCACACACACACATGCACACACACATACATACATACATACATACATACATGCATACATGCACACAGACATACAGACAAATTTACAATATGTAGGCTGTACTACAAAAGGGTCTTTCAGAACTGAAACGTGCCAATCAGTAAAGGTCATACACACAAGGACAAGTAAGCTTTTCAATTAATCTCTTGAGATGACAACCTAACTGTCTGTTCCCTCACAAAAATAAAGCTGCAAGATCTGTAAAATGTTGACTCTTTTGTCTATGATATTTATAGGACTCCAAAATTGTTTCTTGAGTGACGAATTTATTTGCTATACACCTGGCCCTGCCTCTCCATGGTGCTACATGATCACCTGCCCGATTTCCCAGGGCCAGTGAAAATCAAAGTCAGGCAAGTATTTTGGAACAATGAGAAAAAAAAAAAAATCTTGCCCAAATTGGACAAGCAAAAAGTTTTGTTTTTTTCACTTTTCCCCCTTCAAGCCCATGAAGTCAACCATACAGAAGCTCAAAGACAACAACAGACTGTTTAGTGATGCAATACACTTTAAATTCATTTCAGCAACTTCCCAACACCTACATGAAGAAGCCCAAAGCATTGAAACACCAACACTCGATCCAACCAAGTTTGTTACTCCAATGTGTTTAAATGTTTGTGCATTTTGAGCGGAACTGGATGTATTCTGTTCTCATGAGTGATTAAAATGCATTTCAAGTATGCTTTTTGCTCTTATGTAATTACATGTTGAATTTCAACAAATCAATAAACTGTTACATGAGACCATGCATATATACAGGTAGAAAAGAAATATCAGTGTAGCTATTTGTTCATAAAACTATTACAATTGCCTTCTTGTGATGGAAAGTTTAGCATGATTCACTCATTAAAATGTTGGTCATAGAGCCAACACATTGACTATAGCAGCTTCAGATACTCAGTTCCTAATATCAAGAATGAAAATGTGCATATGACTCAGTGGCAATCCGAGCTAATGCTCATTAGTTTAAGATTAATGATAACGCTGACATTTTGTAAATTGATACTGACTAAATTTCTTCATTGGATATGTCTTTAAAAAAAAAAAAAAAAATCTTTCTGTTCTGAACGCCATGCTGCTATGCTCAATTTTTTCCCTCCCCCCCCCCTTTTTTTTTTTTTTTTGGGGGGGGGGGGGCAAAGATAGTTTTTTTCTTTAACTCTTTTGTTGCCACTGGCAACTTTGTTGCATACAATGTCAGGGGCATTTTAAGCATGCTGATCCTTAGAGGATTGAAATGTTGGGCCTAGCAACATGGTGCAGCTGTTGGCAATGCAGTGGGTTGGTGGTGATGTGGTAGGTGTGTATGCCGATGTGACACCTGCTCTACCAGGGGGTAAATTATAGAGCCGCCTGCAATGGCAAAGTGCTCTCATGGAACAAACACAGTAGCTGACCCCTCCCCCTTCAAATATAGAAGAAGAAGACAACTCAGCAAGAAAAAAAAAAGAGGACCAAAACAAACTTTTTAATGTTTTGAAAGAGGGGGAGGGTAATGAAGACAAACGAGGTGGGATGGTTGGCGTTCCACCCTCGCTCGTTATCCATCATTCCAAAGCTTCACACTAAACATCCATCAATCCAAGTCCCTCATTTGCCGAAAAGGATTTGGTCTCTCCCATCTCTCATGCTCACTCCCTCTCACTCCCTCTCTCTCTCTCTCTCTCTCTCTCTCTCTCTCTCTCTCTCTATGTATGTCTATCTTTCTTTCTCTCTCTATGTCTCCTCAGCGTCTTTATTTCTGTTCATTTCTCTCCATTTTTGAAAAAAAAAAGAGAAGATATCTGTCTGTCTATATGTTTATCCATCTTCAGTCTTCCGTGATCTCTCACTCTGATTCCTTCCCGCCTCCGGTATATGAATTTTTTTTTTTCTGGCGTGGACCTGTGGATACCACCTGTCATGGAGAGAGCTCGCGTGTTAGAAAGAGGCTGACTGTGATTTGGGTTAAACGCTGGATCAGATTTACGAATCGCCGCGCGACGATTGATCGGAGGTCCCTCAAGCACCGGCTGACTGCTTTTATGGCATTTGACCCCTTCTCTCTCTCTGTGGCATTCCATCAATTTCAATGTTTTTCTTTGATTGTGGGTAGCCAAAAATTCCCTTCTCTTACTACTTTTTAAAAAATATATTCTTACCTTTGTTGTAAAAGATATAAATGATGGGATTGCATTTCTCCTCTCAAACATATCAGTGAAGATTATTTATCTAGTATTTGACCATTGTCGTATAATTTTGGTATCCTAAGGTTCAACAGCGTGTTATTGAGCATCCAACCTATTGATGATCTGATGATTACATCATACACAGTGTATTTCTAGACAAAATGGAGCTACAATTTTTTCTTGATTATAGAGTTGGTTTTTCGAAGTGTGAACTTCTGTTGGATGTTAGCTTCAGAGATTAGCTTCAAAGATCAAATGGAAAAACAATATTTGACTTTGCAAAGACTTGAATCAATCAAAACATATCCATCACCTGGTTCTATTTAAAATGTGTATACAGGCTTGCGGCAAATATTTTTCAATAGTCCACTTCATTTCTCTCCATACATTCCTTCGTTAGCAGAAATTGGAGGAAAAGAAATAAAAATTCAGTGCCAGTAAATCCCCGATTCCAAACATGAAAACACACAACTGCAAAATCACCTATGTGGCACATCTGGGCAGGGTATGGTTAATAACTCCCCAAATCCTAGTGCCATTTACACGTGTTTCAATTTAGCTCTGCCGACCTTTGACCTTTGGATTCTTTAAAATGTGGCTGGCTCCTATCGTGATTACCATCTTAACCATGTCATATTTGGGATTCATGTGGAAAAGATTCAAGACATTCACCCCCGGCAGCCACACCAACAATATAGCCAAGAAAAAAAAAAAAAAAAGGAAAAGTGCAATATAATTATACCCTGAGGTCAGAAGGCCTATAATTGGTTTCTGCTGACATGGTGGAAAAAGTTTTGTACAGACATTCAGACATACAGATTACACAGCCGTGGAGGAAAATATGCCTTTGTGGTGCAACCATTGCATCTCAGGAAATGAATTACGATTCAATGTGAGATGAAAATGGTTACAACTTTTTTTTTTAGTGTTGTGAGAGTTCAAATGCTCAAGTCGTTAACACCTGCCAAACTCCTTTTGTCAAGAGTTTACTCACAAACCTATTTTATTTACCCAAACAAACAGACCTTGCTTTATTGAATTAGGGTTATACACAGCTCATTGGCAGTCAAAAGGCTTTCCCCTTTGTGGCAGTCCTTTCCATATAGTTTATGTTTATGATTTTTTTTTCTCCCTCCTTCCTCTCTCATGCATATTAGAGTGTCCATAAGGAATGACGTAGGAATGTTGTGAAGATGATAAATGCGCTTCCAATTATCAGCCTCCAGTGTAAACATGTTGATCTGATCATTTTAGGGTGAAGGAACTTTTCTCCCTTTCTCCTCTTTTAAAATGAAAACCGTCTTTGCATTACCATTTGATAGTGATCCAAAAGAGGACAGTTAGGTGAATTGTTCTCTGGAAGGGATAATCTCACATGCCATTTCATTACAAATTTCAACACTTACATGCATGCCACCTCAAAGATGTCATTATTCTGTTCATTACATGCAGGTCAAGATCTCGTGACCATATGGTGGACTCTGAGGCCCAGTGGACAGCTGTGCAGGCCGGCGAGGGTGGCCAGAGGGGAGAAGTGCGGGAACCGGGTGACGCGGTGGTCAAGAATCTAAAAAACGGGTGAGAAAATTGTTTGGATTTTTAAAGTGTAAACATGAACAACTGCTGCAACTGCTGCATCTTCCTCATGTCCCCCCCCCCCCCCCCCCCCCCCAATGACGGTAATGGTTATAGGACTGAGTGATGCATGGCAAGATTTGAAGGACCCTCTTCTGTTGTATTTGGGTCATTCAAGGGCCAGGGTATGGGTTAAGCTCTGACAGGGATGAGGTTGTACTTGCAAGGGTATGGATTGGATTTTGGTAAGGCTCAGTGCGTAATTCAAACCCCATCTATACCTGGATTGGCGATGATTTTTCACTAGCCTCACACGTTTGTAGTGTTCATCCATTCCACTACAGAAGAATCTTTCAGAGTTGAGTGGATGGAGTTTGTCCATGTGGCTGACTGAAATGCAACAACCACAGAAAAATGTTTGTACATTTTCTTGATATGGTTAGGATGCCATCTGATTTAATAATGTTCAGTCCAAGTGCTTGTCACCACAAGCTGAAATTTCACATTAAGCATCAAATCCATGAGCTGCCTAAATTTTGGCACTTGTTCACAACTGTTATGGATAAAAAGGAGTTAACTTTCACAGTCAAACAGAAAAATGCTGAAGTTGTCCATTTAGTCAAAGAAAAGGCATGCATCGTGTTGCAATGAACTTGGATTAAACTGAGTAAGTATTTCTTCCCCTTGCATGTGTAAAGATGTAGGTACAAGTCCATTATCAATTCAGTCCATTTCCTGTGCTTGACATGCTTGCTTACATATCTATACCTTTAAGTGAACCGAGATAGCCAAAATCACAGAAATACTCTGAAAAGTACACAATAATCATACTGCAATATCTCACTTTTTCAAGTTTCCATCCTATTTCATGGAGACAAATGCACTCAGAGAAATGTGCAAGCAATTTACACCATGCATCGCATCGGCTGGATTTAGCCGGTGTTTGCTTTTGCGCAACACGTAATGCTCTTTTCGTGCGGCGAGAATGTGGGCTTGCATGTTTGTGTTCTCCTCGCGCGGCATCGCGTCATCGCCCATTCCAATGATGAACTGTAAACGAGAAGTGGGAGGAAGTATATGATCACCTTGCCATCTCACTCTTTTTCTCCCCTCTCCTCTCCTCCTCCTCCTCCTCCGCCCCTGGGCACGCTTCAAGGTGGCGGAGCGGTATTGGGGCAAAAGCATTTCGAAGGGGATTTAGGGAATAATTTGTGGCATTCTAAAAACTACCCACCTTGCAGTGGTTTTAAGAGGTCCCTCGTGACTGAATAGTCAACGCATACACACTTCTGGATCAGGGAGGCCTTCGTTCGGCTTTTGCCTTTCTCGTCGTCCGTCACAAATGTATTCAATCGTAGGACGTGTTCTCACCCGCTAATGTCTTTGTTTGTCTGGCAGTGCATGTTGTACTGGAATGCACCTATAGTAGGCCTACTGTCATTTTATTTGTATATTCATGCCTCGTGAGATGTAATAATGTCATTTGTCATGTTGTAATACCTGTGGTGATGAATTTACCACATGGAAGATAGACGCAATAGATATGACTTAAATCATGACCACAGATTAGCAACAGATTTTAGGATGATCAGACATTTGTTAGGAAAATCATTTATTGTGACTATTAGTAATCTAAAATATTTACACTCCTATGCAATCTCAGCATATTGATTTTGGTACTGTGAATGTGATTCACATCATTTCTTTGTGGGAAATTTAATTTGCTCTATGCACAACGGAGACCCAAAATTACTGTTCTTGCGTCATGTTTTTCTTCGTAGTGCAGAAATAGGTTTGCTATATGACAGATGTTTTTACAGAGTAAAATCAAAATGAAAGAAGCGGGTCGACATTTCTGCATACTGCATAGTGACAATATGTTTATGAAAATATCAATCTTCAAAAACTCCTAACAAGTAATTACAATTGCAACATAATTACAGAATTAAGGCTGAAGTGCACAAATCACCACTTTGTGAAATGGAGAACTGATCCGTTGTAAATGTTTTGTAGCAGCAATGCATAGAGCGTGCTGTCGTGTGTCAAACGTGCAGAATACGTGCAGAATGAAATATGCATATTTTCGGTTTGGAGGCTTGAACCAACATATTCTCTATGAATCTATATCTCTCCTGCTTTACCACAGTTTGCTGACAACACTTACGACATAAAAGTTAGTACGGAATGCAAAGTACGTCTCGCGCGAGGTTGCGTTCACACTACCTGACAAAACTTGTAACGGACGATAGGCAAATGATAGGATGTGTTGTTTGGTGAAGTGAGAACACTTTTTTGCAACGAGTGGGAACCCTACTTGGGGTGAGGAGGGCTTACGACTGAGATTTTGGCAAAGGCCTCCGAGGATGGCCCTCTGTAATTGGATAGGGCTGCGCGAGGTCTCCACGAAACAGGATCTGTTTTTGCTTTTCTTGCCCGAAGGCAAGGATAGGGGTCAGAGGGGGTCAACAATTAGGGTTATTCGGCGAGCTCAAGGTCACAGCGATGGTGAAAAGACGTTCTCAAATTTTCCGCGTCACTTACTTCGCACTCTCCTGTCTGTCTGTCTGTTTTTTCTGACTGTCTGTCTGTCTATCTTTGCTGCCCCATCAAGATTTCTTGGGCTGAAGATGTTGAAAAAATAGCATGTAAGGCGAGAAGTGTTCTTTAAAGAACTCATTGTTGGGGGGGTTTTTTGAGGAAAATTCGCGTGAGAATTCCCTGAAGTAGTTGTGCATTGCACACTTTTTCTGGTATCCCAGTGGGTGAGACAGTAAATTCTCATTTGTGTGCGGATCACACAAACTGTGTTTTCATCTCCTCTCTTTTTCCAAATGAATGTACATTGTTCATTAGCAGATGCTAGCCTTTTAATCATTTCCAGTGAAAATAATTGTATTTTTCTTTTTGTTTTATGATTGTACCTTCAATCTATGTGTTATATTTTGTGTATAGTCTCTTTTTTTCTTCTTTTATGACATCAAAATCAATTTTCATGCATATTTGATCTTACTAGTAGTTACTCTCTTACACAGCTGTCATTGATGTACTACTCTGTGGAGTTATGGGATTGTGAATGACCAGTGATGACCAATCAAATCCTTTCTTTTCTCCCTTTATTTCTTTCTTTTAAAGGTATGAACCAACAGAAGCATCTGATGGCTACAAGTGGTACAAGGAACGCAGGTTGGTCAATTGTGATCTTTGACGGGTAGCAGCAGGGTAGTCTCACATCTATTTGACCACTGCCACAGGGAGGCAGTGCTGCAACAATCTGTTAGGTTCTGTGTTTTACAGCTACTTTTGTGACAGTTTGACAACATCAGTCAATCTCTCTTCCCTGTCGAAGAGGATCTTGCAGTTATCGCTCCTTTTAAAGCTGTCGAATATTCATCTAGAGATGGCACTTGGAATAAAAAAAGACATCTTGTGTCATTCTTATGATGTGAAAGATATAGTTGTCTGTTTTGTTTTCATTCCCCAATAATGTGACAGTGTGATCACAGTTTGAACAGTGATTTACACATGAATGATGTTTTTTTTTTATGCTGCTACAAACTTATTCCCAATAAATTGATAAGCTGTATACGAACACAATAATTGATAGACAAGCGATTCAATAAAGAAATAAGGAAATAAATGAATAAAAACCTGAGGAATGTAATTAAATATACACATCTGTATACATATACATGTATATTCTCTCAAGATACATTGTGCTATGCATCATATTAATAATATTTGATATCAAATCACAATGAACCAATTTCTTTCAACAACAAGAAAATCCTACAGCAAGCTACCATGAGTTACTTTCAAAAGCAAAGCAAAAACCAAAATATGAATGTGAACAAATCTATCCCAGAAGCCTTTGCAAACAAGAACCACTTCCTGTGAATATCTTTGATTGTCTTTGTTTCCACCACACAGCCAACTGGCAGACATCAAGGCATCCACAGAGCTGCGGAAACACATCCAGCTTGGCCTGCAGGATCCATCGGCCGAGGAGGACCTCCAGAATATCGCCTACACCAAAGTTGTGTGAGTATCAGGTCTTGGGGGAATAGATAGATATGGAAAGAGATCTCTTCGGATTTTACTAATTCATCATAGGGTTCTCCACTGCCAAATCCCCCACCCCCTTTTCGTAGGCTAATTTGTTAGACTTGTTTGGCCATATGGAAGTTTTTTCGTCAATCTGATCTAGAAAATTAGATGTCACATGCCAGTTTTCAGGTTACAGATGAGCAATTATGAGATGAGTTTTTGGGGTTTTTTTTTTCTGTATCTGATGAATGTTTTGAGTGGTCTGCATGGTGTGTTCAGCACTAACATTTTGGCTGATGTAAATGGCAGTGTATCAATTGAATATACTTATTTACTCTGGAGGAAAGTTTACAAAATAAGTAAAGTCTATTAAGAATATTTCTCCTTTTCAACTTTTTTTTTTTAGCTTAGATGCTTGTACACTTTAAGGAACTATTGTAAAGCATTGGTTAATTTAAATGAATTTGAATGAAATTCAAATTCATTGAAATTCCAATTCAGTGAAATGAATTTGAATGAATTGAAAAGTTTAAATTAAATGAATTTTAATGAAAAAAATATGAAAAAAGCTGTGTCTTTTAAGTGGGTTCTTCCATTTTTCAAATTTTGCATATTGTTTACTTCCCCCTGTTCAGTTCAGTTTTATGACACTGTATAATTATCGTAAGGTTCTACAATTATTGTACACTCATTTCATCTTACATAGTTTTACGCACCTTATTTTCTGTTAATAAAAAAAAAGTGATGTCTATATGTTTTTGGCAGGAAAATGAAACAGAAAATTGAATAGAATAGAATTGAATTGAATTGAATTGAATTGAATTGAATTGAATTGAATTGAATTGAATTGAATTGAATTGAATTGATAAATCAAGAAAGTAAAAATCAATTCTCTCATAAAATGTTTCTTTGTACATACCTAGCTCATGAGTACGTTGTATTACGATTTCAAAACTTCCATGTGAGTCAAAGTGAATGAGCTTCAGTTACTTCACACCCCGTGCAGGACCGAGGATGGGGTCGCGATAAGAGTGAGCCACTCTGCTAACCGACCCAGGTCGCGACCTTCCAGCGGTGCATACAGGAGAAGCAGAGGAGAATTCACAGAAGAGTACGTTGACCTTGCAGAATTTTTGTTATCTCGAGAATTCTATAAAGCTTTTATTGCTAAATTGTCAATTAATCTCAGTCATCTTCATCTTAATAGAAATGAGAATGAAACATTTCTGTGTAAAATAGCTGAGGGATTGTAGAAATTTGAAGTGTTTTCGGAAGAAACAGCATCAAGCTGTACTTAAGTTTTGAGGGAGGAAAAAAAAAACCCTGTGAAACTGTAGCAATGTCATTTGCACTAATGAGCAGTCATCATACAAAAATGTACTTAGCTGTCTACCGGTATGTGCTTTTTTAATCTGGATGAATCATTTCCAAAGTGCTCTTTTGTTCTCCTGTAGAAATGAGAGTGTGCATTCTGGGAAGGGCAGTGTGCATTCAAAACGGTCCACTGTCAGCCACCGAACGGATCCGGGCCCCCAGCGGAATGGCTCCTACAGGCATTCCATGCCCCTCGATCTTATCGAGACAGGTCCAGATGCACGATCCAGCCGGCCGCCACGGCCCGTATCATACTACGAGAGCGACAACCAGAGGGATGGTCGGAGGCATCGTAGGCATCGTGAAGAGGTAGGTACCAACAGATGACGACATCTCAACATTGTTGGTGAAAGAAATGATATTGGTTTTCATAAGTGCCTCCAAGTCAGCAATATCAAAACTGGCACTCGCTCTGCCTTTTTGTCGAGCCCACCGGAGGTGAGGGGAGACTAAGGGATCGCCTGCGGCGTAATGTGCGTAATGCTACAAAAACTTCAATAACTCTTTAATCTGGGCTTCAATTGCAATCAAACTTCGAGGAAAGAGGGGTCATACAAAGTTTCACATTTTACCATGTATGAATGTCACCTCAAGGTCAAAGCTCACAGGCAGGGGTGAATGAACTTTAGGGCCCAATGTTAAGTTTTTATGGCGCGTTTCTATTATGGGTCGTAACTTTTGATCCATAACTCCATTTGTGACCAAACTTGAATGGTAGATGTCCCTTGGGGAGTGGATGGTCACCACAAGGTCAATGGTCACAAGCATGGGTCAACAATCTTTTAGAGCCCAATGTTAAGTTTTTATGGCGCGTTTCTATTATGGGTCGTAACTTTTGATTCATAACTCCATTTGTGACCAAACTTGAATGGTAGATGTCCCTTTGGGAGTGGATGGTCACCACAAGGTCAATGGTCACAAGCATGGGTCAACAATCTTTTAGAGCCCAATGTTAAGTTTTTATGGCACGTTTCTATTATGGGTCATAACTTTTGATTCATAACTCCATTTGTGACTAAACTTGGATGGTAGATGTCCCTTTGGGAGTGAATGGTCACCACAAGGTCAATGGTCACAAGCATGGGTCAACAAACTTTTAGAGCCCAATGTTAAGTTTTTATGGCACGTTTCTATTATGGGTCATAACTTTTGATCCATAGGTCCGTTTGTGACCAAACTTGGATGGTAGATGTCACTTGGGGAGTGGATGATCACCACAAGGTCAAAAGTCACAGGCAGGGGTCAACGAACTTTAAGGGCCCTATGTTAAGTTTTTATGGCACATTTCTTTTTTGCCATAAATTTTTACCCTTTTATATCTCTTTTTATCTATTATATCTCTTATTTTTATCTGTTATATGATAGACGTACAAGAAATTCTAGGGCAATAAAGATACATATGCTCCGATTTGCTCTTTGCATTTTCACTGCACAAATATTATGTCATGCTGCTAGGCAGTTTTGGAGGGTTTTTGTATGAAGAAAGTGATTACTCTTAATCCCAAAGTAATTTTTGTCATGGCCATCATTACTGCTATTTTGTCTGCAGTCAAACAGAGACAGAAGTGGTTCAGGGTCTACCGTAGGAGGAGGAGGGGGAGGACATGAGGAACTTCCTAGCTACCTCTCGGCTCAAAGGGGTCAAGGGATGTTCGGTCAGCAGCAGCGTGCAGATGGTGACCGGTACTCAAGTGCAATAAACCAGTCCGAAATGGTGGGTTTACCACTTTCTATCTAGCCTTTCTTCATTCTCCTAGCATTTTTTTTTTTTTTAATGTGATCATCCACTCTTCCTGATCATATTCCTGAACGTGTAATGGATTTTCATTTCCAATATTTCCCAAACCAGCCTTTGATGTTAAAACCATGCTCCAAATTGAACTTGCAGGTTGACTATCATGAAGTTAGGAGAAATGGCTGCTTCTCATCTCAATGTTAAACATAATTTTGGTAGTAAACAAGGCAAGATTTTAAAAAAAAAAAGTGTTTGCACTACCAGAAAGCAACCATTTTTGCTCTCAGTTTGTATTCTGATAATAAGACTGGCACAAATTCCCCAAATCTGGTGAGTATGCCTTGAAATTTGCCCTTTGCTCATATTTGCAGTATTGGCAATAAAGGTAAAGTTTGCCCAAATTAGTATCCTGAAGGCACCACATTTATGACATTTTGGTTTGGTGGCTTACTTTGTTGTCTCTTTCTTCCTTATTTTTTTTTTTACATAAACGAAAATACTGAAAGTACATGGGATTTCGTACTGAATTTCCTTGTAGAAGATATAGGTAAGATGGGTGTCTGTGAAATGTATCTAAGACAAAATGGCAAATACGATGTTTTGATAGAAAAAATGCAAAGTAGCGACATTCCTTTTCTTAGAACTGAACAATAAGTACAAAGAAAGTTATGTTAAAGTTATGTAAGCAGGAGGTTCTTGTATGATTTCTAGACTGACTTTGATGACCCATGTTTATTCAAATTATCGCAGTTTGTCTTCTCTTCTGTCATTTTTTTTTTTTTTTTTTTTTTGGTCGTAGTTTTCATTTAAACCTGTGTGTCTGTAATTCAGGTCTTTCTTTTAAAATACATTTGTTTCAATTGTCTATGAACTTTTAATTTGTTTTTTTTTTTTTGTGACAGACCTACTGCAGTTTTATGCACACACAAAAAGAAAAAAAGGCCCATATATCAGTATGCTTGAAGTCACCGTTTTGAGTCATGTTCGTTACCTGCAGCAATCTCAGCAACCGGCCCCTCCATACGAGGCTGTCATGTCGTCACAGCAATCTCGCCGTGAAGACAAGGTTGCCTCTCTTCCTCCGTCCTACGCACCTCCACCCCGCTACGTGTCTTCCCACCATCCCGTTGCTGGGGGCAACACCAATGCATCAGCCCATTTGTCCTCCAGGCTGGAGAGCATCCACAGTCGAGAAGATTCGGGATTCGAGCAGGAGGAGGTGTCGTACGGCACCAGGTAATGTATTAAGGCATTGGGCACTCACAGTTGTAACCTCCATATTTGGACCTTTATGAAAGTCAAATATTTTTCACTCCTGCTTTAATGCTTTCAAGATACAGAGAGTTAGTCAAATATTGTAATGCATAATATTTGCTTGAAAATTTGATGTTTCGATGTAGTGAGTTGTCACGGTGCATGTATATAACCCCCTAAAAATGATGAAATAAGTAGTGAACATCAGCTTTCAGCAAAGGAGACAATGTAACATGTTTTGACTGATGTTTGTCATTTTTATACACACTGGCTAGGAGGAAATTTAACCCATTGTACTTTTTTTTTTGCAAGGTTTTTGCAATATTGATCTCAAAAGTGAATTTCAGTTTTTTGATAGGCTCGCACATCCTTCTAGATAAGGTTTCTTTTTTGTTTAACATTAGCTTTAACTTGTTAGCATGCACCAAGAACTTTAGAAACTAAAAATCTAGAAAGTCATCTTCTAGTCTTAGTTTTGAATGATTACCTCACATGTTTTTTGTAGTCAGCAGTAGGGGAAGACAAGTGACACTGTATTTTCTTGTGTGTGGCTTCCTTGGAACTCAGAGAATAAATTTTGTCCTTGTGTTGGGTGTTACTCTGGTTGTAACTAATGTTTTGTTCCAAATGTTTTGTAGTGGGTTAGTGTTCATTCTTACCAAGATGTAGAGTAGACTAGCTGATGAGCATTTTTTGTGTTTTGTTTTTGTGTTCACGTTCCTTTCATTTCAGGGGAGAAAATAACTCGGGATCACTCTATAAGGGTGCTCCTCTCGTTAGTAGCGCTTCCAAATGATTCCAAATTGAGAGGTAATGTTGGTAAAAGAGGTTCTGTTTACTCAATAATCCTGTCCCTTTCAGGCATACCTTAATTGATGCATACCCATGTGTACATGTATATATCTATATCCATACCAAACAACTACCTGCATGATAGCAATGGGTACTGTCTTGTCCTTGTTAACACCCAACACTAACATGAACCTAATCGCATTGTAAACTTTTTGTGCATTTACTGTTCTCTTTTTGTTTCTCTGCTCTCTTGTCTGTCTGTCTGTCTATCTCTCTCTCTGTGTGCCGGTACATTCATTGCACTGTGGTCGTCATCTCACATCAGCAGGCATTTACGGACTGTATACATCTAGTGCATTCTCCCATTCTGTAGATCCATACAATTATTTTGCATTATTTTTTTTTTCTCTTTGATGATAACATTCTCTTCCGCTTGCCATCCATACCATTCCTTTTCCATGCTCCCCAACCCCCTCATCCTACCCCTTACCCAATTCTACCAGATCCCATCCGAGACATGAGACCGTGCCTATCCACCCTCACGACAGACCGCATCCGCGTATCCATGGCGACTACCCCCCTTCAGAAAGACATCATCAGGGCCCACAAACCGGATATGTTTCTCATGGGCAATTTCACGTTCATTCGCCCGGTCAGCAATCGCCAGGCATGCCAGATCACTATCATCAGGACTTGTCCAACCATAAAAGCTCCTCATCACATCACCTGCCATCACCATCACCTATACCACTCGCCCATCAACAAACAGCTACCCAAGCGAACCCACCACATGCTGCCCATGCAAGCACTGTGATCAGCGGCCACCAGAGACTTAAGACGCCATCTGTAGCGATGCAGACTGCCCCCACCCTTCCATCTGGTAGTCAGAGCTCCTCCGTCGGGGCGGAGTCCGCATATGGTGGGTCAGATGTGATGCACAGCGACACGACGCTGTTGCCCAATGGCCTCCCGCAACACCGGAACAGCTACGACGCCAGTATCGGTCTCGTCGGTCAACGGGCAGGTCGCCTCCACTCCCAGGTGGGCATTCAGGCAGTCAGCGAACTTCTGAATGAGTTGGACAAGCTGGGCAGAGGTGGGGTGGTGAGGGGCAGTAACCAATCCTCCATGTCCAGCAGGAGCAGCGCCGTGGGAGAGAAGATGCCGCGTAAGTCATGGGGGGTGTGGGAGGGGCGTGGCAGTGTGATGCACCCCGCTTCGCAGCAGCCTCCCAAGCATGGCGGGAACTCCCATCCCAGTGCTCCCCCCGATTGCGTTCCAAACCGAGACATTTACCGGTTGCCAGTTGTGGTGTCAAGGTGGGTCACTATTAACACTGCTCTTCTGTTACCCTTCAAACCCTTTCAAATTTTCCAAAAATTTTCCTATATCATCAACCTGTACTCATTGATGGAAGGAGTAACTCTTACAATACCTTGTGTGGGTTAAGACAAAGCAATCGAGTATCTATGGAGATATATGATTTTAAGAATTAGCAAAGGAATACTCCTATTTACTCACTTAATACATACACTTGCACACATACAAACTTGAGGGGAGGAGGAGGGTATTTATTGAGATGGATGGTTGTGCTGCCAGATTCAGGGGCTCCAGGGACAAACTGTATGTCTTCATATTGTTTGATAAAGAGCATGTATCCAGTGTGCATTTCATACAAATCAGATAGTATTTTGAAGCATCTTCTTGGTAAAATATTATTAAAAGGGGGTACATATTTGTGTATGATTTGTGTGTAAATTATACATCATGACCTGCAAGTTGAGAAATGTCATCAACTGCCTATAGGAGGTCTAGTTCTGTTAAAAAAAAAAAAAAAAAGCTCACCTCCTCAGTCCCTTATCTGTGATTCATATTTCTACCAGCATGGACCCCACGCAACTTAACACTGCAGCATTTAGTTTACGCTTAGCTGTTGCATTGCCTGCATGAAGTTGCAAAAGGAAAGCATGCATGTCAAACTCTGATTGAACAAGCAAAATAGACGTATAACACAAAGACTTAGAGTGTATGCATGTGTTGGACAAAGGCCCTTCTCTTGTGTTTTTGGTGCCATCTTCTGTAAGTGAGCAATTCGCCTCTCAAATAAAGGGATGTTGCATTTTTTGAATGAAGCTGGTGAATAAAAAAATGATGAATCAAAATCAACAGAACTAGGAAGATTTTAGCAGAATCACCAAACTGTTAGGAACACTTCACTCATTTGAATGTTATATAATCAACTAAGTATTTATAGTCCCAATGAGCATCTAAATGTGTGCTCCTCTGGGGATATGAATATGATTCAACTAGCATGTACTTTCTCACATGAAATGCAGTTAATATCACTTCTTTTAGAGAAACCATTTCTCCATTTGTCAGTTCAAGACATAAATAATATTTTACAAATTTTCACCAATCTGCCAAGGCAGAGCATTCACTATCTTCTTTAATACAAGTTGAGTTTTTTTTTTTCTGTTTTTTTCCCCAAGTTGAATAAAGAATAATGATTAAGAGATATTGTTTTCTCATGACCAAGATGACTACTTTTTGTAGTTCATTGGATACTATAGTAAATAATATACTGACTTTCAGTTGTAACTCCAATAATGGACATTTGATTTTATACGACAGCTTTTATTCAAACTAACTTTTCTTTTTCCTCTTCTCTTTTTTTTAATGGCAAATACTCTGTTAATGCTGTATGTGGCATCTCTTGATTTAGAAAAACAAACATAATATTTGTCTTAGGGATAACATGATCAGTGCAGATCCTAACAAACAAATGCATGTCTATAGTTCTGCATTATTTGCTGTCTTATGCCAGAAAATACCCCATTTCGTTGCATTTTTCTTCTTTTATTGTCCTAATAGCATATTAATCAAAAGAAAATTTGATATAAACAATTCTCATATGTTGAAGTTGAAGTGTCAAAAAACTAACTTGTTGATATTTTTGCTCTGAAGTTAAATCTTTTTGCTTGAAGTGTACTTACTTGTTTGTAATGACTTGTGTGACATATTACACTTTAATGTGAGCAAGATTTGTATGAACTTGTTATCCTACCAGCAGCTGAGCTCTAATCTGCATATATTATAAGTAACTGCCATTATTTCTGGCCTGAAACTTTGCAGATTTTGACACCACAATCCAGAGGAGATGCTGTTTCTGTCAAAAATTTAACTCTGCTCTCATAACCTTTGGCTAGCCCTTCTGCCTATATATAAGGAGGGGACCATTTAATGGAATCTAACCCAGACTTTATTGCAGCGAAATGAGAACTTCTGTGCAAATAGTTGTGCGCGTAATACCGCCTGCGAGTAAACGTTTCACTTTTACAGTGTAATCCTTTGCCTCTGCTTTGGCAATGAAAAGCAGCATACAACTTATAGAGGATCAATTGGCAAAATTGTCACTTTTATTCAAAATTACAACTGTCTTCATGGAGGTGTTTTCAAAGACATGGAGGTATAAAATTTGGGGGTTTTTTAACCATCTTTTCTCAACCGTGGATGAAGCTATAGAAAGCTCAATTTTGACAGTAAGAAAAACCCTTTGCTGATTCAGATCAGGGAGGGGAGTCTCGCCTCCCTGCTCAGATTTGCACTGAGGACATTTTCCATGTCATTGACAGCAGTAAGTCTCTTTAAACAGTAAAAACAAAATGAAAATGATATAAACAATGAAACAGAAGAAAGAACTAGCTTGACAGGATATACATGAACCCTACATTTGCAAGAGTTTTGACCAGCAATAGCTCGTTATTTCCACAATATGTTTCACTTTACTGAGGCAAAAAACAGCTGAAAGCCCTTTTATAGGTTAGTACAGGTAAGTCAGCTTGCTGTGCAGCAGCACGAAGTGAAAATATATGTAGTGATGGAAGCGAAACTTTAATCTGTGTTCATGTGTTGCTGTGTTTTGGATCTCAAGCAAAGCTCTGAAGTTCATATATTGATCTTGATATATAAAAGACGCACACAAAAAAGTGAAATTTAGATTATTGGCAATGTCTGTTAAAATCCCTTCAAGCATTTAAACATTTGTCATGCTGATAACAGTGCATGTTGTTTTTTTCTTTGCCTATTTGTCATCATAGTAAGAAGAGAATGAGCCTGACCACCCAAGAGATTCTTCGTGTGAGCCGCTCGGACGGTCGGAATCATAATGTCGTCACGGAGCTCTGATGCTGGTGCAATCTGGTTCCACTGTACGCAGGCATGAAAAAAGGGGGGCAGCTGGTTACCATGGTAGTGATGGGATGCGTTCATGTCCACCAAAAATTTAGGAACAATTGGATGTGCAATCAACGTGATGCTTCAAACCCTAAGGCTTCCTTTCTCCTTTTCAATGTCATTGATATACTAGTAATTGACTCTTTGCCTATGCGAATCTTGATGTGCCATATGTAAGATCTTGGTGTATTTCAGACTCTCATAGGGAATGAGTTAAATGTGCATTGTTATCACCTAATTCACAGGAGCCAGTGCTTTGAAATTGGTTATGTTTAACCTCAGTTGTAATATTACGGTCCAGGTATGTATAGAAAGCTATTTGTGTCAATGTAAGATATCTGTTTACAGTGCTTACCAAATATTATGTCCTACCAAAGCTAATTTGGAGTGTACTAGTTTGTTTTTTTCATACACCGATACTGGGTACATCATTTTTGCTCAGGTACAAGGATAGGGATCAACCATAGCATGTGTGATTCTCTGTGTTCCTTTGTTTTTAATCTACTCTCATTTTGGTGATGTTTGCAGACAGACTGATGACTTCTGGTCTAAAAGAAATAAAAATGCTGTCAAAGTTTTAGTTTGTAGTACACTGATACAGATCTATACTCAAGGAGCATTCTCTCCCTTGTTACCAATTTTGCGAATACCAGTAGATTTGTGCGACTTTCAAAAATAAAACCATCCCCGAATATATGTTGTATTCAGAACTGCATTATCGGATGGTGGAGTCGTTTTCGTGGTATGGAGGATTGCCACTAAACACTTTCTGTGGAAATGGCAGTTTTAAACACCTTGATTACTTCATTGTGTCTTCAAATCTGGACAACCTCACTGGAAGCTGAGATTTTGAGAGATTTCAGTTTATTATGTTACTTAATCACAGCCTTGAATTTGGAATGTTATGATTGACCAACATTTTGTAGGAATCACCATGAAAGCAGCCGTCTTGTCAGGTACTAGAGTCATGAAGATCGATAGTGGCAGTTGGTGATGTTTATTATTCCAGAGGTTTGTTAATGCAAAAATAAAATCAGGTTCATTATTCCGAAGATTCATTATTCCGAAACACACAGGTTCCCTATACCTAGATGTTCAATAATCCAAAAATGAAAAGGTTTCTTTGATATGAATATTTGTGACCCTGCATCACAAAATGCACAGAAAGTCGCCAGACATGAAGCTTTAGTTAAGAGCATATTCTAAAATAGCAGACTTTAAGCTTTAAAATGATGTATAACTCAAATCAAATGAACTCTTCTAACCTATCTAAATATTGGAAAAGTGTGAACTGAGAAAAGACGCTCTGAAGTGCAGTGTCTATTCAAGCGCTAAATCTTTACCAAGCCATGCTGGCTGTGCAATGAATGGGACAAAAACAGGATGTAAACCACCAGAGTAACAACAATAAAGAGATTATCAGATTATACTGAAATTTAGCGTGCCTTATGAACACATTCTGTTCATGATTGATGCCAACTTTCAAAGCAGTAGCATTATCCTTTCAAAAGTTATGAGAGTTGAAAGTGAATAGTGTGTACGAGGTTTTTCAAAAAAGAAATGGGGACTCCAAAGACACACCTAATCACACTATTCTACAAAAAAAAATGTTCAAGATAAACTGCTAAAAATACACTTTCCTGCCCGTTTTATGATCCCAAATTTTAGCATAATGTAGAAGAAGACTTGCTCTGTCAGAAAAATATGAAAAAGTCAAGATCAGCTGTGTTGACCCATTTCACCTATTTTCAGTCCTCACACAAAATCAATGTGTGCAACTTTTTGTTCATTTTGTGGTGCACAGTCACATTTGTACTCTTATTCCAAAGGTTCATCATTATGAATCTGAAGGTTTGTCAGTCTGAAAATGAAATACGGTTCATTAATCTAAAGGTTTGTTACTCCAAAAATAAAACAAGGTTTGTTACTCCAAAAATAAAACAAGGTTTGTTATTCAAAAGGTATGTCAATCTGAAAATGAAGTAAGGTTTGTAAATCCGAAAATGAAAAAAAAAAAAGACACATACTAATGAACCTTTGGAAGTAGGATCTTCATTTCATTTTCAGATTAATAAACCAAGAGATGAAATCCTTCTTTCATATTCAGATTAACTAATCTTCAGATTAACAAACCCTATTTCATTTTCAGAAGAACAAACTTTTGGAATAACAAACCTTCATCATTTTTGGATAAACAAACCTTCGGAATAACAAACTGTATAACCAGTGGCAACCAAGCAGAATTGTGCTAACAGGCAGAAAGCAAACACTGACTAATCACCAATTCAATATCAAAGCATCAAGTGCAATGTATGCGGCAAAACTGGTTTCTATTTTAAATGCTCTCAGTTCTAATTCAGTCCGTGGTCATTACCTGACCTCCATCTCATCTCGCTTTTCTAAACATGCTATGCAGGCATTTATGCAGATGGTTTTCATAAAACCTTGGTTTTGTTTTGTTTTTTATTATCACATATGGCATCTGTGAAACACTTTTCTTCCTTTTGCAAATGAGTGTTGGTTCCTGCCTTTTATGGCTTTATATGTCTACCAAATTCTTCCTATGCAAATTTGAGCCATACTTTTTTAAAACTTTTTTAAACCAGGGAAGTTTTGTGTGATTTCCTTTTGTATTTCAAACTACGTCCATTTTTCTGTATGTTTTTGTATTTGGGAGCATGTTAAACATTCGAGAAGATAGGGGAAAAAAATCAAACAATTTTTTTGTGTGTAAATCAAGTGAGATTAATCTTTCACTGATCACCTTTACAAAGCGTCAGACTTGGCACAAATTTCTATAGTGTGCGATGTTGTTTGTAATATGCTGCCTGTGAAATTTATTTAAGTGATGTATAGTTTAGTGTGAATCATTGATCCCCAGTACTTTATTTGCGTGTTCATTACAGATTTGATAACCAAAGATTATTCAATAAAACAGTTTAAAGTGGCCATTCCTTTTCTTCTTCTGTTTTGTTAACCATAAATGATTGGCTGGTACTGCAATTGTATTCAAACGAAGTATCATGAAAGTGATATGGTCAGTTTGTGTTTTCAGTTAACTGATAAAAATCCAACTTTATATTTCTATTTGCTCTCACTTCTTTATGAAGAATATCTTTACTATCTATCAGTGGTTCTGTAATTATCAATAGTTAATTGTAGAGTATCAGTTGTCTTCTAGAAATTTGTGAAGCAATGTAATTGATTTCTGAAGACATGCTCAGTGGTAATTCCAGTTGAAATAGATTTAAGTTGACTGTATTTCCAAGAGAGAATTACATCCTGGTGATTACTTAACAATCTCTCTCCTTTTTTGTCATTTTATATACAAATATAATTCAGGAAATTGTAAAGGGGCCCATGCATGCAACATGTTGTTGCACATAGGCCTAAAATGAAGGGAGAAAAACAACAACTTCATGAAATTGTCTTGAATTATGGCATGAGAGTTTTGTGATTGGGATGATTTTACATTCTGTCCCAGGTGTACAAACTTTGGATGTTTTGAATTAAAGAATTGATATTGTTTCGTTCATTAAGAATGGTATAATTAGGAGAAAATATCACAAGGTCTAGACAGACACAAGTACATAATCATAATATAATTTCATATAACTTGCTAGTTAAGTCTGCCACGATACTTTATCTTTGTAATACAATTCAAGTGCCACTAGTGAATTGAAAATGGCCCAAGTGTTTGATATAGTAGTCGTATGACTCAGCCATTTTGTATTTTTGTGCCTTGTTTTTAATACCACCTTCTTCTTTATCTTCTTAACTCTGTGTGAAGTACTAAAGAAAGTTGCAAAGTGAACTGTTCCTGATTTAATTCTGTCTGGGAGTTATATTTGAGTAAGAATACCCATCTACATGTATTAAGCAGTAGGTGTAGAGTAAGCCATTACTCTGAAAGTACATTGCACAAGAAATGTTTGCTATGCACCTGCTATTTTCAAATGATCTTCAGAAATGCATTGCTCATGCTGCCTGTCATTGTTCTTAATTATTCCTATTTTCTTCATCTATGTACTGTATATGCCATACATTAAAGGTAGGGAATCCCATTTGCATGCCGTAAATGAAGAGTTGTATAAATACAGTGGTATGTTGAAGAGAGTATCATTTTAGAAACTCCCATAAAGTATTGACAGTGGAAGGTAACATTTAGTACATTTTTATTGACCGTTAGATTTTGAATTGAATTTTTTTCGGGGCTCACCGTAAATTCCAGTACATTACTAGGCTACCTTTGCAGACCCATTCACTGCATGTGTGTCCATCATGTTTATTTTGTGAAGAAAGTTCATCAAAACTTACTAACATTTCTATATACATTCTTGCCACACACTCTATATGTTATTACATCAGCTCTTATACTTTTAGATTTGTGTTTATAGATAAAAAAATACAGAAGACTGCAACAAAAAGGCTTAAGTGTGGCTGACACACAGAACTACTGCGAGTAGTTGAGTTTTGTGCATTATTCAAAATGTAGATAACTGTTGACTTCCAAATTTCTCAGCAGTGGCCTAAAAAAGTCCCCTGAGGTTCATATTTAATGTTTTGCTGCATTTTGGGAGGTCTGCAAAAGGTATCCCCTACCTTTAAGCAAATCTAGTTTTTTGAGACTCAGACTTTCTGACAAATTTACGAGTGGTTAAATCTGCAGTTGTGGAGTACAGCAATGAACGGAAAAATGTACACTTGCATGTCATACATGGTTTGTGTTGGGATCAGAGTTGATATTTTGACATGTTGGCCAATTGAGAATAGTCAACCAACTCATGAAATTCACAAAAATAAAAACTTTGTGAAATATGGCATATACAGTACTTGGAGTTGCTATGTCCATATGCTTAAATTTTGATTGTATGCAAGAGCTATGTGCTGCCTTATGTAGTGATTCAGCATCAGTAGATATGTATTCCATGACATATTGATTCAAATCCATCTATATATTAAAAATTTCAAGACTTTTTTTTTATAGGTATATCCATTAACTTAGAAAAAAAGAAACTTTGGTTTACACACTGTATATTTTTGCTGGGGAGGAATAGCGGATATTTGTTATTATGTGGAAATGGATCAATACGGTCATGTACTTTCATACAATTGTATTGACGGCCACATGCTTGGTTTAATTTATACAGTATGTATGAGTATTTAGTTAGCTCTGCATAAATTGACTACTTTGCATTTGTGAGAAATTGCTGTATGTGTAGATTGTGCTCCACACCAAGATAGAAACAGCTGCCTTGAAATGTAGGCACCAAAAAAGAAATAGAGGCAGCTTTTATTTTCATGTAGACATGTCAGATTGTGTTCAAATGCATTGAAGACAAGGAAAACAAAACAGATCAGTACTTTTCAAAGCACAAAGATTCATATCGTGATCATGGTGAAGAAATTATTTCTTGTGTGCTCTGTAATAATGAGGTGTAAATATTGTTTGACATGCTCTATGGATCACAAAAGGTCTTTCTCAATTTTATATCATATTGAGTTCTTCTGTACATTTTTGCTATACAGTTTGTAAAAAGAAGATGTAAAGAGGGGCCTTATTTTCTGAAATAGTTGCAAACTTTGTATAAGTAGAGTAAACAGTTGACACAAACATCCTGTGTGATAAGTTCTTGATTTAACAAACTAAATATATTGCAAAAATCAACTGCTTAGATAATTTGTTGGTTTGGTAGCTACTGAAGCCTACTTACTTTATGTAACAATGCCTTCTTGAAATATTGTTCAACTTGAAATGGCAGTATAGTAGCATATAACTTTTTTTGTTAAATAATGGGAAAAGAAAAGATAAGATTATTAAATGTTACTTTTGTACACAGTGTTACCAGTACACAGTTCCAGATAACTACAATGTATTTTTTTTTTTCACAGTCATCAATGACTGAAATTTGATGTTTACAGATTCATGATGACACCGATACATTTTACCAGTACCTGAAAATGTGACTGGTCAACAATGATGCCTGACCAAGACTTTTCAATGAAGGCCAGTGTTTTTTGTTGTTGTCATTAATCGAATGCCTATCACTCCTTATACATTTGTAATGTGTGGATGTGTATACTGTCAACTGAAGTAAGAGGAATAGGTTTCACCGAGATTGAAAGTATTTGTGGATAAAATTTTTAGTTCCGTCATAGCTGAGTTTCAATATCCACAAGAATGGTCCAGGAATACTTTCTATTGCCTGGAAGAGCATTGGAAAACTTGAGGTGTCCATGTGCTAATGTATGGGACAACAAACCAACTGGATAAATAGACAAGCACACATTTAAACAAACAAACAAACAAATAAACAAACAAACAAACAAACATCAAAGCACCCCCCCCCCCCCATGTTAGAACACATAAAGAACTACATGTATTTTATTGTCATTTTATTTTAAATCTAGCTTTTTTCATATACTGCAGCCGCAAGCCAACATATCCAAAACATATGTTGGAAAAACTTTTGATATAACTTTTATATTAAAACACTCTCACCATTAATACGCAGTCTTTAAATTATTATTACAGTGTGTCATGAAGTGTCCATGTAAAGTTTATTTTGATCTTTGATACGTAAGTTTTGATTTGCATACTTTTATCTTCCAGTGCGTAGAGCTGGAAATGTCCAAGTCTGTTGACTCACATATACAAATGGTCACAAAATGTATTTTTATATTCATATGCAGTAATATTAGACTTCCTCTTTGTTACGACATGCCTGTACATCTTTTCCATAAGGTAATGAGAGCAGAATCAACACAATTAGCCCAGTTTTTATCAAAGTGTCACATTTATTTTGAGTAACATAGCGTTGTATAGAACTTGTACTTAAAACATCCTGCAAGAAGATATATTATTTTTCATAACTTGAATTATGTAATTTATGCAAATAAAACTGCATTATTCATAACTCTGTCTTGTTCTTTTATGCCTAGTCAGTGTGGATCATTTGTATAAAGAAATGAAAATTTCTTTCCAGTGAATGAGGTCTAGAGTCCAGTTGGTATATGAGCACAAGGTGTCAGTAGTGTTCATTATGAACTGCATGCATGTTTCCTTGGCACGTTTGTTATCTGAAGCTATAATGTATGTAGTAGACTGGGTTACTGACGGATTCAAATTTTATGCATATTTTTTACACATAGGTCGGTCATAACAACCAGAAAGCTTGCCTAACATAGCAACAACTAACATATGCAGGATTGATTCCCAATAATGAAGTTTATATTCACGAGGAAGAGGCTAATGGAAAATCTTGCTACTGTACTAGGACCCCCAGTAAAGAAACATTCATAAAATTTTACTACCAATAGCAATCGGTCTATTGCTATCTTTCTTGGGCAATGGCATTTCAATAAGACAAGAGTGACATTCAAATGCTTTCTCATTGCTCTACCTGCTCCACCATGTCTGGCTATTGACAGACAGCTTTTTTGTTACAACCCACATCATGCTCTTTCCTCTTACATTCAGGTGAATTATGACAGCTTTTCCCTGTACTCCTTGAACAAAAAAGAAATAAATTTAGTTATACAATCATAAAAAATGAAGCAATTCTGTGTATTCCTGTCTCTGGGAGGAATCTGGGGTTTGTTTGTTTTTTTCTGTAGGACTTTGGGAAAAAAAAAAACCAACTATCATGACTGCCATGCACACATCTTCAACAGCAAGATTCACCTTTATGAATTTATAGACTTTCAAAATCTACAATTACGGTACCGGTACTCTATTGGACGAGAACGTTCTGCCAGAACATCCCCCCCCCCCCCCCAACTAAACAGAAAGTCTGGAAACTCCACATTACATCCTTCACTCTTATCCCCCACCCAATATCCTCAATCCTGAGCCAGAATTCCATCTCAGATTTGCTCAAAACCCATCTGTGCTGTGCTAGAAAATATGGAAATCATCTGTACAGAATAAACCAAACACTGGGTGGTGGTGATAATGTTGTTTATGATGATGTTGATGTTGTTGATTATGATGTGTGTAATTTGTGTATACTGTAGAGTACGTACAGTACAGTACTGTATGTGCTATGGCAATGAATTACATGCTGATTTCATTGTCTAAAAGAGACGCGACACATCTGTGACAGGGAATGGCACACACCTGCACATGCATGCATACAATCCTACACCAACACACGCACACAGACACATACACACCAGAAATCAACTGTTTATGAAGCAAGGGACCGAGTTCTGCATTTGGATTCATATTGAATTCTACTTATCTTTGAATATGTACATTGTGTGTGTGTGTGTGTTCATGTGTCTGTGTGTATGTCTCATTCTAAAAGATACAATGTACATGTATTGTTGAGAGACAGTATACGTACATGTACAATTCATCTAAATTCCTGAAAACATTTTGTGAGTGACAAATACATGTAGTTAGACATTACTTACATAGAAGTTTGAAGTGGAGAAAAAGGAATATTTCAAAAGGATCATGGATATCTCCTATGATATCAAACAATTTTAATGCAAGTACAATGGCATAAAGTACAAAGTATTCTGATACAGGGAGGCTGATTATTACAATGTACATGCACGTGCCGGTAAATAAGCAATGTTGCTTGCATGTACAATATTTACATCACATTGAATGATGTCATATAATAACTTACACTCAAAGAGCTTAATAGTTATGTAAAGAGTACATACTAAAGAGCTATAGCTATCCATATGCCCTGTACAATTGTTTTGTGTGCGCACAGGGAGACATGAGGCGGAAGGCTCGCCCAACATGCTCGCATACGAGCAACCAAGGAGCAGCCACATCAATGACTGCATACTAGAGTTAAAGCTCAAATACGCCCTGTAAAAATCTTACACGAGAGTGAGGTTTGCCATTACTATTATAGGTGGGTAAGATGTGCGGTGCCATATGTTATCACCAAAGAGACTATTCTCACCACCACTAGAGGGCGAACTATACAATGGCATCTGTGATTTCATTGAGGCGGACATGTTTGCACTTTCAATGTACATGTACTGTAGTAATGTACACTAGCTGTGTAGTAACATTTTTGCAATGCGTATTTGAACATTTGAACTTCAACTTGAGCACGCACTTCTTGATTTGGCTGCTTCTCGGTTGCGTATACGCTAGTGTGTTAGCATGAGGGGTGACCCTACCGCCTGGCTTCTCCCTGTGTGCTCACAAAGCAATTGTACATGGCATATGCATACCTGACACTCTAGTACCTACTTATCATACATTATAAGTTCTTTGGTTATCACAGACAGTATTGTATAGTTCGCCCTCTAGTGGTGGGGAGAAAAATCTCTTTTTTCTACACTAGAGTATCATCCCCGTGTGGACGTGTAATGCTTCTTAATAGTCTTCCACTGGATCAAACCTCTGATACATTCAATGTGACTTGATTTCGTAGAGAGAGATACATGAACAGGGACCTGCTGTGATACTTAAAATTTACATGGCAAACCCCATTTCATTTCTCCCTTAAAACACAGCAGAACAAATTGAGGCAATTCAAATGCCACAACTATGAAATGCCTCCACTTCTCACATGATCACCACACACATCAAAACAATGAGTGATGTTCATTATTCCAAAGAATCCATGAGTTCAATATTCTGAAGATGGAATGAGGTTCATTAATCCAAATATTTGAGGCATTATTAGCACCAAAGGTTCATTAGTCCAAAAATAAAATATGGTTCATCATTCGGAAGGATTGTCAATCCGAAAAAGAAATAGGCTTGTTATTCTCAAGATTAGTTATTTTGAAAATAAAATTAGGTTTGTTGTTCGAAAGGTTCATTTTTAAAACCTAAAGAAGGGTTGTACTTACAAATCTTCGGAATTACAAACCTTATCTTGTTTTTTTTTTTTCTTTTTTTTTTCTGACAAACCTTTGGAATAACAAACTGTAACCTCAAGGGTGACCCCTTGTGATCTAGACAAAATAAACCTGTACTCGCAATGCATGAAGACAGTAATTTCCTCATTAATTTCTATCCACCTCGCTAACAACTTACATCCCACTCAAGCCTACATTTGGACAAGAGAATGTTGCTTCAATTTTGGTCATTGGCCAAGTTCTCAAAGTTTAACAAAGATATTTTTTTCTTTTATGGCATTTGGGACATATGAGCAGAGAGACAACCAAGAACAATGCCTTCTGCACTGTCTGTAAAACCTTTTGGGGTAGAAGCATCATACACTTTATTCCCCCAGCTATCCCAATCCCGCATTGTGGATTTTTACATCAGGAACATAATTTCTGCACCAAACGGGAACTTACTCAAAATGAAAGTCTACACATAGAGACAAAATATGATCTTGAGAGATGGGCAAGAACAACCATTCGTTGCCTTATATGTTCAACAAAATTATGGAGAAATAGCTGATTTGGAGACATTATTTTTGAGCAATAGCATTTCATTCACACAAAACATGGATACAGGGGAACCAAGGACAGAAAATCATGAGTTACCTTGTTGTGTAATAGGTTTCTCACTACATATTATCATATCAGGGTCCAAAAATAGACGAATACAAAGAGTTGGGACCTCCAAGTACATCCAAAATCACTTTTTTTTTTTCTTTTTTTTTTATTAAGGGATTTTTGTTTTATCCAACCTTTTTATAATGTGGCAGATCAGGCAGATCTGAAGATTAAAAAAAAATAATAATAATAATAGATAAATAAACAAAATATTTGAAATTCCTAGGGGACAAACAGTCCATAGCAACAGTCCTGGATAAAGTGAAAATAATTTCCTCTATATAGGAGTGACCATGATAACAGTCTAACTGGTAATTGAAAATTATATATATTTTTTTTTTTTTTTTTGGGGGGGGGGGGGAGGGGAGGGGGAGAGGGGTGGGGAGGTAGGTTTGTACCTCAATGTTAACACCCACAATATGTTTACACTTTTATTACTTTATCTTAAAGAGCTCCTTTTTGGACACCATCAAACTTGGCAACTTGCAACATACTCAATTATCAAAAGGGGGAACCCCTACCATGCTTGATCAATTACTTCTATGTGACATGACATACCTCCACAGCACTAACGAATCATCTGAACCATGGTGAAAGTGTGAAGTGTAGTGGAAAGTACTCATAATAAGGCCACTGGCTCTGTCCCATTTACACAGTGCATTTTTGTTGAGACCTAACACCAAGAGTAACACTTAACAAAGACAATGTGAAGCATACTGACAGAGAAAAGTCACGTATGCAACTTCTTGTATGAGAATTTCAATGTTGGCTGTGCATTAGTTAACTTATACCCACTCTCTCTGCTTTTCACTCAAACTCCATGTCTCTAATACACTGTCTCTAATACACTTGTACTGAGACACAGAAAAATAAAATTGAAATCATGTACAATGGAATTTGGTAAGAAGTTCTCAAAAATATGAAATTTTGTTCATTATATACTGGTGTAATTTGCTATAGCCCAAAACAATGTGATAAAAAGAAATTGGTTCCAGCGGAACCAAAGAAAGTAATTGTCAGTATCACATTCACATATCCTGATATTCATATCAGAGACTTCACTGAAACTAATTCTCACAAGCAAAATAGCCGAAAGCATTATTTATGATAAATAGGAATTGGTTCCAACAGAGCCAAAGAAAATAATTGTCAGCATCACATACAAATTTCCTGATATTCATATCAGAACTTCCACTGAAATTCATTATCAAAAACATCAGAGCAGCAGGCTCTATACACAATGCTTTGAGTCAGCACTGCTCTGCTGCCATTACAAGGTGCATATGCAGCACAAAGACCCACTCTGTACAGCCTCCAGCCAAGTTCCTCTCCCTGCTCTGGTCTTCTTTGTACATACCGGCACATGTATACAGTCACCCCTGCCCAAGTCAAATGCTAAGGGACCACAGAAATCCTACAACTTATTGTATTCGCCAGCGATAAAACCACACTATTTTTAGCGAAAATAAAGCAGTAAAGTCTGAGGCCTTTACGCCAACACAAGCAAATTAATGTATTGTCTTCCCAACCCAGAGAATCACCTTCCAAACTGACACACATAATCATGTATAGGATTATGTAATGTGCTTATTGTCTTTGTTAGGAAACGTGTGGAAACACATAGAATAACAAAGTTTCTTATAAAAAAAAAACAAAAACAATGTCGAATGTTTTGATCAGAACAAAATCCCTCTGATTTTTTTTTTCTGTTTTTCATCACCAAAGTCAGGATGCGGCTTATCCAGCATTGCGGCCTTAATGCCGGCGAATACGGTACGCGAGTTTGGACTCACACACATTGGCATTATCAAATTTTATACCCATCCAGGGTAAAAATTTTCTTCAACTTTAAAGCCAATTTTTCCACTTGTTCGAGTTGACGTAAATGAGATGGACCGTACTGCAGCAGCAGAGCAAAGGGTTTATGCTTTTTGTTATATTTTCATCAACTCCTTTCAGGTAATGTTGGTCTGAAGAAAACAAGTATCACTGTCACAATTTCCACAAAATAAATTTTATCACCAACAGAGATATTAGAGTGAAGTAAACCAGCACGTTACATGCAGACAACTACATACTGTGGCTTCATCCACAGGTATTCATTCAGCAACATAAGAGCTATATGTGATTGTACCATGATACTCATCAAATTGAGGAATAAAGAAAGCAGTCCAGTCAACCTCTCTATGAGAAGGTCTTCCTCCATAAACACACATTGGCTCTTGTCCAAAATTTGAGATGAACCGATAGAAGCACCTTTCGTAGGCACCGTAATGAACAACTATTTCTTGGTTATAAAGGCAAGGCCATGGCTACGTTTGTGAACGGCAAATGTTTTGTCATTGTCAAACTCTGCCTTACACACTTCGCACTTAAATTTGCACGGATCTTCTTTGACCACATCATCATCCTTCTTTGGCTCCTTTTTTTCCACTTTGTTGTCCACCTCTCCGCCTGGAGGCGAGTTGTCTTCTGTAGATGGACCCTTTCCCTCTCCCTCCTTCTCTGTCTCCTCTTGCTTCTTCTGTTTGAGGTCCTCCTCAGCCTTCCTCAGGACTTCCAGACGACGCTTCTCAAAGGCAACCATGTCCTTGATCTTGTGCTTGATGAACATGTGCCTGCGGAGGGCGTCCTGCACACGGAAGCAGAGTCCGCATTGGTGGCACTGGCTCAGGTGGTCATCTGTCTTGTGGGACGCGATGTGCTTTTCGAACTCCACACGGTCATTGCTCTTGCACTCGCACTTTGCACACTGCAGGTCGGTGAAGCGCTTCACAACAATCTCAACGGGTTTTGCAGGGATTCCAGGAATCTGACGTGTGTCCTGCACCTGCATCTTAGGAGGATACATCACTGCCATGACCCTGGCTGGTGACTTGAAGGAAGACTGGCCGAGGACAGAAGTTGTGGCTGTTGAATTAAAAGAAGGATTTCTTGGTTGAGTTTCATGCTTCATATTGGGTTGGAGGGAGTTTACCATGAGAACCCCGGGTGTTGACTTTGTGGAAGACTGGAAGAGAGCATTTTTGGCTGCTAAATTTACAGTAGGATTTTTAAAATGAGTTGAATGCTTTTGCAGCATGTGAGCACGGAGCGCAGCAATGTTGTATTCAGGGAACCTCTCGTCACACTGGGCACACACATAGACCTTGGATACTTTGGAAGTGCCCTGGGGTGGTGACTGGGTGTTTCTGACTGGGGACTTCTTTCCTGTATCCTCGCCTGCCTTGGCATTCTCTGGCCTGGTCACATGGGATCGACGGGAACACTTCACGCGATGGACAAACACCTGATCGATGTCTGTAAAATTCAGGAGGCAGAGGTCACAGTTGTACAGCTTCTTCATTATGGTCTTGTGGTTCGCGGCCATGTGAGTCTTCAAAGATTCAACGTGATCAAAAGGCTTGTTGCAATGGACGCAACAGTACACATACTTCTCAATCTTGATGGCTCCATCCTTGAAATGAGATTCAAAGTGCTGCTCCAGCATGGTACGAGCTGAATACACACTCTTGCAGAAGGGGCACTTGTAGAGCAGACCATACTTCTTCAGCTTCAGTCTGTGGACTTGGAGCGAGTGCTCTGTCGCCGCTTCATTGTTGCGGAAGGCCAACTGACACAGAGTGCACTTGAAAAAGATATCCACATGGTTGGACTCCAAGTGACGCTTCAGGCCCTGGTATGATGTGGCGTACTTGAGGCAAAAGCCACATTTGAACAACGGCCTCCTGACCCAGTGGTGGCATCCATCATTTTGGTGCTCCAACAGCGCTTTCAGGTTTGGGAAGACCAACCCACACTCTGGACATGGATTCTGCTGCATGCTCTGTCTGTGAATTATAGTGTGCATTCGCAGCTTACAAGAATTGCCGAGAACCATATTGCAAACACTGCACTGACAAAGCGGTGCTTTTATCAGTATCATCTGCAAATGATCTTTCATGGCCTCCTTTGACAGGAATTTCTTGCCACATGACATACAGTGCATACCGTTGGTACTTCCTGCTTTGCTCCAAGATTGTGTCTCATTACTCGGTGTAGTAATGACAATTGTGGTTCGGTTTGAGGTGGGAGAGTTGCTTGTGGTCTTTGCAGGGTCATTAGGCGTAGCCTTATTTAATACATCTACTGAAGGCTTCTTTGGAATTGATTGGTCAGCTGTCTTTTGGAATGATGAAGACACAACAGTATTTGCGGCCGAATATTTTGGCTGCTGGAGATTAGTTGAGTGATGAGGCAGACTGTTCGCTGAATAAGAGGTCTTGGCTGGGACACTTTCTTCTCGCGCAGGTGCATTCAGACGGGTGAAGATCTTATAGGCATCAACAGATCTAGCTGGAGTAATGCTGGCCTGGACTGTGGTGACCTGCATGTCTCTCTTTGTAATCCCGTGCTTTTGGAAGTGGGCCAGGAAAGTGCACTTATTAAAGAAGACAAGATTCTGCCTCCCCTTACACCACCTGCAATGAACTGAGATCAGGGCAGTCTTGCGCTCTGTATGTGCATCCAGGCTTGCCTTGAAAAGGAATGTGTCACTGCAGCCGGGGCACTCAAACACCTCCTTGCCCACACCAAGCACCGTGCACTGCTCAACCGACAGCCTGGGGCATTTGTGCGGGGGCACACAATTGTCTCTGGCGAGCATCTTCCTCTTTATCTGCACCAGCTCTCTCGCTTCCTTGACACGGTCAAAGAAAGAGTGGAATTCCTCCATGGAGTTCAAAGTGGACAGGTGGCTCACCGACGGGGTACCACTTTCTGCATCTTCAACTGGTGAAGCAGCACTCGCTGCGGGGGTCATTGACCAGTCTTTGGCTGTTGGTGTCATGACAGGTTGTGATGCACATGTCAGCACCTCGCCCGACCTCTGGAGATCTTGATCACCAAGAAGGGAAACAGCACTCTGCACCAAACCCAGATCTGGAAACACTTTTGGCGAAGGCTTCTCTTGTGATGCATTCTCGTGGTTCAGTGCACCTTCACTGTCTGTGCTCGGTGAGGTGTCCTGCTTAATCCTGTCTTCTGACATGGAGCTAACACTGCTACTGGTGTCTGCAATGTCCATTTGCTCTTCAGTCTTCTTATCTGTATTTGTACACAGAAACAAAGAGTTATAAATACTCGGGTAACATCTCAGATTCTGTTTGCTGGCATAGATGTCTGAGACATATAACACAATACATCATTTGATGTAACATCATTTACAACCACGACTGAATCCATTTGCTTTGTTAGCTTGGTTTTATTTACAATGCAACATCTCTCTGCTGAAATGTTTATTATTCAAAATCTTCCTTATGAAATGTCTTCCATAAGCCAGTGAAAAGTCAGTCAGTAATAGCCACAAAAAAAAAACAAAAATAATGAAGTCCTCTCTCATACAAATTTGAAACAAAGCCAGAGAAATACTGAAAATAAAAAATCAAACAAGACCAACCACAAGTTCTACTGATCACCAATCTTTGACGGAATCAAACAAATGTAGAGACAAATGGATGCTTCCATACAGTATACTAGAACCAACAAGTACTGTACTGTAAAACACAATATTTTCACAAATTGGAGCCAATGACCTTTTTCGTAAGAGGAAATTTTCACAAATTGCCTTTAACATTCCAATGCATATAGTGTAGACAAGAATTGTCATGTGCCTTTAATTTTCACGAATCTTGGCTCTCATAAAATTTGTGAATTAAAATGCACATGAACATTCCTCGCTTTACAGTATGCTATAATACTACAAACATGGAATGTTTTGCGGTGTGTGGAAATCCCCATGAAGGTGTCCTTTGCTGTACCATACTAGCAAGAAGGTAAAAATCCAGAAAACATACCCCCATGCGCGAACTAACAAACAAGTTAAGTGGAGTAAATTTGCCCTTCGGGAAGGATTTCATTTTTATAGTTTTCTCCCTATATGTTTGATATCATGACCAGTTTTTATTTCACAGCCAATATTTAGTCAAATGTGGATATTTTGTCTCACACATTGCAGCGACACACCTTTCTCAAAGCAGTATCTCCCTGAAGAGATGCATCACTTACCATTTCTACCACCAGCTTCGTTGGCACTGTCACTGCGTTTGGTATCTTCATCATCATTCTTCATTTTGTTCTCAGCAACCTCAGCATCCTTCTCATCTGGTTGTTTCTCTTTCTCCTCCTCCTCCTCCTTCTCCTTCACCTCCTCAGCCTGGTTTTCTTCTTCCATGGGACACTCCACAGGAATTGGAACAATGTGATCGGCCAACTCGGGGATGCCGTAGGCGGCAAGAATGTCCCCCATCTGCTCCTGGACTATTTCCGCCATGTCGGACTAGGCCTTCAAAGAGTGGGGTGTCTTCTCCGAGATATGTTCACTGTCAAAAACATAGGCATTATACAGAAAACCATTCAATAAAGGCAATAACTATAGTAGGACTGACAACTTCTGCAAATATAACGGCAGTTTTTAATAATGGTTCAAAATAGGAAAATTGTGCATAGGACCTACACAAGACCAAGATTTGTTGGCCTCCATACAACATTGCCAGAGGGGGCATACATGTAATTATGCTTCAGCATCTAGCATTATGATACGCATAACTACACTTTTTTATGCCTTCTTTTTTTTTTGTGCATAATTCTAGCATAATTGTCACAGAAAGGACACTACATGCGCTATGAGTACCGTACTGTGATATATTTTTTGTGCTTGTTTCTTTGTTTTTCGGGTGATTCATGAATAGAATTTGCATTAAAAATGTGTTACTTTTGGCTTGTCACCCAATTTTGGGAAACTCAGTAGGCAAAAATATGAGGACTTTTTTTTTGTTTGTTTTGTTTTTTGTTTTTTAGCTTGTCAGCTAATTTGGCAACAGAATTGAGAACAAAAAAAAAAATGTTAAGGATCCTTGATTTTTTTTTCTTTCTCTCTTTTTTGCTTGTCAGTCAATTTGGTGCATGAAAATTATCATTTTTGTCCCCTGAAAATGATTATAAAACCTAAAACATTAGGAACAAAAAAAAATGAACATATTTCATGACAATTTCTAATAATTTTGAGCAGCCTCAAGCATAATCCCATTTACGCTGGCCACACTGCTTCTATACTGTGTGAAAATAATTATTTATTGGATGGCAATGAATGCGATACACTATGGAATATATGGCACAAGTTAGGGCCAATATTACATGAATTGCAGATCTGGATGAGTGCAAATTGAGCTATAGATGGTAATTCAGGTAATATTCACTGGTTTTCCAGGATTTAAAGGCATCAAATATAATAAATAATTATCTCTGATCATTGTTTACTTAGAGAAGGCATAATAAGAAAAGGAGTGACTCGCTGGTCACTTGCACTTGCGTGTAGTTCTGCTTGCATACTTGCGAATTGCAACAAGCGTTTGCACACTAAGTAAGTGTTCGCACAACAGACAATTTCAAAGACAGAATTTTATGGTGTATTAATTATTGCACAGCCACTAACAAGTTAGTCTATGGGTAATAGTTTGGCCTAGACATCTAGGTCCCAAGGTCCTATACTGGTATATACCACATAATGCACAGGTTTGAGTGCGTCAGTCAGAATTGTGTGCATAATTAAGGCAATTAACTATCTGGAATGCTTAACCTATGAGGCAAAGCTGAATGGGTTTAGACTAAATTCCATAGTTACAGCGTATATGCACACTAGTCCGACTGATGCAAAAAAAAAAGAAAAGACACATGTGTCATCTGTGTTAGAGGATGGGGACAATTTTCTTGCCAAAAATCAATTTTTTTATCATGTTACATGATGGCAAATTTACTGGATGCATATTCCTTTTGGCTAGCCATAGACAAAAGCCCCAAAATCATGCATCCAGTAATTACTGGTACTCAATGCATGGCAAAAGTACTGGATGCATGGTTTTTTGGCCAATAGGCATCTCATACTGAATGCGCGAACGCTTGCAATTGCAGCTTGGATATTAGTGAATGTGCGAACCTTCGCTGCAAGTGCGCGCACTCTTGCAACAAGCTTGTGCACAATAACATGTTTTACCTCTGTAAGGCAGCACGCAGCCAGTAGAAAATCAACATACTGCAGGATTTTTGCTACCGCCCAGTACCGGTACTCATTCCATAACATGCCTTTCATTGAATATTTAGGCCTATACGCTCTCATCTAAATCATATTGCACATTGAAAATCAAGCGGGCAAAAGTATGCATTTTCTATGCATTGCGATCGCTATTATTGTACAATTGATGTAGACTAGATAATAATGTGATGATATATTCGTCTACGTTGCATACTGTAGGCACCTACATTGTAGTTGGTAAAAATGCTGCTCATTCCCCCGAGTCCAAGATATGCACTCAATGTTCAACCTCCTGTGCCAAAATTCGACCACATTCAAATAAAAAAGCACCCCACAAAGTTTTTCATGTAACAGGCGGCCACATTTTGGATGGCAATTTTATTTACTGTACGAGCTGAAATTTTTGCGCAAATATTTTCACGAATTGCTACTTGGACATTTTCGCGTGTTGTGTAATTTCGCAGTTGCGAGGGTCTAAACTGAACTTAGTTATTCACTATCACGCGTTGTTATTTTCGCGTGTTAATTATTTTCGCGGTTCAAAGGCGATTCGCCAAATTCGCGAAAATAAAACCACTGCAAAAAATTTCAGCTCGTACGGTATACTTATCCATGGTCAAATTCAAGGCGGCCTGCTTCAAATCCTCTAGACTAATTCATCATGATTTAATTTATAAAAGCCACAAAAAATAGCTACGGTATGGTGATTCTTCTGTTCTGGGTTCAACCTCCAGCACACACACCGCAATCTCCTAGCTTGTCGACCTTGGTTGGGAAATTAAAGTTGAGTCCTGCAAACTGAAATTTCAATTATCTGACTCTGACCCCTGAGTATGCTGAGGGATGGGGAGTCTAGAAATAATGAAGTATGAACAAATCATTTCGCATCATCAAACTTCATACGCAATCATCTACACACCAATTGACAGCAATAACAACACTGGTTAAGCCTGGGTTAGAACAGCATAGCAGGGTTATATTAGCTCATTTTACTCACCTACAAGCCCATCTAACTAACTCAGTAGTAGTGAGGAAGTACCTGCATTTTGTACACAATAGTGTATGGAGCTAGGAGGCGACTAGTCACATGTACAGGTCAGCAGCAAACTTCACACAAACCCCATACACATTTACACAGTCTACTGGTGACGTCAAAGGGGGCGCCTTTTCCCTTCATGCGTGCGCGTCCGCGTGCATTGTGGGATATGTTTTGAGTGACTGGCGCTTGAAGTTTCTCTATTTCAGCAATCTGAGAAAAAATTGGTAAGCATGATTTTTCTATTTGTTTTAATACATGCGGTGGTTGTTTGTTTGATGTGATAAGTTGTCACTTAGTGTCCGTCATGACAGAAATGATTCGTAGTAGTTTTCTGTGACACAATTCATTCGATAGCTTTAGCTGATAGCAGCTGGCAGTCGCCATCAAGGGGGTCATCCGTCTGCGGCGGCCCGCCCAAGCTCCGGGGACGCCAGTACGTGGTGCCGCTGCTTGCTTGGCAGCTTGTGATGACATCCCATGGCCGGTGATTTACTAGTATACAAATAGTGAATGGTCACGAGTGCAATGGTACGAGATTTCGCACGAGGTGAAAGATAGAGGCGCTCTATTCAACGAGGCGAAGCCGAGTTGAATAGTGCGCCTCATCTTTCACCGAGTGCGAAATCTCGTTCCATTGCACGAGTAAAGACCATACACTATTTGATTTATACAACGTCCAAGTAGATCTTTTTGGTCTAAGTAGGCCTAGAAGTCTATATATGTATGAAAAATATAGCTATACTTACATGTAGATCCACTGCGATTCTCTTTCTGGCTTGTGCAATCAGTACAGGTCACAGCTATACTAGCGCTCATACATGTACACTAGCACTACGTAGGCCTACGTACGCGCATGCATGTACCGCACACGTACCTGCGCGCGCTAGCTGCATGCGATCCTCAATATGCAACACACAGTACACGCAGTACCGGACACAATTTCTCGAACCGTGGAATAGAACGAAAAAATCGAACCAAGTTGCACGCAAAAATAGAACCAAAATTGCACGGCGCGTTGAATGGAGTACCTATTTAATATCGCGTCACCAACAATCCTCCAATCAAATTACAAGGATCTACTTGGACGTTGTATAATATATTCTTTGAAATTGAACCCTCGCCCTAGACATGTTTGTATAGTAAGGGTACTAGGTCTCGCGCAGGGACGTAATGATCGCGCATAGCGTAACTGCGTATAGCAAGCATTAGTAATACGCGTAAGACTAAGCGCAAAATTTGCCGATACGCCCATGGAATAAACATACCTGACAACCGCTAAAAATGAGAAGGAAGCAGGTAAGAAATTTAGATTTCAAACAAATTTTTCACTAAATTTCCAATTTTTTGGAACAAATTTTTCACTAAATTTCCAATTTTTTACGTTATAATTTACCTACCTTAGCTTAAAATCTTTTTTTAAGGATGTTGTAGCCAAGACGTGTCGTCTCGCTTGTCTCGTTCGTATGATCGTAGCCGATGGAATTCGTATTTTGTTCGATCTATCGTTTATAATATTCTACGAAAGCCGAAGCACGTTCAGCCGCAGAGAGGGGCAGACACTTTCACGCATGAAACTATATAGGGCAGCTGCGCGATATTTACATACCCCGAGAAGGTGAACGCATAAAAAAAGTCCGACATACAAACGGCGACAGCGCACTACTCCGTCATCGTATCATCAGGAGATTCTAGGAGGTGATTTTTCTGCATTTTCGTGATATTCATTGAGAAATTCAGGTACGATTATGGAATAACTTCTATTATAAGAGCATTTCAAATTTTCGTGCGCGATATCTAGACCCCTCAACCATACAATATGTTCATGCTATGACAGTGCCGAACTTACAATTGTAGATCTACACCGAATAATGATGTCGATTAGATTCTATACTATATAGTAGACTGTGGCTGTGGCAAGCGTATGAAAATAAAATAAAAATATTTGATACTGCCCTGGTAATCATGGTAATCAGTGGTAATAATGGAATGATAGGTTAAAATAACATTAAACATAATACTGTAGTCAATAGTATAGTCTAGGGTTCTACATTAGATTGTCTAAATGGATGGTAAAAATTACACTCAGTTTTGGTTGAGATGCATGCAGATGCGTGAGATGGGGATTCAATTTTGATAGAAACCTCTTGCATACAATTTTAAGACTAAGACTAACAAAAGTTAGAGAAATTGTTCCAGTTTACGGCTGTCTAGTAAGACTATTAAAGAGGAATCTAAAGTTTATATGCTGGAAAATAAAATTGGTCTTGAAATGGATGAGATATCAAAAAAAAAAAGAGTAAAACAAAGCGGTCCTAATAATGGGACGGGGGTCCCACGTACCTTTTAATATACTGTAGGCCTACATCGCTGTACATGTGGACCTCTTTGTTTTTGGATAGGTATCTCTTTCCAATGCTGTCTCATTCTCACAAAAAGTTAACCCACTGGCATTGAGGATGGACTGATTTTGCTACAACACACATTTCCCATATAGACACCTGCCAGAGTATACTCGGGACTCGTCCTCAACAGGTTAAAACCAAAACTATACCATCCCTTTAATTGTAATGCAAATGGTAGGGTAGATCTACAGTACGTCGGTACGTACTACTGGTAAAATTGGAAATGAAAGACTGACCAGGCCCCTTGCTCATGCTTCACAGCATCTGACGGCTTGTACCTTCGTAGCGAGGATACGTACCCTTTGACGACTAGTACAGGTAGTAGTACAGTAAACCTTGCATGAGTCGAAGCTCTCGGGACAGTATGCGTCGACTTAAAGTGAACTTTGACTCTCGCGAGAGTCGATTTTTTTTTTCGACTCACAGTTATGTACATGTATTATAGTACATTTGCATGCATGTGTGTGTGTGTGTGTGCGTGCGTGTGTGTGTTTGCATTCAAATTTGTCTGTTCTTGAAGATAATGTTCTTATTTTGTTCTTAATTGAACATGGCATTTGTATCAATACTGTAGTTAAACGTAGTTTTGAGAATGTCTGCGCTAATGTGGCAATGTGCATGTGTTATGTCTATGGTGCAATTATAGGTAGCCATCTCTGTCAACCTACCCTTGAGACAAACACTCTCCCAAGCCCATCCCACCTCCATTGAACAAAACTATACAGCCAGCCGGGCACGCACAAACAAGCTCCGCCCACTTGGCCTGTCACTAAAATATTAAAGCAGCGATTGGTTGACCAAGGAGTTCTGGCTTGACATGGATAAAGTATGGATGTGCTGTGTGTATGGATAAAGGGATCGATGTGCTGTGTGTATACTATACATGTGTATGTATTCGCGCGTGCGGCGGAGCGGTACGGTGAGTGTGCATGCTTACCTGCAGCAGGCCAGGGACAGGGTTCTGCGACATGCCGATTTTTTTTGTTCTCCTCTAAATGTAATGAGAATGCCAGACAAATCTTCTTCGGCTCAAGTGATGTATACTACGTGTATTTTGTACAAAAGGGACTGAATGTTTTACTTCGACACAGCCGAAATTCGACTCTCGTACTTCGGCTTATCCAAATATTTCTTAATGAAAATACATAGGGGAAAATCGGGACTTTTTATTTTGCTTCGAGTTAAGTGATTTTCGACTTACTCGACGTCGCCTTATCCGAGGTTTACTGTATTCAATAGTACAAGGACAGAGTGCCTATATCCATATTCTGGCCCTTATTCAAATACCAAATTCATAATATAATGTACATTGTACTTTATATATGAAGATTGACTCCTCCATATAAATGCCTACGATTATTTGACTGATTAGTACAGTAGTGTGGTTTTATATGTGGAATTATTTGTTATTTCTTGTGGTAAAGTCAAGCGTATGCACATCTTCAAAATGGTAGCTATTTACAAAACCAAAGTACCATAGTCTATATCACATTGAAGCTCAACTCTAAAATGCAAAAAATTTGCGAGTTTGCAATATGTCTCTTGTACACATCTACAAATTGTACACCATCCTTTGACGTGACCTTTCAAGATTTCTGATTACCTTCCAGGTCAAGCTAGCACTAGCAGAGCAAAATTTATAAATAGCTACTATAATGATAACCCGGTTGGGCGCTCCTTGTACACAGTTACTGTAAAAGTGGATATTTTCGCGTGACTAATTTTTCACGATTGGCTGCTAAAGAAGTGTTTCACATGTTTTCGGAAATTACTGGAACATATGGCACGCAAAAATATTGGCATGCTTTTATTTTTGCCCTACCTTCTGGTTGCAGAAATGCGCGAAAATTTCAACACCCAAAAAATTTCCACTTTTTATCCACTTCACGTGCGAGCTGGTCGCAGTTACTATTATGAGAGCTCTATTAGTGAGAATAGCAAATGGCCTCAGGTTTTGTATATATTTGGACTTCATCAGCTAACCAAAATCCCAGATTTGGGCAAGTTGTAGACATTTTTCTGAAAATTAAAGATTGCCACCACCAAAATTTATGGGACTGGTATTTAACAACTGATGACATTTTCTTTTTGTTTGGTTAAAGTATTTCTAGGTTGATCGCTGTGCAACAACTATGTCTATACATATGTAGGGCTCAGGTTCGCTTTAACTCTCTTTTATAGCGCTCAACACGCCAACAGCAAACACAGCAGCACAGGTGTTACTTGGAAGGAGTCTCCTGGCTATAAACTGCCTTGTAGCCAGTTTATTCTTCACATAATTTGGATTGGGTTTACATGTAAATTTGAGTTGGAACATAAATATACAAAGTCAACATAACAAAACACGCAAATGTTTGAACAATATTAAAACTAAATATTCATAATATGTAAATGGATGTGTAGGCTTGGGTGAGTTAGGCATGTTTTCAGTATTATAGGGACCAGTGGGTGAGTAAGTGAAAGAGTGGGAAAATGTCATGTGATATGTGTGGAGTGTTTGTGATAGGTGGATGCATGTGGATGTGAATATGTATGTGATGTGGGTTGGTGTATTGGTGTGTAAAGGGGTGGTACATGTAATAACAGAAGGGGGGATACACTGGTAATAAATGGTTCAAAATAAATCCCTACACAAACAAGAGGTACGGTATACAATGTTGTACATAGTTTTTCCACTAAATTATATTCATTTCTGGTCAGTTTTCTTCTGTTTACATTTTGTTACATACTCAAAAAGCTGCATCACTTTGGTGATCCTTCGCATTTATCCCCAAGCTGAATTATCCTTTGGGTTCATGTCACGTTTGGGGGCTTATTAAAGTGTGTGTGTGTGTGTGTGTGTGTCACACACAATCACACTGGTATAGCTTCTGACCATTCGAGCATTGAGAATTAAAGGACAAGTTCACCTTCATTAAAGGCGGTGTCACACCAGCCTTGCGTGCGACTTCCGAAGAACATTTTTGCTATCCGGAGGTCCCCGCAGATGACCCGCACATGACAGTACCTAGCATGTATCTCAAAAGTAGTTACCCGGAGGTGCGCACGCTGGCTCTATCTACCCGCTGCCAAAAAAGGCCCTGTCACACCAGCTAAGCGGGCTTATTGCGTATGGGGATTTTTCAGCACGCAGAATAATTTCTGCGGCTGGACAAGGTTTAGGGCGAGTTTGGCGTGGGTATTACATGATAAACGCGTGATACCTAAGTCCTTCTTGCGTGTATTCCGTTGAACTGCATGTTAGGCGCGTGGGTGTCACGTGATAGCTTCGTGATAGCTTCTTTTATGTCAGTTACGGGCGACATACGGGCTCTGCGAAGTACCTGCGCCACAACTGCGTGTTATCTGCGTACTAGTCGCCTGCGAGGTGAGTGCTAGCCTGAACAATAGGCTGGTTCGAGTGGATGGGCAAACAATCATTTGTCAACTAGCTTTCAAGAAGTGAAGATGCCCCGTAGACGGAAAGTGCACAATGGCAGAGAACGTCCAGTGGATGGACAGCCACAAAGCCCGGAAGATTAACAGCAAATGCATCAAATTGCTGCAGAAGTCCATTCGGCGGATGAAGTCCTGTCCGAAAGGGACCAGGTAGTCCTCAACGCCACAAAGGACAGAGGACAAAGAAGAGAATGAGCCCACAAATGGCACGCACTCCCTTCACACAGGCATAGATCAGCGGGCAACTTACCTACTTCAAGTGGGTCAAATGCCTGTGAATTGCGGCGGCTACGGCCCTCCTACGGGTGTTCTGCGTGGAACTCTTCGGGCAATCCTCGCGACTCATCCGGAAATAGTTTTGGTCATGCTCAAAACTTTGCTGCGGGAAAATTGGACTAGCGTGCGCACCTTCGGGCAACTAAGGACGAGATAAGTGCTAGGTACTGTCAAGTTCGGGCCAACTGCGGAGAGCTCCGGGTAGCAAATTTGTTTCCCCGCAAGTCAAGCCGCAAAACTTCCCCAGATACGGTATGACAAGGCCTTGAGCATGCTCAAAACTTGTTCCGGAAGAGTCACGGGAGTTGCCCGTAGAGGTACGCGCAGAACACAAGTAGGAAACCCTTACCGGTAGCACCTCACAGGCAACTCCAAAGCAGGTACTTCGCAATCCCCGTAAGTCGCTCGTAACAGAAAATGGATCGGTTTCAAAGCTCTCACGCGAGTCACACGGAACGCACGCAAGTAGAAGCTAAGTAGCACGCGTCTAGTAAGTAAGGAACAAGTGCGAAAATTGCAAACATTCTTGTCCGCCCGCGGAAAATCTTCTACGTGCTTTAAACTACCTCCTCGCCACAAGCCCGCGTAGCTTACCCGGACAGGTGTGACACCGCCTTTACATAAGGATTGAGAGAATGTAGCAATATTAGTAGAACACATCATTGAAAGTTTGAGGAAAATTGGACAATCCATTCAAAAGTTATGAATTTTTGAAGTTTTTAGGCAGTCACCGCTGGATGAGAAGACTACTGCAGTGTACAATGTCACATGCGTACAACAATATAAGGAAAATATAAAGAGAATTTCACAAAATTTCATCTTTTGAAAAAAAGTACACATTCCCTTGACTCATTACTGACATTTGTTATGGGTAATGTTATTCCCATTGCCTTAAGAAAGAGGCAAGTCAAGAGCTAGCTCTTTTATTATGCAAAAAAAAAGTGAAAATATGTTGAATTTTCTTTACATTTTCTTTATTACTGTTGTACTCATATGACATCACAAGCCTTAGTAGTCTCCTCATCCAATGGTTCCAACACAAAAGTTTTTAAAATTCATAACTTTTGCATCGATTGTCCAATTTTCCTCAAACTTTCAGTGATGTGTTCTACTAATATTGCTGCATTCTCTTAATCCTTATGTTAATGAAGGTGAACATGTCCTTTAAGGGTTTTGGGGATGAATAGCGGTACTCTACTAGGGATTTCTATAGCTCAGTTGGCAAGAGCACTGGGCTAACAATCCAAAGGTCTCGGGTTTAAATATTGATGGAATCCCACTTTCTTTGCTCATTTTTCCACTAAACTAGTTGTGATTGCATACAAAATGTTCAAGTACTTACTGGAAATAATGTACGTATGTGATAGGTCTTTTTATGCCTCCGCCATGAAGTGGTGCCGGAGGCATTATGTTTTCGGGTTGTCCGTCTGTCCGTCCGTCCGTCCGTCCTTCCGTCCGTAATGAATTTTGTGGACAAGGTAACTATCAAAACCTTTTGAGGTATCCTAATGAAACTTGGCATGTATGTGTATTAGGGGGTGAAGTTGTGCCTATCAACTTTTGGGTGCACATGCTCAAGGTCAAAGGCCAAAAGGTCAAGGTCAACTACATAAGATTTTACTATTTCCATCATATCTATGCAATGCCTGAAGATATTTTCTTGAAACTTAGTGTATACATGTATTACTCAATTAAGATTCTCTGGTGAAAGTTTGAGTCATGAGGTCAAAGGTCAAAGGTCAAAAGGTCAAGTAAAAATATTAAAACTTCACCTTTTTTCTCTGTACCTTGGAAATTGTTCAAGGTCTCTTCATGGAACATACATGTACTGACTGGCAGTGATTATCTAGAGAATTTGTGGTTCATGGGGTCAAAGGTCAAGGGCAACACTTCAAAATTTTACTGAATATTTCCCTCATGTTTATGCAATACCAGCAGGATTATTTTTTTTTTACACTAGGTGTATGCATGTTTAACCTAATAGAGATTCTCTGGGAAGTTTTTTTTTTTCTTTTGTTTTTGCCTCAAAGGTCAAAAGGTCAAAGATCAAGTGAAAGTGCTGAACTAAGTTTTCCTCCATATCTAGGAGGTGGCTCAAGTTATCTTGAAAGGTACTACATATTTATGCATCTTCTGCCTGCCTGCTTTATGCATCTTCTGCCTGCTTCTGCTTTTTAGCATTCCTCCCCATTTCCAACATTTTCGTATACTTACAAGTTTTCTGTAAACTTATCCTTTACTTTGCTAATGAAATTTATGTAAGTACACATACTGTATTAAATTTGTGTAATATATTTATATGTTTTTGTTGGAAATGAAAAAATAAATGAATGAAAAAAAATGAAAATGACAGTGATTAGCTTATGAATTTTAGGGTCAAAGGCCAGATGAAAATGGTAATAATTTACTATTCTATACAGAAATTGCACTTTTTCTCCATACCTTGAAAATTTCTCAATGCATAAACGTATGAATGGGTCAAAGTCAAGTTAAAGTCCGTAAATCCCAAATACATGCTCTCCTATTTATCCAATTAAACCTAGGTCAAGGAAAGTGAGCATTCATCACATTTGTGACAAACTTGTCATTTTAACATTTTGCCAATTTTGTGAAAATGTAATCACACATTGTCCACATGTACTATTTAGACCTATTAGGAGTATCATGCATTATGGCGGAGGCATACCAGTCGCCATAGCGACATTTCTAGTTGCACACTTAGTCTTTGATTTCAAGTGTGACTATGTCTTGATAAGGGTATAGAGACATTAAACCCTAGAAAAGGCAAATGAAGGTGGTCTGGATGACAATAAAACTAATCTCATATCCATTCAAAAATCAAGTAAGTTTTATAATTATGTTAAATGCTACTGTCCTGAATGTCAAGTCCAAGAATATGTTGTGTTTATATGTTTGTTAGGTTAGGTATCATTTTCGTGGCAGATTTTGATCCCAATGTGTTGTGACAAATTATGTATCATTGGATGGTTTCCATGGAGTCTGGCAGATCTAATGATATCAAAACCTGTACGTATCAATTTTCAGCAACTGTATTGAGGTTTTCATGGTGGGAAGCAGTGTTATAATTGGGGTTAGAATGTAGCCTTAGGTTAAGGCTAAGTCTAGCCTCATGTACCACAAATTAATGTATTACCAAAGATGCACATTAGTTGAGGAAGTGGCAATTCAGCTGAATATCAGGCTACTTTGAAGTGTATGTAAGGAAAGTGTTTGATGGCAATGTGTGTGTATGTATGTGCATGTGTGCATGCATGTGTGTGTGTGCATTTGTGTCTGTGTCTCTGTCAGTGTCTGTGTCTGTGTCTGTGTTTGTGTTTGCGCCTGATTTTCTGCAATGTCTGTGTTAAGATTTTTTTTGATATTATCATTGTGGGAAAGTTGCCAGTAATCAACATGTCTACAAGTTGTATAAAACCAACCAATTTTTTTTTTTAACTTTCACATAATGATGTTTGTGATGGTTTTTCTGGATCAGTGGTGATGGGTGTTTTCCACAGTAATATGTTAAATTCAATGTGAGGATTTGGACCAGGTGATCTCTTATGAACTGTAGAACCATGCCAGCTCTTTACACCTCTGATGTTTTCCCTGAAAGTATTACTTTTGTTAGATAAACAAGATAGAATGTTACAACATGAATAGCATTGGATGAAGATTGAACTGTTCTTTTGTATTCATTTTTATGCCTCGGAGGCATCTGATCCATCTGATCTGGACAGCACCTTACAATGCAGCACATCTATATGAAGGTCTTGGTTTCACTTTATTCAGACTTCGGGAATTTGTGATGATGCATGCAAAGGAAACAAGCCAGATAGCTCTATCACACACACACACACACACACACACACACACACACACACACACACACACACACACACACAAATTCAACCCAATAAATTGTTGATGGTTTTGCCAGCTCTATTTGATAGCCAACTGTATGTTTTCCATCTGAAGAGGGCTGCATACCTCTACTGAGTTCACAAGCATTGAGTCATTGAACTGTACATGTCTTTCAAGTATTGTTCAATGGTGTGATCTTTCTCCATTGGCTGGTTCAATCAAGTAGCATACTGTACACATGAATGTATGCCATTTATACATGCATAAAATTTGCTACACATAATGACTGCAGATCTGACACTGTAACAGAATGGCTGATCACATATATTCACATACATAGTATATATTCATATATTCATATAATCATATATTCATATATTCATATAGTCCTATATTTAGTATGGACCTGTTGATCATTTGTGATTATTTGTAATTATACAGTTACAGACAAGCCTGATTTCACATAGACCATGTACAAAGTACAGCCGGGCCAAAGGCGGGGCCTAAGGCCGGACCCAAGGCCACGGGCCTTAGCCCAGAACCAGGGGCCCATAGCCCAAGTGGGCCCAGGCCCAATGGCCCGGGGGCCCGGTGGCCCAGGGGCTCACGGGGCCCCGGTGGCCCAGGGGCTCACGGGGCCCAAGGCCGGGCCGAGGCCAGGAGCCTAAGTGCTGGCCCAAGGCAGGGGGCCCAGCCAGGGGCCACCAGACTGAGACCACTAAGAGTACCAGTCATGACTTGCTGTGATAATGTGACAGGCCTGTGCATACAGGCTGTATTATAAATGTAAATACACTGTAGGGCAAGTCCAAGATAATGTCCCCTCAGATGCTCAAAATTCATCTTGATTTTATCAAAAAGTTATTGATATCATGTTGTAGCCAAAGAGTTAAATCATATATTTCCAGCAAAGAAAATATTGAATTATGCAAATTTATGCAAGAAATATGGCCTTGATTTGCATAAATCAGAAACAAACCTTACGTATGGGACAAATTATAAATATTCATCTAAAATCAGTTGAATTTGTCCTTGACCTAGTTCCTTTATGGACATGACCCCTGTATGAGTTAGTATAATCTGCAATTGGTAAGACAAGGTCAGCACATTAATTATGCAAATTATGCACTTTCCCAGAACATAGTGTCCCATACGTAAGGATTTGAGTATGTTTTTTTAAGTTTTTTCTGAAGATTTGTAACATTGACCAATCATACTTTAGGAAGTTCTAATTTATTCATTTCAACTCCAGATTAGCAAAACTAAATGAGGAAATTTAATTAGTCCTTCATCTTATAACTAATTAAAGTTTGCTTACGTATGGGACAAATGCCTTACGTATGGGACATTACATGCAAAGTGAATGGGAAAACCGCCTTTTGACATGGATGCTATATGTCCTTACATTTGTTTGGTTAATGGTTATCTTTGCACCTACTCTGAAGGATATGTCTATATATCTGCCTCTCCTACTCAGTTGACCTCAGGGAGAGTGTAAGAACAGCATTATTGAGTCATTCTATGATTAAGAAAGGAAAATGAAGAATATTCATTTATACTTGTATTTTCTTATTTTCATTACAGGCTGTGCAGCTGGTCTTTGATTCCCCGTTAACATTTTGATATTGGACATTTTCTTAATTCAGTTATCATTTTCAACTTTACCTCTCTACAAAATGACTTTGTCCAAGAATGGGATTCTCTGAGTGTCATTTTAGGTGCAGTACACTGTTCAGCATGTACCACAGGTTGTACAGCCTCAAAAGCGAAATCAAAACAATTGTGCTTATGGCGCGCATCAATGACAACATTATAGGTCTTACTGAAAAGAAAAATCACTTAAGGTGTGAGCAGGTAACTTTGTCATTACTAGAGTTGATAGCAAAGGAAAAACCCTATGAGAATACTTTTTATTTTGATATGATTGTTAATATTATTTTCAACTGCTCACCCTCAGAATGTGTCATGACTTATCAAGGTCATGAACATGATTTCTGAAAATCCTGTAAAATGAAGACTATAGTTTACATTTGCTATAAACCACAATATCAATACTGGTTCTGTGGTTGGAGTGCTAAAAACACATATTACACAAACAAATAGGGAATTCAATTTTCTTTTCTATTTTGTGTTTGAAGAGACAGATGTGCTCTGAGACACCTTCATCAACTCATACTTACTTTGTACCCCACATCTACACAATTATCAACATACATTGCAATCTGGTAGTGTATGATCAAATGAGGTTATTAGAATTTATTCAAAATTGTAATTTGCAGATCAGTGAGTTACTTAAGTGTTTCAAATCTTGATTTGAATGTGCAAATGATAATCTTTCCTGTATCACTACACAAGCATACATGTATGTACAAAGTAACACAAATTTTGTCGTCTTTGGTTTCATAGACAAGAAGCCAAGCAATTTGAAAAAAAAAAAAAACAGCATTGGTACATACATTCTTCTATCTCCTTAAAATCTAAAACTTTCATTAAAATTTGATTGATTTTGCAGTTCAGCTAAAATTCACATGGCAAAACATGATGATTACAGTGCAAAATGAAGTACTCTTGTTGTTTTTGTGTTTTGTGCTGCATTTCAAACAATTATAAAGCTTTATAAAAACTTAGACAACTTGCAAGGTAAGCCTAGAGCTACTGAAAGTATCCACTTCAAACTGTATTTGCAATTACATTGTACATGACATTTGATTCTAAAGTTGAAATTATCAAGACTACAAATTAGTTATTGTACATGTACATGTATGCTATATCAAGGTCACAAGCTAGAATTCGCTCATTTTTTTTTTCATTTGATGAAAAAATATTGACTAAATTACAAATGGGCTAGAAATAGAGTGTCAGTATACTATATCTGTCTGTGTAGACATCATGAGGACAGTGTTAATGCATGACGGAATCCAAACTAAGACATTTATTTGTAAATTGGTAATTACTTTTATTTGCTTTATTTTAGCTTTTGCTAGGTACCTGAACCGGGAAAGTTCCCACTTAGAAGTCTATTTCATTTGTTACATGTTGTAGCATGATTTGTGGAACTGAATATGACACTATGGGGAAATTTAAAGTCATTCCCATGAATGCATTTGTGCACTAAAGACAAATGTCCCATACGTAAGTTGAGCCATGTCCTATACGTAAGGTGTACTTTCGTTAATTAAACCAACTTCATGAAAATATGCTTTATTCTTTTGCAGTGAGACTTTGCTGAAAGATACTTCAGTATTGTACCTTTCTTCACTTCCAAACAGAACTTGATCAGTAAGGTACTTTCAGAGAATTTTCAGTTCAAACTTTATTTTGAAAAATCCAGTTTTTCTCTGGTCCCATACGTAAGTTGGCATATTTTTCTTAATAAAACCATTAACCCAAGGTCAAATGACATCAAACTTAAACACAATATTCTTCTCAGGGATACCAGTCCTCCTGATGATAAACAATAAAATCCAAGTGCTCCTTCATTACTTTTCAGAGGTTTGAAATCTCTGAATGTCCCATACGTAAGGTGCGCGATATCTTGGACTTGCCCTGTACAGGGCTGTGCATATTATGTAAATACACTGTACACTAACTATAGACCGATTCAATTTCGATGACCTATTCACCTACCGCCGCTAGCGGCGCTATAACGGTCGCCATAACTGGGGGCCAACGGGGGCTCCCGGCGAGCTAGCTACCCAGCGAGTTGCACTTGCAGCTCAACAGCCTAGCGTACCCATCGCGCAAAGTTAGCCGGCCGCGGCCGCTGCGCCGCGGCTGGCGACCGCCGCGCTAATGTTGTGATTGTTTACTCACTGTGGAAAAGTCATTCAGCGGCTTTTGATGCCTTTCTTTTGGACAAATTGAGTGATTCAGACATATTGATCTACAATGAAAACTTCAAAGGAAGGATCAGGAAAACATATATTGTGCAGCTGTTGGGTGCACAAATAACAGAAAAAAAAATGGAAATGGAAGCTAGCTGCACGGCAGTGTGTGAAATCCAGACACCACTGACGCATGATAAATATACAATTAGAGACAATTAAGTGAAATACAACGGTATGAAAAATGCACAGATTTCGAAACAAACTACTAGATTCTCTAGGAATAGGCTATCACTGCATATTCGTGAAAAATGTTCATTTTAGAAAACAAGTTCAGATCAAAAATTTTGATAATTCACTAATCTTTTTTTTTCAATGCTTGGTGCACTACTTGCCAAAGTTAGAATACACTTCCTAGCTATACTATATTATTATGACAAACATTCTACAGCCTACACTACAGCTAAATAAATGTTTCAAGATGCGTTAAATTCTTATATTGTTTTCACTTCTTCATTGTTCAGCACTGGATTGACCATATTATTCAATTTTGGCCTGGAACTCTGAATTTGATTTTTGATAAAGTGATAGTGATACTTAAACCATGGATGGTGGCAAACATCCGATTCATAATCATATCAAGAAAGTATGATTTGAAAATCACTTTTGTAGATTATAATATTAGGCGTTAGCGTGATGTTATGCAAGGTTACTTAGACCTAAAACAAAAGAAGTTTTGGTTGTTTACATCAGGCGACGTAAATTAAGTTTATACGGCTTAGCCTTAGAAACGCCTAGATTTGTATTCCGTTTGGTTTACTTAGTTAGGCTTGCCTGAAGTTATCGACAACCAAAAATTATATAGGATGTAGGCTTCTAGAAGTCAATAGGTCTATATCTAGTCTGGACTCTTGCCCAGAATTCTAGACAAGATCTAACGTTAGACAGATTCTACCCCGCTGGCCCGACTGGGCGAGAGTCCCGAGTAGGCCTAAAGGCAAAAGCCTAAACAGGTTTAAGTTAACTGATAGACAATAGTGTAGGTTGCAATTTATAGCGCCAAATCTAGCTCTTCATTATTGTATCTAATTATATCAGTAAACTTCTTAACAGTCTAGGCTTACTAGCAAGACGTCTGCCTGCGCCTAGCCGTGCCCATAGTTCTCACGATCCCCAGCGGTTTTTATTCTCTTACACAAAGGTGAATATATGGGGCTTACACGCGAGTACCCAAGTCATTGCCAAAGAAATAGAGTCTACAAACACTCACGGATCGTACCGATATTTACCTTGAAATTCACGTTTTGGCCACAGCCGTATGTCATCTACCCATTCGCTCATAGTCGGTATAAGTTGTTTAATTTAATTTTTTTTTTTAATTAGCTAGCGAAAAAAAAAATGTAGACTCTAGTTGTGACAAAGCCAGATGCGTCGATCGCTGCCAGCGCCAGAGATAGCTAGCTAGCTGGCGCGATGGCCGGCTGGCGCCGGGTGGTAAAAGCACTGGCTGCCGCTGGCACCCTTGCCACGTACGCAGGGCGCTTGCCGACCCGGCCTGGTTGGCCCCCAGTTATGGCGTCGCCTTAAGAGGGCGCACTTCCATGAACAGTCGCTTGAATCGGTCTATACACAGTCATGACTTGCCGTGATAATGATGTGACAGGCCTGTGCATACACATATTATGTAAATACGCTGTACACTAACTATACACAGCCCAGTCGCTGTATAAATCGCGACAGGGCTGTACCTGAGCAGCCCACAACACAGAGCAAACACAAAGCAAATTTTACGATTGCATTTAGTTTTGATACTTGACATCATTTTTTGTCACCTCAAACGCATCAAAGACAATCTTTATTAATGAGACTTCATACCGTACCTGTTTTCCTGGGGTTATTTGTGGGAATTCTGCGATCTGGGTACTATTCGCAAATCTAACAACATGTGAAAATATCAACTCCTGATCATGTAACGTGCATGTTTACATTTCTGTGTTCACTGTGGCACTGTATTCCATGAACATGAATTCAACAACTACTGTTATATCCTGTAATACGAGCTGCCAGGACAAAACTCACATACGCTCTGATTCTGTATAGCAATCACTTTCAAAGCAATGTATTGATACATTTCTGCCAGCTAAAAATTCTTAAATGTTGGTTCACCCATGTGAATGGGTACAGAAACTGAAGCCTAGGTGGTGGGTTAAGCAGAATTGCTGCTGTCCTTGCAGTCCCACTCATATGTTTTCATGTTAGTCTAATGCTAGTTTGTGGCAATAAGAGAGTGTGCCAAGCAGTTTGCCAAGCAGGGATTCAGCTGGATGTCGAAAGTGATTAGCCATTCTGATACTTGAATTTAACAATACCATTTAACAATTCCATACCACCTAAAATCCCAACCTTATCAAATTCTTTAGAATTTCTGCTATCAAAACAATGATTGGATAATCTGCAGACAAAGTAGATTTTTTCTGTCACAAATCTGCTGTTACTGTGTTATTACCTCCGCCAAGGGGGAAGGTTATGTTTTCGTGACCGTTGGTTTGTTTGTTTGTTTGTTTGTTAGTTAGTTAGTTAGTTTGTCTGTTTGTTAGTTAGTTAGTTAGTTTGTCTGTGTGCAAAATAACTCAAAAAGTAGGTAACGAATTTGGATGAAACTTGCAGGAAAGATTTAGATTGATACAAGTAACAGATGATCAAATTTTGGTAGTGATCTGAGAATTTTGGAGGAATTTATGAAGGATTTTTGATATTTTGGCAGGTAGGGTCAATGAACTTGGGAGTTCAGGCTGTGCATATTTGAAGTTTGCATGCGCGCACTAAAGTGCGTGCTCTAGTTTCTGCTAGGGCGAGGCGCGCCGTGCAGCTGAGGGTTTATGACGTAACAAAGGCTTCTATATTGGGAAATTGGGCGACTTTCAGCACACAATGCTATAAGTATGTATGGGTGGAAATCACTTCTATGGATGAACAAGATCAGTGGTGGAAATGAGCTGCATGCTTGGCGGAGGTCTGCGCTCTCAGAGTGCTTCTGTAGTTTTGAATGTCTTCCTCTGTGAAAAATGTGAAATCAATGAAAGGAAAAAATATGGTACCTGGTAAATATTAATAGCTGTGCACATTATTCACACATGTACTATACAATGTATGACAGTAGCATATATTCACTCACAAAAAAAAAAAACACTGATACATGTAAAGGAGTTAAAGAATCAGCAGACATAGTTTTACAAGATGTATTGCAGAGTTCAATTAGTGTTAGTATTAGTGTTAGTATTAGTAGTAGTAGTATTAGTAGTAGTAGTAGTAGTAGTAGTAGTAGTAGTAGTAGTAGTAGTAGTAGTAGTAATAGTAGTAGAAGTAGCAATGATAATAATAATGATAATAGTGGCTACTTGTATAGCGCACAGGTCCGCTTTTTAGTGCTCATGGCGCTTCATAAATGAAAAGATACAGTAGATATAACACATGTTCAAACATGACAACAGAGAAGAAAATGGCAAACAACAACAAACACATACCAGATAAAGAATACTATTGTTCCGAACATTATAGACTGCAATTATAGTCCTCAGTGTGAGAGGAATAGGTAAAGTTTTGAAGTTTGGATTTGAATGTTTCTGTAGATGACAATTATAGCTGTACACACAGAGAAAATGTTCCAGTTAAAGAGGAACGTAGTCATACAAAGTGTATGTATTTCACATTTTTCAGTATTTTCAATCTTTCATATCCATATGCAATGGGCATAATGGACTCATTTGCATATCATTTGCATAATATGCTATCATGGGGTGTGAAAGTATGCTGAGTGTTGACATATAGGTCATCCACTCATTGTATCCCCCGAACAGAGTTCGGAGGATACTATGGATTTGGCCTCGTTGCTTCCGCCACAGAGATTTTCTTGTGAGCACTCTACTGGCTGCAGTTCTTCTTAGATCATCTTCAAATTTGGCATGAAGGTGTGTTATGGTAAAACGAAGATGCCTATTGTTTTTGGTGATGGTGCCCTCGCTTGTTCCGTCTTTATACATGAAAAAGTAAATTTAACAGGGTCTGTTTGTGTGTGCGACGCTGGCCTTGCTTCGTGACCAATTTTTTTTATGCCTCCGCCAACGAAGTGGCCGGAGGCATTATGTTTTCGGGTTGTACGTACAAGGTGTACGTCAGTCGCATTTTGTTTTTGTCGATATCTCAAGAACAGTTTTGGTTTTACATCAAACTTGGCATGAGGGTATATCCTGGGGGGGATAATACTTTTTTTGGATTTTAGGGTCACGGGGTCGAAGGTCAAAGGTCACAGGTTATTTTGTGAAAAAAAAGGTTGAAAATTCATGTTTTTCTCCATATCTCGCAAATGGTTCAAAGTATCTTCATGGAACTTAGTATATATGCTTGTTCCAATGGGCAGTGATTATCTAGGGAAGTTGGGGGTCATGGTTCAAAGGTCAGGGGGTCAAAGGTCAATGTCAACTCCTCAAAATATCACTACTTTCCTTATATTTATGCAGTGCCTGAAGGTTTTTTTTTAAACTTGATGTATGCATGTATTACCCGATATATATTCTGTGGGAAGTTTCTTGCCAAAAGGTCAAAGGTCAAAAGGTCAAAGGTCAAGTGAAAGTGTTGAATTGCACTTTTTCCTCCATATCTCAAAAGTAACTCAAGGTATCATCATGAAACTTACATATTTATGCATGTTCAACCTAACAGTGATTCTCTTTGGAACTGTGAGGTCAAAGGTCAAAGGCCAGGTTTAGATAATGCTATTTTCCCATTTGATACTGAAATTATACTTTTTCTCAATACCTTGAAAATTACTCAATGCATAAACTTATAAAAGGGTCAAAAGTCAAGTAAAAATCATCAGTTCCCCAAATACCTGCACTCTGACATTTTTAATCATTCATCCAATTGAACCTAGTTCTAGGAAAGTGAACATTCAGCACATATGTGGCAAACCTGTCATTTTAATATTTTGCCAATTGTGTGAAACTGTCATCACACATTGTCAAGACATTGTACTATAGACCTCTGTATTAGGAGAACCATGCATTATGGCGGAGGCATATCAGTCGCCGTAGCGATATATCTAATCTTCTTTGAAATCAGTCCTCTTGCAGAGTGTAGTCATACTACAAATTGTTCTATAGATTAATCATTCAGGAATGCTAATTCTGAAAACAAAACAAACATATGAATCCTACAGACTTTGCAAGTGCTTGCATATTTATCAATGCAATTAAAGTAACCATTGTATAAAAGTTCCAGTGTTTATCAAAAGTTTGACACAAGTCAGTCGCGTGCAGATCATCTATTGATTAGGCCAAAAAAAAAAAAAAATTGTTGCATTGGCGTAACCCGCCCGACCCTAAAAATTCCGCCGACCCCATGTTTTTTTATTATTTTTTTTTGCTATTGATATCAAATATCTTGTTGATTGCGATCGCGATCGCACAAACCCGGAAGTGGAAACGGCTCTGGGGATATCGGATGTACGAGGGAGAGATCTAGCGCCTCGCATAAGCCTTCCTTGATCACTACGTCATCTGTTTCCAACACGGACACGTACTCTAACAAGATTTATTCAGTGTATACGTAGCATTCAGACTGCGATGTATTGTGCACAGTTTTGCCATAGGTTTCTTGTGTGGAGAACTTACACGAATCTGTATATGTGGGACTGTAATAGAGATCGCCGTGTGCGATGAAAAGATCGTACATATGGGTCAATTTGCATCTATCTTATCTAAGTCAAAATAGTAAAATATGAAGTGAAAACATTCAGGATAGGGATTTCAACATCTTTAAATTCTGTGAAGGGGTATAATTCCAGTAATATCGGCCTCATAAATGATTTGTAGAATAGATGAACACAGCACATTCGGTGCAGCAGTTGTAACTGTTTACTGAGCTGAGCACGAGTTTTACACGGAAAATGCAGGTAGCAAAAAAAAAAAAGAAAAAAAAAATCCGCCCGACCGACCCTATTTGAAAATCTCATGTTACGCCAATGCAACAATTTTTTTTTTTTTTTGGCCTTAATGACTTGGAATGTCATCCATTTGATGTCGCACACATGCTATGCCGGCAAGCAATTTGACATGCAATGCCTAGGTTGTCACCTGGATTATAAGGAGTGAGAGATGAGGGACAGAAAAGAAACAAAAGTCAGATTGTTGTTGTTGTTGTTGTTATTGTTGTTGTTGTTGTTGTTGTTGCTGTTGTTGTTGTTGTTATACCCCCGCCAAATGAAGTTTGAAGGGGGTATATAGGAATCAGCGGACGGTCGGGCGGTCGGTTGGGCGGTTGGGTCGGGCGGTCGGGCGGTCGGTCCGTTGCAAATCTTGCGTCGCGAACTACTTCCTCAGTTTTCAACCGATTCCCATAAAACTTGGCACAGATGTGTGCCTTGGGTTGTAGATGTGCAAGACGTATTTTTTGACAGTACCCAAAAGTACGTTGCCATGGTAACGGCATATTATGGGCAAAAATGGGTACAAATCTTGCGTCGCGAACTCCTCCCTCAGTTTTTGATCAATTTTTATGAAATTAGGTACAGATGTTCATCTGAATATGTTAATGTGCAAGACACATATTTCCGCAGTGGCAAAAAGTGCGTTGCCATGGTAACGGCATGTTATTGGTAAAATATAGGGCAAAATGCTTCATGGCAAAACTGCTTCATCAGTGTTCTTCCAATTCTCATGGAATTCATATTGAATGTTTGTCTTAGGATATAGGTCAGCATGACACATTTCTTGACAGTGACAAAAAGTATGTTGCCATGGTAACAGCTCACATATTATGAGCCAAAATGATGGAAAATTTTGTGTTGCAAACTACTTCCTCAGTTTTTGCCCAATTTCCATGAAACTTGGTACAGATGTGTGCCTTTGGTTGTAGATGTGCAAGACGCATTTTTTGACAGTACCCGAAAGTACGTTGCCATGGTAAAGGCGTATTAATGGCAGAAGATCAAGGAAAGATCTTGCGGATTTAACTACTTCCTCAGTTTTTTGACCAAAGCTTCTGAAATGTGGCACACACCTTGATCTTGGTTGGAAGATGTGGAAGACATATTTTTCGGACGTGTCGGAAGCTGCGTTGCCATGGTAACGGCATATAAATAGCAGAAGATCAAGGAAAGATCTTGCGGATTGAACTACTTCCTCTGTATTCGACTGAAGCTCATGAAATGTTACACACACATTGGTCTTGGTGAGAAGATGTGCAAGACATATTTTTTGGACGTGTCGGAAGCTGCGTTGCCATGGTAACGGCATATTAATGGCGGAAGATCAAGGAAAGATCTTGTGGATTGAACTACTTCCTCAGTTTTTGACAAAAGCTTATGAAATATGGCACACACAATAGTCTTGGTGGGAAGATGTGCAAGACATATTTTTCGGACGTGTCGGAAGCTGCGTTGCCATGGTAACGGCATTTAAATGGCAGAAGATCAAGGAAAGATCATTCCTTGGGTAAGACTGTCGTCACGGGGCGGGGGTATTAATCACCTTCAGTGATATTTCTAGTTGTTGTTGCTGTTGTTGTTGTTGTTGTTGCTGGTGTTGTTGTTGTTGTTAAGGTGTGCCATTCATGTCATGATTACCAAACAGATGATGGCACTATAAAGAGGTACATTTACATATCACATTTCTCGATCTGCATTTATGTGTACAGCTTTGTACTCATTCACTTTATGATTGTTTTGATTGCCCTCTTTTTTTTTTTCTTTTTATGAGGCATTGTGCTTTGTGTCTGTACATAAGGGAACCTCCCAATATTTTGCAGTATTTGGTCTGGTGTACATTACTTTGTAATTAAATATCAAGGTGAAAATGCCAGAAGTTAGAATGTCAGATGTGCAAGTGCAAGTGTGAGAGGGAAGTAGTACATGCATGTCAAAGGCATTAATGCCTGTTAGTAAAAAATACCAGCAAGAAAATGAAATATCCTGGCTGATATATATCTCTTTAATGTTTGATTTTCTCTGTGTATTTACCCGTTCCTCTGATATACAAGTGTACATGACATATTGCTTAAAGGTGCATGGTCCCAGTGTTTTAGTCAAATGCGTACGCGGTCACACGGCGCAAGTTTTCTATAGAGACCTACGCTACGCTGTGGCCCACTTCCCCGAGTCCGAAGAAGTCCGATTCACTGTAGTCAGTGGTCCGATCACAGTTCTGCTCATGATTCAGCTGAGGGGATGACAGCTTGAGCAAACTTCTTTTGTGATGTCATAATAAGAAACACATATGCAGGCACCCTGGCACTACTACAGACTGCGTGATGCACAGAGAAGACAACGAAGGCAACGTTACTTAGCAACACCTACAGGTGTACGCGCTTTACTCTTGATGACAGCTCAACTTCGGCAATCTTCGTATATCAATACTGATGGTGACTGGCAGTATCATCCACAGCGCCCTCTACACTACCGGGACTATGCGCCTTTAACCCTGGTATTTGTGCCACCAATGTTGTACGGAGCCAGATATATGGTTTTTTTTTACCTGGCACAAAAAATGTCACTCTTTCCTTTCAAGTACAAACACAAAATGAAGTGTTGCAGAGTACTCTTTTTTTTCTGTAATAATGCACTGTATGGAAGTTTACATCAATCGATGAAAGTTGGCTGGCAATGACAGCATGAGCTCAATGAATACTGTTCATACAGTATCTGCTGACCTGATTAGTCACCATTAGAAATAATATGTCATTTGATGTGATAAATATGTGTAAAATAGATAATTGAAAATCATCATAAAGAAAGTTGGGGAACATAATATGTGATCCTGCATCACAAAACCATCAAAAAGTCACCAGATATGGATTTTATTATTATTATTATTATTTTTTTTTTTTTTTAAGTTAGGGGCACATTCTGAAAGAGCAGACTTTTAACAGCTTTGAAATGATGTAATATAATTCAAATGGACTCTCCTAACCTACCTAAATATTGGAAAGAGAGCACACACTCTGGAAAAGTGTGAACAGAGGAAAGAGGCTTCAAAGTGTAAGGTCTATTCAAGTGCTTCATCTTTACCAAGCCATGCTAGCCCTGCATTGAATGGGACAAAAAACAGGATGTAAACCACCATGGCAACAACAATGAAGGGGTTGTCAGTTGAAAGTGTGTAAAGGATTTTTAAGAAATGAAAAGGGGCCTGCACAACATACCTAATCACACCATTCTACAAAAAAAGTGTTCTAGAAAAACTGCAAAAAAAAAACACACTTTCATATTTATTTTAATGATCCCAAACTTCAGAATAATGTAGAATAAGAATGGCTCTTTCAGAATATCTAAAAAAACTCAAGATTGACTAGGTTGACCCGTTTCACCCTTGTTGAAAAGGGCATGATATTCAGTGCAGTTGATGTGAAATTATTACCTCCGCCAAGGGAGGAGGTTATGTTTTCGTTACCGTTGGTTTGTTCGTTAGTTAGTCTGTTAGTTCATTTGTCCGGGTGCAAAATAACTCAAAAAGTAGTGAACGGATTGGGATTAAACTTGCAGGAAAGGTTGAGAATGACACAAGTCACAAACGATTAACTTTTGGTAGTGATGCGAGAATTTTTGGGGAATTTATGAAGGATTTTTTATATTTTGGCAAGTAGGGTCAATGAACTTGGGAGTTCAGGCTGCACGTATTTGAGGTTTGCATGCGCGTACTAAAGTGCGTGCTCTAGTTTCTGCTAGGGCGAGGCGCGCCATGCAGCTGAGGGTTTGTGACGTAACAAAGGCTTCTATATTAGGAAATCGGGCGACTTTCAGCACACAATGCTACATATATATCTATATGGGTGGAAATCACTGATATCTCTATGGAACAACAAGATCAGTGGTGGAAATGAGCTGCATGCTTGGTGGAGGTCTGCGCTCTCAGAGTGCTTTTCTAGTTATTCGTGCAACAGACTGATCACCAAATGTACTTTAATTCAGTCATACATAAACATAGGAGTATGTGGCAAATTGTTGATTGAATACCATGAATAAAGGGAGAGTCAGAATCAGTACCCTAGATGGCCCAGCTAGATTATTCACAAGATGTTGACATGCACTCTTCAAATATTGACCGTCCAGGCAAAATTTAAAAGATGCACCTGTCGAGATATGACCTCAAACAAATAATAAGGGGAAAAAATTCAAGGTACTACAACTGTATTATAGGTCACTGTGTGTAGTGGTGTATCCCACACAGTACTGGAGCTTTGCTGTTGAACAGGCACGTGAGTAGAGAGAATACCTTGCCTACAATGTACAATATACTTACATGTATAAATGCTCGCTTTTATCTTGAATCATGGGTTTTTAGTAAAATGTGGTCTCTGTTCTAATAAAAATCATATGAGAGATTCATATTCATATCTTTTGCTATCATCATGATATGCAGGTAACCTGCAGAGTTGTGATGCTGTGCTGTTGTTGCTGTTTTTCATTTACTAAGAAGAGTAACAGATTTGCTCCTTTTCCTTTTTTTAGTTTCATACAATGTAGTAGTTTATACAATTGAATTTTTGTAGCACTATAAATCTATTGACAAATTGAATGTATTGGCTTTGGTTTGTATGTATTGTTTCTATTTTTTTTCTGTAGGTTCTATGCTATTTCTACTTTTTAATTTTCCAAACATTCTAAAATATTTTTCTGCTGATTGAGTCTCTTTTTTACTCTTCCCTTTACAGGACTTTAAACACCATATTGTGATAGAGAGGAGACTCATTGAACAAGAAGCATGGGTGTCATGGGAATCATCGTGTCCACTATGCTATGCCAGGTATGAAAGTTTGAGAATGACCTGTTTTCTTGTGTAAAGTACTCATGTTTCTGGTTCACAGCATTTATGTGTCTGCCAAGTGCCTTATAATGTTTTCATGTTTGTATTCTGGATGCCCCCTGTCTATATGTAAATAGCTTTGCTATCCTGCCATAACATGACAACTTCTCAAACCACTGTAAAACACAATATTTTTGCCGCATAAAATTTTTGTGAATTTGAGCCTACAGCCTTTTTCACAGCATGATATTTTTTGCGAACACTCAATACATATAGTGTAGACAAGAACTTTCACATGCATTTGAATTTCGTGAATCTTGGCTCTCGCGAAATTCGCGAAATTAAAATGCACGCAAACATTCCTAGTTTTACAGCACCATAAAAGTTCATATATATCTGCAAGTAAAATAAACCCTAAGAAAAATTTGAAGAAAAAGGAGGTTTCAGTGATTTGAGGTTCTTATATGTAGGACAGATTGCCAAATTCCACACTTTGTTCAATAATACCAAGAAGTATTTGATGGGAAATTATCAAACTTTGTATTAACCCGTTGAGGACGAGTCCAGAGTATACTCGGGCAGGTGTCTATGGGAAATGCATGTTGAAGCAAAATCAAACCGTCCTCAATGGGTTAAGATAAGACATTAACAAGGCTAATTCACTTGCTTCATTTATGATGGACCGAGTGAAGGTCAGGGTTCATTTCAGATTTTGCCATGGTAACATTACAATGTATTTTAGTCATAACTTTACCAATTAGTACAAGTTGTACCATAGCTTTGTGTATTACAGTACATGTATTTCTGAATTCAATCCAACTTGGCACAGCTTGTGAGAAAGCATTTTCACAATTACCCTATGTCTTGGCATTTGTATGCCTTTAGTTGGAAAGGAGGATTCTTAGTAATGAGGAGACATTGTTGAGTTGATGTGAACTGTGTGAGTGCCTTTATTCAACTCTTTCTTCCAGTGTGTCCTTTGCACATGGGGCATATCATGTTACATCCAGCTACAGCTGGCAGGTTAGTCTTTGCTCAGACTCATCATTGCAAGACTTTACAAACATAATACATGTATATCAACACATCTCCCTTTCTTTAAAAGGAGATAACATTGTTATCGACTATTTACATACACATTCATGACAACCTCTCAGAGTTTACTTTAACTCTTTTGAGTTTCATGCATGTGCGTTTCAAACATCCAAAAATCTTTGCTGTAGTTTCAAAACTGAGTTCTTTGAGTTCAATGATTAGAGTTCATATGCGACAACCGGGTTTCACTGCTTCTTAGTGCGCGTATTTAATAATTCGCGTATTTTAACTAAATCCTGTCTTTACATTATCATTAGAGTCCATCATGTTTCAACTATTAACTCTAACAAATTCGCGAAAAGTTCTTCTCGAGCGGTCTTAATAATTCGCGAAAAGTTCTTCATCTCTAGTTTCACTATTTACAAATCTAAGCGGATGGGAGGCTTCACGATGCGTCCACTTCGGGTAGATTTCACAGACGTCGCGTTTCGTGTAGTCTCGTCTACCATCGGGGCGTTGACGTTGTCGTCGTCGTCATCGTACCTCTGCGCTGGTTGTCGCTCGTCTTGGCCTCGTCTAGGATCAGGTCGAAGATGACGCCTATTTCTGCGACGAATCTCGCCAGTCTCTGTCTGGACCAGGTACGACCGATGTGGTAGTGTTTTCTTGATGACACCACCTTGTGACCATCTGCCGGTATTCATGTCTTGGAGTTTGACATGATCTCCTACTTTCAGGTGGGGTAGGTCACGAGCATGTTTGTCAAAATGCTCCTTTTGCTTCTGTTTCTGCCTTTCTTTCCTTTCCTTCACCGAGCGAGCATTGATGTGCTGGGGGTCAAGTAGTTTTTCGGCCATAGGCAGATTTGTTCTGATTCGCCTGTTGAAGAGCAGTTCTGCTGGCGATTTTCCACATTCTAGTGGTGAGCTCCTGTAGACCTGTAGAGCTCGAAGGACTTCTTGTCCGCTGTGCTTGGACTTCCGCATCAGGTTTTTGACAATCTTGACGGCATTCTCTGCTTGTCCGTTCGACTGCGGGTGATATGGACTTGTGGTCGTATGGCGAAAGTCCCATTCTGCTGTGAATTGTTGGAATTCACGACTTGAGAACTGTGGTCCATTGTCTGTGATGAGTTCACACGGAGTTCCGTGGCGGGCGAATACAGCTTTCATACTGTTGATCACTGCTCTACTTGTTGTGGTCGACAGTGAACACAGTTCTATGTACTGTGAAAAATAATCCACAATCACCAGGTACTCCTTGTTGTCCAGCGTAAGCAGATCTGCGGCCACCTTTTGCCATGGTCTATCGGGTACCATGTAAGGTTGAAGGCTCTCTTTCTGCTGTTTTGGCTGGTACATGAGGCAAGCATTGCAGTTTTGCACCATTTCTGCTACATCGTGGTTGATCCGGGGCCAGTACAGGACATCTCTTGCACGTCTCTTGCACTTTTCAATTCCCAAGTGCCCTTCGTGGATCTTTTGCAGCATCTCACGTCTCATTGTAGCTGGTACAACAATCTTACTTCCTTTGAAGATGATGCCTTGTGCCTCTGACAGTTCACTTCTGATGTTCCAGTATTCTCTGACTGAGACTGGACACTGTTGTTTTCTCTCTGGCCATCCATCTCTGATGACAGCTAAGAGTTCTTGTAGTGCTGTGTCTTTCTTTGTCTCATCTACAAACTGGCTTCGTTTGTTTGACGTGACTGGCATGTTCATCACGACAGCATCTACATAGACTTTGATGTCTTCCTCTCTCATGACATCTGGTTTTGACTCTGGGTCGACTGCTCTGGAGAGGGTATCCGCTGTGTACATGTACTTCCCTGGTGTGTATGACACTTTCAAGTCATACCTTTGAACTCTGATGAGGAGTCGCTGGATGCGAAGGGGACAGTCACACAGGGGCTTGACGAACAGGGGTATTAGCGGCTTGTGATCCGTCTCTACCTCAACCTGTCGTCCATATATGTACTGGTGAAATCTTTCACACGAGTACGTGATAGCTAGCAGTTCTTTCTCGATCTGCGCGTATCTTGTCTCTGCATCAGTCATGGCTCTAGATGCATACGCTATGGGGACCCAATCTTGGTCATGCTTCTGAAGCAACACTGCTCCGAGCCCATTCTTTGATGCATCAGCTGACAGCTTGGTTGGTTTTGCACAGTCGTAGAAATGCAGCACTGGCTCTGTTGTCAAGGCTTTTTTCAGCTCTTGCCATGCATGTTCCTGTGCATCGGTCCACACCCACTCATTCCTTTTCTCTAAAAGGCTCCTGAGGGGCTCTGATTTGGTTGACAAGTCAGCGATGAACTTTCCTTGGTAGTTGATCATGCCGAGGAATCTCTGGACATCCTGCTTGCACTGTGGTCTTTCCATGTTCTGTATGGCTGCCACTTTCTTGGGGTCAGGCTGAACTCCTTGATCACTGATGACATCTCCGATGAATGTCAGCTTGTTGACACAGAACTCACATTTTTCTCGGTTGAGTTTCAAGTTGTTCTTTCTCGCTGTCTCTAGAACTTCTTTCAGCCTGAGGTCATGCTCTTCCTTTGTAGCTCCCCATACAATGATATCGTCCATCATTGTGTTCACTCCTGGAATATGTGCGAAGAGCTGGTGCACTATCTTGTGATACACCTCTGGAGCACTGCATATTCCGAACGGAAGTCTCAGGAATCGGTACCTTCCGAAAGGCGTGATGAAGGTACACAACCTTGAGCTTTCATCATCCAGCTGAATCTGCCAGAATCCACTGGATGCATCTAGTTTACTGAAGTACTTCGCTCCGGCAAACTGCGCGGTTATTTCAGCTCTCGACGGTAGCTGAAAATGCTCTCGCTTTACAGCGCGGTTTAGATCTCGCGGATCTAAGCAAACTCGGAGTTGGCCATTCTTTTTCTGTACGATCACGAGAGACGACACCCAGTCAGTGGGCGTATCTACGGGCTCAATGACGTTCATGCGTTCCATTTTGTCTAACTCTTCTTTGAGTTTTTCTCTCATCGGAAACGGTACTTTTCGGCATGCGTGTTGGACAGGTCTCGCATTTTCTGTCACTGTGATGTGGTGCTTACCGGGCACACATCCTAGACCTTCGAACACGTCTTCATAGTCTTCGACCGACATTTTTTCATCATGTGTGTTTTGTGCGACATTCAACACACGTTTCACCAGTTTCAACTTGTCACATGCTTGCAAACCTAGTAATGGTTGACGATTTCCGGGAGTCACTAGAAACGACATATTCTCTGTCAAATTCTTGTGCTTCACCTGTACAAAGCAACGACCTTTCACTGGAATTTCGACTCCACTGTACCCTGTCAACTTGACATTCGCTGATGACAACTTTGGTTTTGGTTTCAACGTCTGATACACACTCTCTGGTAGTAGATTCGTTTGCGCGCCTGTATCTAATTTGAACAGCACTTGACGTTCATTCACCATGAGATTCACTTTCCATTCGTCACATGACTCCTGTGACTTGACGACATCAACAAGAAAACTCTCATCCTTGGAATTACCCTGTAGTTCATTTACCTGAACACGACTTTTGCAACACTTTGCGAAGTGATTCATTTTTCTACATTTTTTACACACCTTTCCTTGCGCAGGGCATGAATTCATGGCATGTCGATTGCCACACCTGCCGCAAGCCTGGGAATTCTGACCTTGACTTTGACTTTGACTTTTTTGCTTCCACCTTGGAGGTTCTGATCTTTTGCCGGGATTGACTGCCTTTTTCTTTTTGTTCAAAGCATCAACAGGGACTGACACATCTGCCTTTGAACCAAGCTCTTGTGCCTGAGCTCTGGTAATTTCAGCAGCACGACAAATTTGCAATGCCTTTTGAAGTGTCAAATCATCCTCTCTGAGCAAACGCTCACGCAAACCACCATCTGTGATTCCACAAATTATCTGATCTCTGATCAGACCATCAGTCAACTCTCCGAATTCACACGATTGTGCACGATTTCTCAATTCTGTGACATACTGATCAATGTTCTCACTCACACCCTGAGATCTGGTAAAGAATTTATGCCTCTCATACGTGACATTCTTCTTGGGAGTGCAATATTTCTCAAACTGTTCAAGCACTTTCTCCAACTTCATCTCATCACCCTCAGCAAATGTGAATGTGTTGTATATATCAAGGGCAGCATCACCTATCACATGCAACAACATTGATGTTTGTGCTTTATCATCTTTCCTTGACATTCCAGAAGCAACATTATACAGAGTGAATCTTTGCTTGAATCTCTTCCAATTCTCAGACAAATTACCCCTCAAATCTAGTGGTGCTGGTTGGGTTAAGTTTGCCATGTTCACTCTCTGAGCATTCACTCACATGAACAGTGTTAACAATTAGCAGAAAACTGTATCTTTTCAACAAGTTAACTTATGCTCAATCATCCAACACTTTCACGAGGTTAGTATGTTGCATCATATATGTGGCTAATCTAGGCTAAGGCCACGTAACTGGCTGTAGTGTTCCCAATACCTCAGCTCACGCACTGTGCAGTCTGGTCAGTTGACCTCTAGAACTTTCTGTTCCTCACTACCACAGTGCTGATGCAGGTCATTGGACACACAATACAGTCATGCACATTCAGGTATGTCATACACACACACACACGCTGGGTTAGTGCATCTCAACACACTGCTGCTTGGCTACTGTACAGCATGCTAATGTACACATAGCTCCATGCATCCTCCACTCTCTCAAATGAAACGGTCTAGCCTGTTTCTTGCGTGGATGATTCCTTGTCCTAGTCCCTTCTGTACTTCAGAATGATGTAGACAGTTGACTGACACCATGACTTGGACAGTTGAACCACTCTGACACCATGTCTTGGCATTTGTATGCCTTTAGTTGGAAAGGAGGATTCTTAGTAATGAGGAGACATTGTTGAGTTGATGTGAACTGTGTGAGTGCCTTTATTCAACTCTTTCTTCCAGTGTGTCCTTTGCACATGGGGCATATCATGTTACATCCAGCTACAGCTGGCAGGTTAGTCTTTGCTCAGACTCATCATTGCAAGACTTTACAAACATAATACATGTATATCAACACACCCTACAATGACTTGTGAACATGAGGATCAAAGTAGACATGGGCAATAAACTGATAGCATTCAAGATTGTAGCTGTTCATGTATGGAATATGACTTGAAATGCATGGCCCTGTACACCACTTGGAATATTACTAAAGGTTGTAAAGTTGCATAGATACTCTAATGCCCCTAGTGTAAAGTGTCAACGCTGATCTTTATTGTTCAAATTTGCCATTCAACCAATCAGATTTTTGTGTTGATTTGTTCTGTGGATATTTCCGGTGCTTTGCAAACAGAGTTTATCATTATTACAGGAAGTATTTTATCAATGATAATGAGTAATTCAAGCTGAATATTAGAATATGGCGCAATGCAAAGTCCAGCAGTTTTACCCTATTTTTAGCTCTCTTGACCTGGATGGCTCAAGTGAGCTATTGCAATCAGTCACTGAGGAGTATCCGCCCTGCATTGTAGAAAAAGTTATTTCACATTTTAATTTTCTTATTGAAAACTGATGGCTGAACTTTGACTTTGACCAAACTTGCTAGGGATCATCAGTGGAGGAAGGGGATCTGGTGTCTCAATTTGGGCTTTAGATACTGTAGTTCCCAAATATGCCACCTTAGGTAGTTTTGTACATTTTCATCTTCTTTATATAAACAGTTGGCTGGATTTTGACCAAATTGGGCAGAAATCTTAAATTGGGGGAGGGGCTTATAGTTTGTAGAAATTTTGGTGGTGCTGGGGGGGGGGGGGGGGGCAGGCACTAGGATGGGACCCAAATACCCAAAATGATGAGGGTGAAACCAAAGTGTGCATAGTGATGACAAACTCCTGGTTGAGTTCTGTTTTTCACCATCCTCCTTTCACAACTCTTTTTTTTTTTCACTAGAATTTCTGCATCTTGCATAACATTATTTTCTTTTCTTTTATTTGCCTATCTATTTGTCAAAATTATTTGTCAAAGTTATGTACCTAAAAGATGAGACCATTAGTAATATCTTTTGGATTTACTCATGTGGCAGAAGCATGCATGTGGCATCCATTACAGATATCATGTGATAAAAATTAAGTTGGTTGCCTACAGTGTACCTCTTGGTTATAGAGATACTATGTTGGGATGCATGAATGTGACTTTAATAGTGTATTGCATATGTTTGCCTTCTCAGTATACTGCATGTAGTTCAATTTTCATTTATTTTTTCACAGATACAGAAAAAAAAAGACAGTCACTAAAAGACTGGGAAAGGGAGAGAGATGGAAAAATGGTTTAAATATCAATTGCAAGTTTTGATGGATGAAACTATGAATACAAGGGAGAGAAATACTAGTAACAGATCATACTAATATAATGCAAGAATTCATTTATAGGATTAAAAGATAAGAGTGCTGTAATGCTTCAGTATTTCTATCAATGTTAATGAGATGCTTTCACATATATCCAATATCCTACTCCACTTTGTGTGTACATCCAAGGTTCTTGGCTTCCTCTGGTATGGCCCAAATCCGATTGGTCGGATGTGGCTGCACTCCTGCGGCATACGGCTGGAGGACCTCAAGAAGACCGGAAACCTGCCCTACCTGGTGGCCATCTTCTCTAAAGCCGCCACCGCCTTCTTCCTGAATGGCTTCCTCAGGTACGTGTTGAAAAAGGTTAAAGGGGTGGTATCGTTTTTGGTTGAGATGAGGATATGGCTTTTAAGTTTTTGCGAGATAATTAGAAAGCACTTAAGAAATATCAAAGAGCATACTATTCTATAAAGAGGAATGATAAAATTATTTGATAAAAATTGGTTTAGAAATGGCTGAGATATCCAAAAACAGAGTAAAACAAAGCGATCCTAATAAAAGGTTGGACCCACCCTTAAGTAGGACTGCTTTGTTTTGGATATTTCAGCCGTATCAATATCAATTTTTATCAAGTAAACTTTGAATTCTCTCTGAATTGTATGCTCTTTCATATTTTGGAAGAGGTTTATCACTTCACAAAAATAAAAGAAAAAAAGTTGGAAACCTGAAGCCCCATTTCAACCAAAACTAAATCACCCCTTTAAAGTGTGGTTTGTGCTGAGTCTCTTCTCCCTGCTGCTACTACAAAAGAACAGAAATGATTTTTAGCCCATTGCTCTTTTCCTTGGTTGTTGTGAAATATCGTTTGTACTGTGCATTGCTCGTCTTCATCTTACTTGTTCGAATTGTGTGCACCTGTGCATCTCATTCATCTGTTGAATGAAGTTTTTTTTTTTCCCTACAGCTTTTTTTTCTGTTGTTGTAATAAGTTTGAAGATCTCTTCACTGCTGTGTGTCACTTTTTCTAAGTTTTTTTTTTTTTTTATGAATATGTCCAGAATACTTTTACAAAAGGCTTCAGCTTCAGAGAAGCTGATCAGAACTAAAATTTTGCAAGATACAATTGATTCTCCAAATTTTGAGTGCTATGATATGCAAAAAAAAAAAAGTTAGAAAGAAAACTTTTGCTATGAACAAAGTTGATAAAGCCCTGCAACTATTACCACCTACTGTTGACTGTTTGTCACATTTTGATTTTGTATACACCCACTTATATGTGCTTGTGTTTTCCAAGTTTAGTAAAAATCCATAACTTTCCGGGGTATATACAATTTATTATAAGAACAACAGCAATGATAATGATAATTTTGAATACTAATGATAAAAGTACTGTAAGTGTAGTAGTGAAAATGATAACAGTAAGCGTGATAATAAAAATGAAAATATCAATAATCATTGTAACACTTCTCATGTCACGGTGTTGAATTGGCTTTGCAACATACCATTTTACTGGTCACAGGATCCAAACCTGCTTTCGTATTGTACTCAATCAAGCCCCAAGAGAATTTTTTAGCCAGGCTGACACTGTAAGGTGAACATATGTTCCATCCTCATCAGATGTAAATTGAGTGTTCATTCCCCCTTCTTCCTAGATCTGGGATGGGCGTGGTTACCTTGGAGGAGGCGTTTTATGCCAGCGTGAATCTGTCAATCATCTTCGCCCTGCTAGAGGCGACGCATGCCCCCTTTCATGGGGTGGGGCTGCCGGCATACCTCGTCAACATCGGTTACGACACGACCTGCCTCATCATCATTGCGCTGTTTGTCATTGCATTCTGATGAAATTTGTAGTTGATGATGATGAAATATGCCAGTTGTGCTGCTGAGGATGATGACAACAACATTTGGTGGGAATGAAATTATGAAATGTCATAATGGCAACAAAGGTGTACAAAATATCTGCTACCTATGAAGCTGATGATGATGATGATGATGATGATGATGATGATGATGATGATGATGATGATTACCATGATGACCATGATGCTGGTGATAATGGTGATGACGATGTGGTGGTGATGATTATAATTATGATGGTCATGGTCATGGTCATGATGACGGTGATGATGATGATGATGGTGGTGATGGTGATGATGGTGATGATGGTGATGGTGATAGTGATGATGATGGTGATGGTGATGATGATAATGCCAGTCATATACTTATGATGCTAGTGTGAGTATGCTGATGATATTAATGACACTGCTGATCATAAAGGATTATCAAAGTGTATCAAGTGGATCAAGAGTTGCTCTTTCCTGTAGATATTATGGCTTTTGAAAATTTTCAAGTCTGAGTATTCCCCCCATTAAGTTTTTCTCTGAAGAAGTAATGCACAGCTGTAAGAAAGCTTAAAATAAATTTCAGAGATTGACAAGGTTCATTGTGAAGGCAATGTCATAAGATAACAGATCTAGCAGTATTACCCCGCAGGTAAGCAAGTGACTCCAAAATATTGCAAGCCGTTCAAATGTAATTATTACAATTTAAAGCTGCATTATAAATCTCTGGTAATGGAGAATTGATGGTTCATGCTCTCTGTTTTTACTTTCCATTTGCTGCTTCATTATCTCCAGCCACCTTTATATACATTTCTTTTTGTAGCAATTGGTAATCGAAATATGCATTTGTATTCTACTATATACATATTTATTTATCATATACGGGGCTCAGCACTAGCGGTGGCCTGGTGGCCCTTGGCCACTAAAAAATTATATCTGGTCACCAAATTTCCAAAAAAGCTATCTTTTGGTGGCCCGATCATGCAGCTAAAATCAAAATGAATGTGTACAGTACGCTCCCTTTATAACGAACACGGCTATAACGAAATTCCGGTTACAACGAAGTAAAAATTTTAGCCGAAACATCCGCTCTATGCATTTTTATAGTTTATCTGTTCGGTTATAACAAAATTTTGATATAACGAAAGAAAACTGCCGCTCCTTAGGACTTCGTTATAATGGGAGTCCACTGTTATGTATGTCCTTCTACTTCGGGCTTCTGCGTTTCTTTTTCAGATCAGCAAGATTTCAAATTCAAAGATTTAGTGGTCCAAGTGGGCCACCAGCGAAAAAAGTTAGTGTTGAGCCTGTGTGAAATGTGAATGAACTGATAGGACACAATGAAATCATCAAGATGTTAAAAAATTTTCTGTCATTTGCTGCATGTTGCATTACTTTCAGACATAAGTAAGAGATGTTAAGTGACTCGTACACATTTGCCTGTCATTTCTGTATTTGATATTGTGTGTCTTTAGATGTGCGTTGTGTAAGACACTTTGGCCCGAATTCACGAAGGTGGTTTAAATTTAAACCATGGTACAAATTTAGACCATGGTCTAAAATAAGCGTTAAATAGGCGTACCAATACTTGCGCGCATCAATGCACGTTTTTTTACTGGATGGCTGTTAGCGTACGCAATCTGTCAATCATAAATACGCAGAAGAAATATACATAAACCATGGTTTAAATTTAGACCACCTTCGTGAATTCGGGCCTTTTAGTGCATGATTTGATATCATCTTGATTTTAGTGTATCACTTACAAAAGTTGTGTTGTTCTTCCAGATTATACCTTTGAAAAAGGAACATTGTTACGAATGTGTGGGACTACATGGGATGTTTGCCTCGTGATGTTTACTAGTAATTTTATGTGTGATACACTAATGCAATCATGTACTCATTACTGATTTATTTTTCTCAAATACTGGTCTTCCATGTCAGTTGAAAAGGATGTATAAATGAACAAAATTGGTTTCTGTCATACAATGTACATGTTTTAATCAGTGCCAAATTTTTGAGGAATGCATTGTATGTTGTATCAGTACATGCTGATCCTTAAACTGTCTTTGATGTATAGAATTTGAACAAATATAGACCAATTCCAAGGGTGGTATTTCATATTCAACTTTCAGTTGCATAATAAGAATATATTTGTATCTCTCTTTTTCTCTCCAAGTCTTTCTGCCTGTCTGCCCTTTGGAGAAAAAAATCACAAGTCCTTTTATGCACCAGAACAACTATTGTTAGCTTTGTATGCCAATTAATGTGGAAAGACACAATTTAAATGTTCAAGATTAATTGTGGTTCCTGTTACAAGGTGTAGTAAGTGTATGTTTACCCCAGTTTGAATGCAGTTAATGTATGTTGGAAAATACAGAAGTTCATTTTACCACTTCTGAAGCAATTGGGTTGAATATTGTGATGTTTTCCCATGTGCTACGTTGTATTCCTGAAAATCCTCACTGTGCTTTGTTCACCAGTTGGCGATTGCACTGGAGTGCTTTCTTACTGATTGGTACAGAAGTCTAGAGATTTATTATTCATGAATAGAGATTAGCTAATCCCTCTAATCCTTTGTACTGTGTCACCATGGCCTTCCTGTTGCACTGATGCACACTTGCTACGTCCAAGTGGGCTTGCTAACCTTCAACTAGGTCAAGTTTGGATGGATCACTGATTGCTGATGACAAAGCTACATGTAGGCAGGTAAAGCACATTGCCTCTGCACTCAAAGGGTTAAGGGACATTCACTGTGTAGTACTATATTCACTTGTTTGGATAAAGTATGAGAATTACACCATCACACGTTTTGATGCAGGACAAGTATGTTGCACTATTACACTGGGGTCAAGAAGTTTTTGAAAGAATATGAATTATATAGTTTATAAGTATCAGTTTAAGGTAGCTGCACTTCAAAGTACATGTACTACTATGAGTAAACTGTATTTCACAGTATCCACATAGCTTTGCTAGATTTTTAAGTACATGTAACAGAATGTGTGTGCAGCTTTTAATAGTACATGTATGTACCATTTTCACAACAGTCATGAACCAGTCTTCGATGTGTGAAATGTGGTATGCTGGGAGCTTTTACAGTGTAGTGCTTCTCAAATGGGCTCTGTTCCTTCTCAGATCCTCACTCAGTTATCAGGAATTGAGCAATGGGTTTCAGTCTTCTGGAGAAGTGTGAAGTGTTTCTACACTTTCAAGAAGTTTTAAAAAGTTCTTGTTCTTTTTAAGAGTGCTTTCATTTACTCGCAAGCGGGACATGCTGTCTTAACTATTTATACTTTTGTTATGCAAATTGCAGTTATGTTAATCTACGTGTTGGTATCGCATTGATCATCATTATGTAACAGTCAACACCTTTACTAGAGCATGAGATTAGCACTATACAAGGTGATTTATTTTTGTGTTACTTGTGTAGTTGAACTTGCCACTGGCATGTACCCTTTTCTGAAATAAATAGATACAGTATATCAGTTGAATACTGATTAAAATGCATATAGCATGTAGTGTTTCCATTTTGATGTGTTGTGGAGGTTATTTCTATCAGTACAGGTGTGTTTTTCATATTAGATGAATCTGTGTACAACTAGCTTACATTACTAGCTGCAGTTCAGCCAGCGATCAAGTTCCCCCTAGATCGCGATCACGGGCGATCAGTGATCGCATACGCGATATGTCGCAATCAATTAATTGTTTGCAATTCGGCATACAATCAATTGATCGCGTATGCGATCACTGATCGCCCGTGATTGCGATCTAGGGGGAACTTGATCGCCCGTGATTGCGATCAAGGGGGAACTTGATCGCTGGCTGAACTGTACCTTTATAGCCTGCCCGTATACATGATATCGCTGTTGAGTCGACAAAACCCTGTATCTAAAAAATGCCACATGTTCAGGAGAGTGAATTAACATGGCAGCCAAACCACAACAAATGAGATCACCTTTCCTTTGACATGCTGTGGTGGCTTAAATTTGGGGTAAGACGGCTTGGATTTGGACAGGACATCACTTAACCCTATAAAGCCCAAGGGGGGGCACATTGTGCCCCCCCTCCTACCATATTTTCGTTTGCCACCCCTACACCCTTTACCCGATTTCAACCAAATTTGGTGACTTTTCCTAAAATCTTATTGCGAACATTTTGATATATAATTTAGCTATGTCTGATATTGCTGGTTGCCATGGCAACCGTAAACTGACAACCATGCTCGTCAGATTTTGCATGATTTTCTGTTTTGATTTCACTTAAAGGGACTGTACAGTACTGGTTGAGGTAGGGATTCATGTTTTGAACATTCCTAAGTGAGATACTGAAAAGCCTCTTATGATATATGAAAGAGCATGTAATTTTAAGAAGGGTTCAACGTTTATTTGATGAAAATTGGTTTTCAAATGGCTGAGATATCCCAAAAAGTACAAATAATAAAAGGCGACATGCCCCAACTTTATTAGTATCTCTTTGTTTCACCTTGTTTTTGGATATCTCAGCCATTTCAAAACCGATTTTCATCGAATAAACTTTTGATACCCCTTAGAACTGCTTGCTCTTTGACATCTCATAGAGTGGTTTCTGAATATCTCACAAAATGTTAAAAGCTAAATCTTCACCTCGACCAGAACTGTACACACCCTTTAACAATATAATAATGGATGAAATGGGGGTTTTCTTGGCTCTAATTCGCTGAAGGACCAAAATGTGAAGTAGTTATGGTTGTGAATTATCCTGAAATGGTCTTCTTATTATTTCCTTTATTTTTATGACATAGGCATTACACAATAGATATAATAGAAATAATCGAAAATACAGCATTTTTCAAAGACTAACCTTTTATTTTGCGTTATCTTCACACAAGCTTTGCCTATAATATCATTTGTTCATCATATGATCAGTCTGCAAACTCAAAATTCAATATTTTGAAAATATGAAATGTGATACCAATATATATACCCATTCCAAGCAATACGTCATAGGTTTCATTATATTTCTTTATATTGTAATGAATAGCGCCCCAACATGTTGACCTTGAGAAATTTCAACCATAACTAATAGTCAAGGTTGACTTGCTTTTCCTTTGTGGTAAATATGAAAATGATTGATATAAAATAAAAACATATATACTGGGGATAAAGAAATAAAAAGGAAAAACATGATTTTAGCATATTTCCTATGTATTTCTTTATATTTTGGTAAATAGCGCCCTCAGTGGGTGACCTTGAGAAATTTCAAAAGTTGGGTCTTGTAGAGTATGAGTTGCTCTACCAATGTGCCAAATGTGATGGTCATACATCATATAATAAAGAAGTTATATAGGAGGGGGGAGGACAATGTGCCCCCCCCCCCCCCCTTGGGCCTGGAAGGGGTCAAAATAGCTTGGGCTTTACAGGGCTAACAGATTATCTGACAATTAAAACAAATGATTTTTTCCAAAATTTGTGATACAAGGTCTTGTCACATCACCAACGATATGCTTTCTGACCCCAGTAGGATCTACCCTACCCCTCAAAAAAAAAAAAAGAAAAAAAAAAGTTCCACAGTCCCTTGTACGTATGTGTACTGTGCACCAGGGTGAAACAGACATAACATCAACTTGAAACAAGTTTCCTTTTTTTTTTTTTAAAGAAATAACAGAATTTATTCACTGAAAATTAATCATGTTATACACTTGAGGTTTCCACGTGAAACACAGATAAACCTTTTCTGCTTTTCTAAACCTTCATGTGTATACGCAACTACAGAACTTTCATAGTTAGGTATTTATTCCAAAAGAAAAATGTGAAAGTATTCATACAGAGATACCAAATGAAGTCCTCTAGCCCTTTCATTGACCCTAGAAAGTCATTTAAACCTAAATCTTTTATACAGGGGCTAACACAAGAGTCTTGAGTGTGTGTGAAGATCTAGAGTGAAAGAAATGTTTACATGAGGTCTACACGATGGCCAGTTCTCGTACATATATGGTAATGAACAACTGCCCAAAGAGAAACCCCAACAGCTTTGAAATAAAGTTTGAGTGATTAGATATCACAACTATTTCTTGAGTTAACACATGTAAAACAATTGCATGAAGACATTGCCCCCCTTCCGATTTTAAGTACTTGATCAGAAAAATTGGAAGTTTTCACAATAGTTTGAATCCAAGATACATCGGGAACAATGGAATCCAGCTTACACTCTTGAAACAAATGCAGTGACCCACCTAAGGGATTAATATTCTAAACATACTTGTTTGTTGTTCATAAATACTTGTTTCAAAAGTGCTTGTTTCTGAACGGAGCTACAAATGATCACATGTTGTCTTTAGCACAGAAGACTCTTGTTGTAAAGAACACAATTTGAAAAGAAAAAAAAAATCCTGCTATAACAATGTACATTGTAAGTTCATTGGTCCCAAATTTGAAATTTCTTCGTACAATGTATTTCACTGTTCTTGCCACCCTGCTATGACAAATTCTTGTGATAACAAATTTCTTAATCTTAAAGAGTTTATTATGTTGAGAGTCTACAGGACTTATATATGGAGTTCATATACAATCCTAGTCACAAATCACAGAAACAGAACAATGCTAACATTTGGTCTGCCATATTCCAAAGGTATTTGCTGCCGAGATGAAAGAGGCTGCAACATTGAGAGATTTTTGCCTACTCGCAAATGAATTAAAAACTTGCACCACTATTTCCTTGTGTCTTCTTTGTGCATTGTACAAATGCAAAATTTTCCAGCAATCTGCCTTGATTATATTACAGACTTCTCAGCAAATCTGGAACTGTAATCCATCATAATTCCAAACATTTCTTCGACATTCGAGCTTCGCAGACACTGCTCTGTAGGTTCATGATCACAGTGGGATCACATTTTCATCAAAGACTGTGCTCTTTCCTTTGACGCAGACCGTTGTCTTGAGTTCAACCACGTAATGACAATCTTGCATGATTAAAAGCAAATAATCACAAAGCTAATTGCGATGCATACACAACTTGCCTGTTTTCTACATTAGGCCATTAGGCCATGGGGTTCCCCATGTTAAATAGTATGTAGACCCATGACGCAATGTCTATGGATTAAACATAGATAACTCTCTTTGCTGAGATACAAATAAAAGGCGATAACAGATGTAAAACTACAATGTGTATTTACAGGAAATTGTCTATCTCTAACTTTTCACATCGGGAATGAGTCCTTTTGATTGGTGAATCCTAGCTGGACACGTACTGTGTTGCTAGACGTTCAAACTCGGCTTCCTGCACAACAGAGAGAAAAACATTTACAATGAAAGTTTAGTCTCCCTTGTTTGTAATATGGTTTTATTAAGAATCAAATGATTTCACATTATATGGTGAAAGTATGCAATGCAAAATCCTTTGTAGATTATAGAAGCCTACACAAATAATCATCTTGTACATAGACTTCACTCTTTTTGCCTACTTTGAAAGCTATCTAGTGAAACGCAGGTCATTTCAGAGTGTTACTCAAGGATAGATCTTACCAAAAATATGAATGCCAAACTTAATGCAGTGCACAAAATCAACAGTTTTGTCCAGTATACTGTAAAATCAAAAACATTTGCGGCATGAAACTATAGTGAATTACCACTGCCATTCAATGCATTGTAAAGACAAACACTTTTGTGTGCATTTGATTTTTTAGTGAATCTTGGCTTCATGCATGTGAACATTTTCTGGTTTCATAGCATATTACATTTTGGGAGAATTTGCCGGAATTATAAGTTTCTCACCTTGTCTGAGTAGTCTTTCATGAATGGATGTCTTGCATGAGAGTCCCTCAATTGTGAGATGTACCTGTTGGTCACCTGAGTTGCACAAAAGGAAAAGAACTGCAACTTATACTGGTACACAGATTGCGTGCCATTACACGAAAAGAATGATTTTTCTCAACATAGAGAAGCAGAGTTTTTAGCACAAAATGTATCCACTGGTATCGCAGCATGAATATCAATGACAATTTTTTATCTCAACAACCTTGTATATCATGTGTAGGTACATTCAATTGTGATTTTTTTTTTCCACCATGGCATCTACATTGGAGAAAAAAAAAAATGGATGTTAAAGTATGTAACATCAAACATTGCTCACATGTTTGTGGCAATATCAAAAAAAAAAAAACATACAAAATGGTGCATTTTCAATTTTCAGAGACTGCCAACAATCAATCAACAGTCACACATTTCTAACATCTTTGATTACAGAATTCACCAGCTTTCAAAAGTTGTAAGCCCCCACTGCAGCAGCTTTCAAACAAGGCTGAATACGTACCTCTGGTGCCTTGCCAAGGTGTTGCGAAAGGACAATCATGTTGATGAGAGTCTCGGGGTTATTGCTGTCCTGTATGGAGAAAAATTGCAAGCAATCTTGGTTTGACTCGAGAGTTATGTCAGTCTTTATCTTTTTAGGTAAATATTATCACGGAGTAAACTTTAATAACTTGCTCAGTATTTACTGACTGGTTTCATTTTTATTTGCAAAATGGTTAATACAACTGAATAAAAACAGGAAATCTTGTGGTAAATGAACAGTATGGACATAATAATGTCCAAGCATCCATCAAAATAAGTTTGAAAGAATGATCACATGCTGACATAATGATGCCATATTAGTACCACAAACATAGCTATTATAATAATTACTTCATTAGCAGCACTTGCGTGGAATTAGTCTTAGGGCCGGGCGAGAAGAATTTGTGTGCAGTGACTGAATTATGATCATCAGGACTTTTATCACTTACTAACATTATCATTCCTATTATTAAATAACTCTTCAAAAATTTCTGTCATTCACATGAAATTGAAAGGATGACCTTGTACTCCTTGCAACAGTTTGTTGTTGTTGATGTCGCAACAACCTGGAAATTATAACTTTCATCGAGGAAAGGGCTACAGTTGATAATTATCAACCACAAACATGATTTTCATCATGATTTTGAGTGCAAACCAATGGGAGTGCTGTGAGGTGATGACAACATCAGCTGAGGTAATTTCAACACGATGTTGCAACTAATATGGCTGTTGATTTTATTGAAACTACTGTATCATTTTATTTTTACAGGTTTAAAGGGAACGTATAGTTTTGGTTGAGACCTAATTTTAAGTTTCTAACATTTTTTGGTGAGATAATGAGAAACCTCCTATGCAATATGAAAGAGCATATAATTCTATGAGGAATTTAACGTTTATTTGATGAAAATTGGTTTTGAAATGGCTGAGATATCCAAAAAAGAGCGATTCTGATAAAGTGTGGGACCCACACTTTATTACGATCGCTTTGTTTTACTTTGTTTTTACGTGTTTCAGTCACTCCAAACCCGATTCTCATCAAATAAACTTTGAATTCCTCTTAAAATGGTATGCTCTGTACTATATCTTAAGTGTTTTCTTGGTATCTCGCAAAAAGTTAAAAGCCCAATTCTTATCTCCACCAATACTGTATCATCCCTTTAACTCTTTTCGTTTACAGAAAATTTGAACATGGCATGGAATAGCACCATAAACATGGATTGGAAGATCCCACTTATGAAGTTTTTGTGTCCCTTTTGCAACCCTGATGATTAGATTCCTTTCATAGGCTGGTATACTGTAGATGTAGGAAAGTCAGACCTTTCCTCAGAATGATAAAACAAGAAACTTCTTTATGATGGACGGGTGACTAATACTTCAGATTTCCAATTAATTCATTCAGACTGTGAGAAAATCTGTTATTCTTAGTACAAAAGTGGTGCATATTCTCAGGTGGTATGGAATTAGTTTTTCATTTCATTTTTTTTTTTTAACAGCTCTCTGATGTGTATTACCATAAGATTTCATGCACAATGTTGGGAGACATTATTCTTCAACCATGCAAAATTTAATGATGTTTGCAAAAGAGCTATATGACTTTAAATGCCTACTAGCACGGGGCTAACATGGAGTGAGAAGACTAGTCCAAATAAGATAAATTTGAGAATCCCCTAGAAAATTCTGTACAGCTCTATTACTGATTTTATGTAAGCACATACACACCAAAGAATCTTGACTGGAGTCTACTGTTACCAATGAGTAGAAGCTTCAATGAATACATTCACTGACACATGGCTGATGTACACTAATCATGGCTTTCAAATGCCCATTGGTGGGCAGCTAATTTAATCTAACCACATATATTTCTCCACGCTAGCAAGGCTTCAAGGCCTAAACACTTTCTACTGTACAAGAGTCTGGACGAACCTTATTCATGGCCTCCTGCAGTACATCCTCTGCATCCTCCATCTTGTTCTGCTGCATGTAGGCCGAGGCCTGGCCATTGAGGAGGAGCGAGGTGGAGGAGTTCTTGTCTGCCAACTCCTGGAAGATGTAGAAGGCATCCTGGAGCTTTTCTCCACCCTGCCAACAAGAGAGGGCGACATTACACCATCAAGGGCAATGAAATATGAACATTTTGAGAAGAGGATATTACTGGCTTAACAAGTTTACATTAATTGACTTACTTGCATGTTTTCAGGAAAGACCCGAAAGTGTGTGACTTCCAACCCAGCAAATATTTAATGTGCTCCAGTACATTATGATCTAGGTCTGGCCCAAAGCACCTACTTTACAGCAGGGCTAGGACAGGGTCCTCTAGGCTACTGGAACCTCTCACATCCCAACAGTCATGAAATGCCTTTTTGATGCTGGGTCTTGTATGGATAAAGGTAAGAGCCCTCACTCAATTTCTCTAAAAACACAACCTTCAGAACACACCATCCAGTTCTTGCCAGAGTACACTCTCCCGAGCCAAGCATTTACCCTCAAATTCTCATGTAGCAAATCTATGACAAGCTAGATCCCTGTCAAAAAAACAAAACAAACAAGACAAAAACAACAAACTGAACAGATAATTCTACATTTAACTCATGTGCCACCTGTCACCTATCTATGTAATTTTAATGTAATTGTTCCACAAACAAAACCCACAGAAACAAGAAAGAAAAAACAACTTTACAAAGGAGACAGCTATGTTCCATTCAAACATTTTGTTCACGGAGTGTGAAGCTGTGAGAAAGCTTCGGCTGATGACCAGTGGTGCACAGGATGCATTTTTGAGCACTCACCACAGCTAGGTTGAACCAAGCCTGAGCCAGCTGAGTGAGGGTAGCATCATCATCCTTCTCTTGCATCTTCTTTACTTCTTTCCTGGGTACAGAAAAAAACAAACAAGTGAAAACACAGAGAGGTATTAAGCAGATAGATATGTATTCATTTGCCATTTATTTAACATTTATTCATCTATCTATCTTTAATAAAAAAAAACTTGCACACATGGTAACAAGAGAAAACACAAATACAAATTATGCAAAAACAAATACAAAAACTATGCAAGAGAATGAAATGATTGGTGTATACAAGCCATATGTGAATAGATATTTAAATAGGTAGGTAGATAGATAGATAGATAGATAATTAGACAGATAGATAGATAGATGAATAGATAGATTAATCAATAAATACAGAGAGAAATAGAGAGAGAGAAAATGACTTTTACATAACTTGATGCAGAAAACAAACAAGTGAACAGACAGCAAGATAAACAGACAGATAGGTATATAGAAAGTTTGAGAGAGAAACATGTGACAACAGAGTTTAGAAAAATAAAATCTATATCAGCAATTTATCCAGATACTGTAACTGTTTACTGATGCAATGCACAGCAATTGATGCTACAGACATGTTCCCATAAACAACCTGAGTGAATTATTATATAGATAATGACTGGCAGGGGAGGGAACATACCGAATGTTCCACCCTCAGGGTTTGAAATGCTATTGAGGGAGGTTTTAAGTCCCGAGACGAAGTCGAAGGACTTATAGCCTTCCGAAATAGCATTTCAAACCCTGAGGGTGGAACGTTTGGTACATGTTCCCGACAACAAAAGTCATCATCTGTTATACATGTTTTCCCATGGGAGAACATTACAAGAATGTTCACCCACGGGCGAACATAGCGAATGTACCTCCATCACAAGACTGTGTTTAGCCAATCACTAACCGGTATTTGACTAACCCATTTAATATAACAGAATATGGCAACCATTATCCATTCAATTCCAGTTGTACAAGACATGTGCAGCACAAAAACATTTGAAAAATACATACACACTTACTTTGCCAAATCTGCCCCTCATTAAGGCCATATACAATGCTAATTTCACCAGATGCATATAGCATAAACTCAACGGCAAAATACATGTACTGGTACTCACTTTGCCAAATCCACCTTGTCCAGAGATAAATAGCACTGTACAGACATAGCGATACTGTGGATTGAAAATACAGAGTGAGGCGTCTCAGACAGAGGTGAACTAAAGAAAAAAGCCTGGTGTGATGCAAACTGACTCCGACCATGCTTGATGAAGATATTGTACATAGTGTAGGTATACTAGTTGGCATGCATTGATAATCCTAATTGCGACCTGCAAGATTTATCCGGTTGATAGTGGGATAATAACATAATTTGCATCAAATCTTTCATCAATCTGCCAACTAGTTCTGGGATAGAACATCAAAATTTCCATGATTTCTCTCTATCAGGTTTTGAGGTTTTACTGCACCTACCAGCCTACAAAAAAGAAAACACTGAATACCAGTCATTAATAAATGTAGTACTGAGTAGCTTAAAAAAAAAAAAAAAAAAAAAAAAAAATTACACTGTAATATGATTGCAACCTATGAGTTGTCTTACTATTTGACAGTTCACTTGTTCCTTGCATAATGAAGGTAAGGCAAACTACCTTCTAATGCTGCTGTTTACAATAAAATAGAAAAGAAGACGAAATGTAACTTTAATGAGAATGTCTCACTTGGTAACAGGTGAATAAGATAGAGATTTGATCAGGTTATTTGAAATGATTATGGCAATAGGAAACATGTGGCATGATGGCCTACAAATTTGCATACATGTCCACTTACCATTCTAATGACTCTGACTGCCGTAAACACCTCAGAGCGGAGTCAAAGTTCTGAGGAGAGAGTGGAAATATCAAGACATACAATCACAGGTAATGTTTGGTGTGTCTCCATATATATCAGTGACATTTAATTGACTTTCCTGAAGGAAATGATAGTCATAATAATAATGATTATGTTCATGTTCATCAGAATGACTTTTATTGCACAGGTTTGTTTCAAAATATCAGATGCCTTTTTAGTGAATGCATTAAAAATCTGCTAAAAAAACAATCATGGACAAAAATGTCTTGAAATTGTGTATTTCATTTTTGGGTCCTTACCAACTACTAACTACTAATATTTACTGCTTTCTTTATGTTTTTCTCCCTAAATATATATAAGTCTAAGAAGAAATTAGCACTGACATACATTACTGAAAGTTGGCATCCCTACTACAAACACTCACAAAAAGCAATCAAACATAAACAAGCAACCAAAGCAAGAAACAAAAACCTGAAATGCAACATAAGCAACACTTACTCAATGTGAATAGCTCAACTCAAAACATTATTATCTCTGTCACCATTATCCTAACCCCAACTTCTTTTTATCGGTCATTCATTCACAAATGCATGAATCGTCCAGATATTTTCTTTATATTGCTTGATCAGGACATGTCTGCAATGGTCACGACAAATTTACCTGTTCATGGTAGTAGATAGAGGCTGCCATGAGGAGGAATGTGTCGTTGCTGGCGTCGACGCTGCTGCTCATCTTGGAGTCCAGCTCAGCCACAAGCTTCTCTCTACACAGGAGTGTGAACAATTGAGACAATAATACTATCAGTGCTACTCCTGTAAAATACAAGGGCATCATTGTGATGTGAATCCCAATACTACATGCAAGAGATGCAATTTCAGACCTTGCCATACAAACTGCACATCCCATATTTTGTGCCATGATCAGTAATACATTTCTCACTCACACTTGCAAATCATACCGCAAGTATTGATGTGTATGGGACTGAGATTCATACTATCATCATGCAATCATGATGATCAGGGTTCCATAAAGCTTGAGTAAGGGCACAACTTACCATCGGGTTTCAATACAAAATTAATCATAATTGATTTCTTGATGCCTTATTTCCAGCTTCTCACAAAATTGTAATTTTCTTGCATAAATCTCTAAAAAAAGATATGCAAGGTAAATACCTGTGCCCACATCCTCCCTTAAAAAAAAAAAAAAAAAAAAATGATTTTATGAACAATTACCATGAAAGTGACAGACAGTATTTTGAGGGTACAATTACATTTCAATGTCACTGAAACAATTTCAGTATTTGGTAAGGAGGTTCTGTTGCTCAGATTCAACTTCTCCCTGACAAGGTTTGAGAGGATCGTTTGCTACTGTACGTCTACATGACTGAAACCTACAAAATTCACAAGTCATCGGACGGCAGTCTCTACTGTACCTCTTGTCTGGGTTGGCGAGGTAGTCTGCAAACATCCTAACAGCACTCAGCTCAGAGGAAGATGATTTGGACACCTCATCCAGCACAACGCCATAGCGACCCTTCACAAAGCAAACAAGCACACAGCAAAGAAAATAGAAATAAGTGAATAAATAAATATGTGTAGAACAACTACAGAATTGGTACACAAAATAATAATAATAATAATAATAATGATGATAATAATAATAATAATAATAATAATAATAATAATAATAATAATAATAATAATAATAATAATAATAATAATAATAATAATAATAAAACCATTCTTACTCCTCATAATGTCCTTACATTGTCTCAATCAACTGTACACTATACCTATCCAGCGACTATCTTAGAATATTCCCTTTGAATGTTTTGCGCTTATCTGTCATTGAACTGCTGTGAGTTCTACAGAAGTACAGAAAAAACAAATCTGCATGGTTATATATCTCTGTAAACTTTTTGCCATCAACACAGTAAAATGGCAGATGACAATGGTTTCTATGTTGTGATACTTCCAGACTGTGAAACTGATCAAGAAAGAACAGTGTAGAGGCATACAATGTGTTGATAAATGCACAATATCTCAGTTCTAGTATTGCACAGTCTTAAAAAACATTACAAAGCTCTGATTACTCTTACCCCTGCAGCATAGGCCCGGTACATGAAGACATCTCTGGTGAGAGCAAGCTCTGAGTTTGATGGCTGTCAAAAGCAATATCAACACATATTGGGTGAAGTTAGTACAATACTAAGATTTTTAGACGTTTCAATAAAACTTCTTCTCACCGGTAGAGCAAAGTCATGTTACTGTGGAGATATCAACATCAAACTGATACAGACACTTATGCAAAAATAATGACATGGTACACATACCAGTCAAATAGGTGATTTTCTTTTTCTTTTCCTTTTTCATGTTTATCAATGACAATGTGTACAGAAAAGTGTCAACACTGTACTGACAGTGTAAGCAGCAACCCATACAGCTTAGTTTGTAAGTTGACCATAACACCATCTGGACTCCAAAGTTTGACCGCTGGCTACATGTGTAGAAATCTATGCATGCTTTTGCGCACAGTCAAATTTTGACATCGGAGGTCGAACCTTGGTGCAGGTTTTCATACTGTCATTACTGTTATCAAGTGTACAGTTCCTGTTGGGCTGTATACCCTCCACTAGTAAAATTACAGAAATCAAAAAGTATTACACCACATCATCATCATCATGTAGTCCTGTCGATACTTCCGGTCGTTCCTTCTGGTTGTACATGATCCTACCTAAAACTTGGTGTACAGTACATGCGTGTGGGTGAACAGACTATACATCAGAAGAACTCTCTAATCTAATCATGCTAATCCCTAGCTGGATATACGCGATGTGGAGCAGTCTTCTTCTTCTTGTTCTTTTACTTCTTATTATCTCTGTGATTACAACTTCTAGTTGCAGTGTAATTAAATTTTTGTAGAAACGAGAATCAAGTTGACTACTAGACCTAAAAAAAGAGGAAATTTAAATAGAAATAGAATACATGATTGGACTGAAATTAGTACATTGACATTGGTACAGTCACTAGTAATATGTGTGTAAAATGGCCAATGGTAATGTCTTCTTCTGTTCTTTTTCGATCTTCTTCTTTTTATCCTCCTCCTCCTCCTCCTCCTCCTCTTATCATGCTTATTCCTTCTTCTTCTTTTCTTCTTCATTCAGCAATGAGGATTCTATGTGGGAAGGTCAAAATTGTGTTTTACCATTGACACCACATTGTTCACTCTATCCTGGCTCATGCATGACATTACAATATTTTAAATTTAAATTTACTAGAAGTTATAGAACCCTACTAGTGTCTACCCAGGCCTCGGCTCAGCTGCTCAGGGCCGGGCCCGGGCAGGGCAGGGCAAGGCGGGTCATGACGACATGTACATTCAGACTCACGATCAGACATGTTACTGACTTGGCTTACATTTAGCTCTATTAAGTTAGTACTAAATTTAGCTGGCTATTTTGATAAAGGCAGACAGAAAGTATTTGCTTTGCTACATGTGCATGAAGAACAAATGAAGGCCTTGCCGACGTGGCCAATTATTTACTCACACCAAATCTAGTAGATGGGACAACGATAAACAAAGCCTACGGCTACGGCCTACTTGCGCTAACAAACCGACTTACTTTTAGCTTCTGTGCTTCATTGATACACTGTTGGAAATTCCCAATGTAAAATGAGTTCCGAATTTCGAACAATTCGTCCACATCGTCTTGCTTAGGGGGCATATTTGTGTTCTAAACGGGTCAGGTCCTACAGGTTTTCTTCCACTGTCAATACAGATACAGTTACACCGGCTTCGTTTCGCGACTATGGGCTCGACTGCTTCATATGCGACACGTCACATCTGCCACCGACTGTGTGCATGTACCACTACACTAGCACTCGCATTACACGTGTGTCCACCAACACCTAAGCAAGTGTATCACTCATTACACTAGGAAGGGACGCTTATCTATGCCAAAGGCAAATAATGAAAGCCAAAATGATTTTTTTTTTCGTTCATTTATGTATTATTTTTCATTGAGTTTTTGCCTGCCTGTTATGTTGCTCCCGAGTCGTACTTTGTACATGTAGGAGAGTGGTTTATGCATGTATTACCGGATTTATTTTAGTGTATTATTTTTTGTTGCCCTGAATTCCGTAGGCGTAGGACTAATCAGAGGATGAAATTTCGAACAAAAATTACACCATCATGTATGTCAGTTTTTAATTGTTGTTTCTAAACAGTCAGTGTGAACAACCGTTACGGAATTTAAAGAATGAACAGACATATTGTATTCTCCCCATCTCTCCCTCTCTCTTTTCTGCTTAATCTTTCTTTCTCTTTTTTTTTTCCTTTTTTTTTTTTTGCTTGCTACATTTTGCGGGGTTCTAGTCGATTTTGAGAATCATCAATTTAACTAGGGGCCTATATTGAGAAGTTTGAACTAAAAAAAAAATCAAGTCGCTTCACTCTTCTTTTTCATTTTGTTTATTTTTGTTGCTCTTTGTAGGTGCAAGAAATTACCTTAAAAAACAACCACACCAAAACAAAAAAGGGGAAACACATTCAGTGTCCTTTTCAAAGATCTTTTCAGATACAAGGACCATGATCAAAAGGGCTTTCTAGCACAGAATTAATTTGTGATTGTCCAAACCCCATTAGTCAGGCTTTAGTTTATGAATGAGCAATGAAACTAGGACAAGCCAAACAGCATAATATACAAGTTGTGAACAGCGAGTAGAGCCTAAAAGTATAAAATACTACTCCGATGAAATGGATTCGGCTTTCATTTTTGTAATAACGTAAATAATTTACTAACACTGAGGCGACCACCGGTATTTCAATCTTTTAGATTATACAACAAAAGCACAGCTCTCAGCTTTGAGGTCACCTCACCGATGGATTATCATATTTCGTTAATGCGTGCGTGTGTGTGTGTGTGTGTGTGTGCGTGTGTGTGTGTGTGTGTGTGTGTGTTGTGTGTGTGTGCGTGTGTATGTGTTTTCCTCGGAGAATTCTTTTTTGTGTCTTTATTTTTTAGGTCACTTTCTATTAGTCACGTTTTCAAAAGTGGGGCGGGGCACTTCCGGGTTTCATGAGCTAACAAGCAAAACAAAAAGGTCTTCAGCGCAAAAACAAAGCCGTACCGCTCTCACGCTCACAGTTCAACGTTTCTATGTGTGTGTGTGTGAGGGGGGGGGGGGTGGGGGTCAAAGTGGTGACACCTTATGTATTCCTTTGAATGGTGCAAAATAAAGTGGGGTCCTGAGCCCCCCTCCCCCCATTCCGCCAGCCATGTTAATCACCCGTGATTTACGAGTGTAACCTGTGCTTGTCAGTGATGGTGTGTGCGATATAGTGTTCGTGAATGTGTGTGTGTGTGTGTGTGTGTGTGTGTGTGTGTGTCTTTCTCTTTTCGAAGTAAACCGATTGGCTTTAAAATATTATTATCTGTGTGTGTGTATGATGGGTTATGTGTATGTGTGCATATGCAAGTCTTTTTTTTTGTGACAAGAGTACGAAGGAATAATTATAACTTTTTGTTCTATTATGTTTACTAACTGTAAGTATTGCTTTTACTAAGTATAAATCTGAATACATTATTGCTGCTGAGCGAGATGAGACTATAAGCAAAATTTTCAGAAGTTTGTATTTGTTATCGATTTGTATAAGACAGTTACTTTGTTGTTGTTTTTTGTGAGCTTGTATTTGAGTACCCACTTACAACAACAACAAAAACAAAACATATTATTGCTTTATTGTGTTGATAAGATTTTGTAATTGTCCCACAGGGTATTATTTACATAATCATAGTATTTTACCGAATTATGTTATCATTTTAAGCATTAACCCGTTCCATGCTGAATTCTAAAATTCCCCTAGACAGGCCACCAGGTTCCCATAGGGAATGGGTTAATTGAATTGATCAACAACAACAAAAATACTTTTAAAAAAGTACATGAAGAGGGGGAGGAGAAGGGGCAAGGGGCAAGGGAGGAAGAGGAGGAGATAGAGTAAGGATCGAGAGGTATCTATAGGAAGAGTTTCTGGGGTTGGTGTGCTTGTTGGTTCATGTACAACATAATATACTTTCATTCCTTTGTAATTTTGTTGTAATAGGCCTACTGTTTTCATTTCATCATTCCGTTCCTTATCAATTATATTTCATTTTAATGCCATGTGCTTCGATATTTTTGGCATTTGATTTCTACTTCTATACTGAGTGTAAATAATACGCAGAAAAGGAAATAATTATTTTCTTTATTGGGATCAAATAATGCAACTTTGTTTGATCAAGTGTACAGTTATACCAGTTTGAAAGACTGTCTAAGGTTATTATTTTTTGGGGTGCTGTTCGTTATTCCGAAGGTTCGATATTCCGAAGGTTCGTTATTCCGAAGGTTCGTTATCCGAAACACACAAATTCCCTATACCTAGAGGTTCGTTAATCCGAAAATGAAAAAGGGTTCGTTAATCCGAACATTTGTGGCGTTATTCCGAAGGTTCGTTATTCCGAAGATTTGTTCATCCAAAAATAAAATTCGAAAAAACGAACCTTCGGAATAACGAATCTTCGGACTGAAGAGCCTTCGGAATAACGAACCTCCGGAATAACGAGCTGTAACCTATTTTTGAAGGGTTGGTCTATAGTTTCGGTTGAGATGGGGTTTCAGGTTTCCAGCTGTTTTTTTTTTTTATGATTTGTTTCTTTTTTAGATAATGAGAAACTACATATAAATATGAAAGAGTATTTAATTCTAAGAGGAATTCAAAGTTTATTTGATGAAAATTGGTTTTTAAATGGCTGAGATATCAAAAACAAAGCGATCCTAATTAAAGATGGGCCCACCTTCAATAGGATCGCTTGTTTTACTTTGTTTTTTGGATATCTCAGCTATTTCAAAACTGATTTTCGTCAAATAAACTTTGAATTCCTCTTGAAATTGTGTGCCCTTTAACATTTTTATAACGTTGTTTTTAAGTATCTCGCGAAAAAAAAAAGTTAAAAGCTGAATTCTTATCTCAACCAATACTATACCATCCCTTTGATGGAATTAAAGACATACCATCGGAATAAAAGTGTGTATATCTGGGTTTGTGAGTTGGGGTCATCCCACAAGACCGACATCCACGAATCATGCAGCCCACAAGTTCAACATTGAAAAGAGTCATACAGCTCACGAGTCATACAGCCAAAGAGTTCTACACTATATAGGTAAAAAAAAGCCCACGAATTCGACAGTTACAACACGACTCGTGTTGGGCTGTTGGACGACTGGGCTGTATGACTCGTGAGTCGTGAACTGTATAACTCGTAGGCATGACTCATGAGCTCTATGACTCGTGGGCTGTATGACTCCTGGGTGTCGGTCTCGTGACGTGCACCCGTGTGAGTTTGTTGAGCCGGTCTATTTTGTTGTCTAAGCAACTCTTTAGTTTAGTTTTGTTTAATTTTGTTTTTGATGGCTCGATATAATTTTGCTTCCATAGATGACAATATGTTACTAGTATTTCAATAGTGGGGAAAACAACAATAATGAGACAGGAACTCATTCCAGCTATTGATAAGCATTTACTATGTCACGCCAACTGTGCATGAATGAAAAGATCATAAACAGCAGCGATCTCGAAGTATAATTAAAGGGAGATTCATATAAAGATGCAACGGAATGTCAAATCCACCAACCACCAAAAGAAAAAGAAGAAAGGAAGAAATATATTGAATATCTTATGTGGCAAATCCACTGAAAGCAAGGACATGAAATAAGAAACGACACAAACAAAGACAAAAAAAAAATTGCCGCCCCTTTCCAATCTCTATGTGTTACATTTGCAAAGGAAAATAAAGTACCAATCTTGATAACATGCTACTTTGCAAAGTGAATAATTCTGTACATGCTATAATAAGATAAATTTTGAGCACTGAAATATGTGTAAAGCTTATTTTGCTTTGTTCTTTGTTGCACGATAATCATTAGACACATCTGCCTCGCCATTCCTTTTTTAATTAAGTTTTTGCTGTTATTTTGTTAAGTTATTTTTTTCGAATGTGAAAAAAAAATGTAACAACACTGCAAATCAGATGACGCACCCCTATATCTACCAATCATGTTGTCCGTAATTATTTCAGGATAATAGTGCTGAAAATATTAAATGGAAATCGCTCATCGATTTTATTAATGTTTACTCTCTGATCGCGGGAAAGAGTCCGTACATCGCAAAAGCAATGACACTGTGTCTTTCTTCATATTCTGATGTCATTTCTTATTTTGAAAACCGAATTTCATTGTAGTTGGGTGGCTATTGTTAGTTTTAAGTCCATTTGTATCTATTTTACTGGTGAAGTGTTAATTAGTGAGAGAAAATGATTAAAGATAATACAATATTGAAGAATCTTTGAAAACTTATACTATCCTGAATCCATATGGACTGAACGTCTTATCACCGGGGTGTTATCAAAGAACGGGAGGGTCAATACTTGTGGCCTTCCACCACCCTATACACACCCACATCAATCCTTTAGCCTTTTCTATCCCTTCCGAGTAATATTCTTTTAGTGTCTTTTTTGTTCAATCAAGTGTATTTCAGCTGGAATCGTTTACAACAGTGATAAAGTTAACCCTGTTCCTTTATGGCTGGTGATGAATATGTCCCACGAAGATATGATATGGTGTGGTTGATTTTTTTTTTCATTGATAATGAACATTGTATAGTTTGGTAGGAAAACAAAAGCCACGAGAGCTTTCGAAAGGTACACACATAACCTATCTTTATCTGTATGCCCGAATATCATTTAAGTCGTCGTAATTGAAAACAGACAGAAGGAAATTAAAACGAATGATATAAAAAGTCAACAAAAGTTATTTTCAGATCACTTGGGCCTATGCTTTAAAACTGATTTGCCTTGGATTTGATAATCGAACTCTCAAGTGAAGCTGGATTTTGTTAAATAAATCCTAGCATATCAATTCTCTCTCACCCTCTCTGAATTCTTTTCGATACCCTCAGCAGCTCGTGTTTGGATCGAACTGACATCTCTGGGGGGAAAGTACATCCAGGGAGGTGGAACTGGTACACCATAATAAGGAGATGAAAAGCTAGATAGTGTTTTCTCGCTCTACATCAATCAACGTGATGGGCTTGCGTTGCGACAAAGGGAAACCAACAAAGTGCTAGCTATCGTTTACTTGCATTATTTGTTATGGGTGCTTTCAAAACATGAAAATACCCCCATTCATCGCGTTCCGAATCTCTCGACGCTTTAGTTCATTTAGTGCTACACGTCCACTCCCCCGCCAGTAACCTATTGATCGCCATATGAATAGTTCAAGAAGAAGAGCGCGCGCACTTACCCGTACGGATCGGAGCCCATTCATAGCTACCGGGGAAACCAACCACGCTCCTCTACTACCACCTGTATGTAGTCTTACCATCAATCTTTGATCTGTAATCAATCTCCACCAAAGATAACAAACTTTGCCACACCACATCGCTGTTATGCAGATATATACCTGCCACCTTTGATGACATGTTTTAGTGGGTTAGAAGAGCAGGTAAGTACTTGCTGATTTTGCTTACACAGTTTGAAGATATTTTGTTGAGGTACTTTTCTTTCTTTTTTTTTGAACCAGGCAGCTGCCAGATTACAGTTGGATATGCACCTGCTCCGCTGGTGGCGGTTGGCACAAGACCCTCCCCACACTTCCCCCGAAGTGCACTATGCTGGAGTCGCTCAAATGCCGCTGCAGCGGGTATATGGTGGATCGTTTCGACCCGTCGACCGTCCAGGCCAGCGTTTATTAAGTCCAATCCCTTGGCCCATAGCTCAACTTTTGACCAGCGTTGTCACAAACAATCTTACTGACCCTTGAGTGTTGGCTCTGCCTATATATTTGTGTGTACCCCAGTGACCCCCAGTGTTTCCCTTTCAATAGAAAACAAAGTAATTTGACTGACAAAAAGTCAAGACTCTTGAATACACTGGCTGGGCTTAGAAAAGAATTTGAGTCTGAAAATATTTGACTCGTCTGCGGTGAATGAACATGTGATCTATGAAATGTAATTCAGTGTCACATATTTTGACACCAGTTGAATGGATGTCTTCAGAATCAGTGATTTGTTGAAATAGATAGTGGTATGGTAGTGGTACTGGTGTTTAGAAACAGCCAAGAATGATGATAATCAAAGATTGTTTTTTGTTTCTTTCTTTTTTCCAGGAAAGGTTGATGTGAAAATCTCAATGTTAAGTTTGTTAAGTATAAATAACTACCTATAAACTGATTGTGACTGCAGTAGTTGATTAAAGGGGCAGTTAGAAAGTTTTTAATATAAATAGTGTTATTATTTTGCAACTATTGAAAATACAACAGTTGAACCAACATGTACCACTCTGTGCAAACGTACTGCACTTCATCAATATTTTCGTTTGCATGACATGAAGCTTTCGGTGACTAATAATTCTTAAAATTTTCTTGCATTGTTCACTTCCGAAATAGAACAGTGGACCTGAGGTTGAGATTGGAAAAGCTATATGATACGGCAGCAAAAGGAAACTGGTCGCTGAATGCTGCTCTTCAGGAAGCGACAAGATGGTTGGTGTATGTTAAAAGCTGAAGGCACAGATGAAGTACCAGGTAAGAAATCACAATGGTAAATAATAGAATGAACGAATGAAGGGGGATGATGTGTGCTGCTCCTCCTTTAATTTTTTTTTTGTTATTATAATAAAAGTATGTACTGTGGGAGGGATACCTTGATCCCTTGTCAGCCAATTATGTTTAAAAAGCCTTTTTGTGTGTTTGTTTGTTTGTCAGCCAATGAAAGCTGGAGGTTGCACGAGTAAGCAAGAAAATTTGCACCTAAGCTTTTATTTATTTATTTATTTATTTTTTGTTGTTGCTTGTCAGCCAATAAACCCCAGAAGCTGAAGCGGTATGAGAAAATTCATCCTAAGGCCTTTAGACCAATATATCATTTAAAAGGTATTATTTTGTACTTTATGACAGAGACCGTACTTCAAAATCTTCAAAAATGGACTTATCGGTTTTTGCAAACAAACTCTTCATATATTATACAATTGATTTACTCTGTCAAGAGTGTCACCCGTTATTCAGGGCAATTGAAAAAAATACATGATAAAACAAACTGAGAAGTGGGCATTATATGATTTCCTGCTCTAGGTAAACCAAAGACTCAGGTTTGAGGATGAATCATCTATGCTCTGGATGATTGTACTTGAACGTATTAAGATACGTTTAGATGTATTTGAATGTATTTTGACCTATAAACAGAGAGAAAAAGTAATTTTCCACTCGTGTCTTTTTGAGCTTCATTCTCTTTCTCTCTCACACACACATACAATCATTTTCTCCCTTTTCTTCTCTATTACTCTCTATCTGCCTACATATCTTATCTATTTCTTTGCTCATCTCTAATTCAGATCTATTTTTCATAACCTCTTACTTATAGAGATGGCAGGCCTATAGTTTAGGGTGAGATGGGGATAGGTTTTAACTTTTTGCGAGATCATTTTGAACCATGTGTATTGTATATGAAATATTAAAGCGTGTGCAATCTAAGGGGAGTTGAAAGTCTGTTTGGTAAAAATTGGTTTTGAAATGGCCGAGATATTCTACTATACAGAGCAAAACAAAGTGGTCCTAGTAAAAGGGTGGAATATACTAGAATATCTCAGCCATTTCAAAACCGATTTTTATCAAATAAACGTTCAACCCCTCTTAGATTGTGTAATATGCTCTTTAATATTTCATGTTAGTAATTTCTAATTATCTGGCAAAAAGTTAAATTCTGGTTCCCCATCTCAAACAAAACCATACCATCCCTTTATTCATTTCAACTTTAAAAGATGTCTTGTACTGAATAATGAGAGATACATATAAAAATGATTTGTAATACAGAAATAGTATATAATAGAAAATAAGAATGTGACATTTACATCGTAATATATAAGTTTACAGTCAAGGCAGTATGGTAGAATATTTTGAAATGAGCTGTAATATAAACAACCCTCAGTTTGGCATACTGTATACGCTATAATTTTCGTGTACATAAATTTTCGCAAATTGCCGCTGTCACACATTTTCGTGAGTGGTTAAATTCGCGATTGGGGGACCAGAGAAAATATGAAGTGGCAAAGAAAGTGTGAATTTTCAACTTACTAGCAAATAAGAATGATACTAGTTATACGCTGCATGAAAAAAACTTACCAAACTCTCCGAACTAGTAAGTTAGAATTCAACATATTTGAATCGCGCTAACCTTAGATTTGTGACGAGTGGTCCCCGTGCGATGATGGATTGGCTCTCTAACTACGTTACACTATTCGTAAGTAGACATGGACGTGCTATAATAATGTACGTAAACAAGCTTAGCCAGTATGGTCTGTTCGGAAAGCAGTGACATGGTATACTAGTACTGAAATGTTCGTATCATCAAGGCAAGGGATTCATTTTGGAAGGTAATATTTTCGCGTGTTGTTAATTTCGCGAATAGCTCCCGACTCACGAAATTCACGAAAATAAAACCCCCGCGAAATATATAGCATATACGGTAGTTGTTATGGTAACTCATTAGTTAAAAGGCTGTTACTGGTATATCAAATGATGCTATAAGTAAGTGGAATAGTTTGTAACTTTTAGTTGATTAATTCGCCTAGTGACATTGGTGAAATCATTGTCTCATTTAGAGTTGCATCCGGTCTGTGGAATGTATCAATCTAATTAAGCCATTAAGATGATAACGTTTCCCCTGATCACTCAGTCTGTATTGAACTTGCCGGCATGTGTTGTCAAAAGAATATCGTCACTTTAGAATGCAGTGTGTTCATGCTCATCACGCCTTTGCTTGTGCATGCTGTTGCCATAGAAACTTACTCTTCTTTTTTGGCCCACGACAGATCAATTCTAGCATCAGAGTAAAGTGACTCAACCTCTACACAGAAAGAACAAGGTGTATTTTTGGTATTCAAAGAAAAGAAGTTGCTTGAATTGCCAACAAAACCACAATTGATACAGGAAGAGCAATTTGCTTGCCATGCAGATGTTATGTATCCATGGTAATGCAATAGAATGTTCTTTAGATTCAAGTGGAGTAGAACATGACCAAGTAGAAAGCTGCAAGAATGATATGACTCCTGCATTGTTTTTGAGAGATGGCTATTTAAATGTATGTTGCCAATATGTGGCTTTATTTTGCTATCATGTGAAAAGTCCTCTTGTAACATTTTTGGAGAAGGAAATTGCTGGAAAATCCAGCATTTTATTGAATTAATGATGTGGAGTTTTCCAGGAACACATTAATATGAACTGATCTGTGATCTGAAGAAAAAAAGAAATTAAAGTTAAGTAATAATATTGTCACTTAAAAGTGTCGAATATCTCCAGTATATGTCATCATCATCATGATTCATCATCAATCATATCATTGGTTTTTTCTTTTGTACATAAACTGAAATTCATGCATGAAGTATGATGCATAGATAAATTTTGTTAATTGTCTTCGGCATTTTTTTTTTCATAGAAACCATGATCACACAGCAAGCCCAGACAGAAAATATTTTGTGGATTTAATAAAAGAGCTTTGTAGCTGCTTGATTAACATCTTTTTTCTTTTATAATAGCCAGGCACTTTGTCAATGAAATGATCAAGGTACAATTTGTTGACTCTTTGATATGGTAAAGCTTAAAATAAATTCACTCTACCATGACATGCTCAGTGAAGTATTCATTGCTTGATTGCTACTCATGTCTTTCAAAAAAAAAAATCCACAACCACATACAGTGACTTGTTTGCATAGCAGTCTGATCATTGAATTCAGAGACAGGTTGTAGATTGCCTGGGGCAGTGTGTACCATTTAATCATTTCTGCAGCCAGGCATGGAGATATATTTGCCTTCCTTGTCTTGATCGTGTCATCTTTTTGTCTTAGATTATGTAACCAGCAGTCTTTGCACTTGCGGTGTAACTGATATGTTTGGCTGCTGAACAATGATTGTGCTGCCATACTGTTGAGGAGAGAATGCTGTGTTTCTGGAGAATCTGGCTTGTAATTTTTTCTTTTCTTTCATTTTCTTCTTTGCAATTCATTTTTTGACAAGCATGCCAAAGTTCTGATGTTACAAGCTAGTTACATGTGAAACTGAGTTTAGATATTTGGAGAGAATCTACAGTGTTTTAATTCAGATGGTAAGTAATCAAGATTAAGCATTGGATTTGTTTTCCAGTATCTGGAATGGGCAATTGCAGGACACCGTCATACCAGGAACCATTAGGCATATTTCAAGAATAGATCGTTTTAACCCGTAGAGGACAGGCTGATTTTGCTACAACACACATTTTCTATTATAGACACCTGCCAGAGTATACTCAGGACTAGTCTTCAATGGGTTAAGTGCTTAGGGTGGGATTTCACGGAGCACGCGAACGATTTGCGAAGGACGCGAATGACAAAATCCAACATTCGGAAAAGTTTTTCTCTGAATGTTTTCCGACAATGAAGCCGAAAACTATTCTTGCGCAATTTGTGCGAAGTTTCCACGACGTATGTGCGAATGTCGTGTGTATCATTGCTAAAGTACAGCATGTTACGTACACGAAGAACACGCGACGGAAATGCGAACAACGAAAAATTGTCAATAATCATGGGAGAAAATGTACCCAAGGAGAGGTGGAAGCTGTCTTGAGTTGAATTTTTTTCTTTCCTCTATTTCTCCTTTCTTTTTCTCTCATTTCTCTATCGTGTGCTTGCCTACATTTTTTTTTTTCCTAGGACATATCTCCACTAGTAAAGCCTTTGATCTTTTTTTTTTGCAGTTCCTCCAACACATAATCTCTACAGTTCAAATGAAATTTTACATACTTTTGATTAATTTTAAGTGTATTCTACAATTTTTTTTTTGTATATCAAACATTTCTTTCTCCTTGCTAGTCTTTGATTTCTTTTGTTACTATAGTTGTTAATAATTGTTTGATGTTTAGATGTATGTTACGATTTTTATTTGTAGAAAACGTATAGGTCATACATCCCCCAAACATGCGCTAAACGTTCGCAAGAATATCTCAAAAGGTACGCGAACAGTTTGCGATTACGTCGTAAAATGATCGGAAAAACTTCGCAGATTTCGCGTAACATACGTGAGACATTTTCCAAAGTTTCGGAGTCTGTTTGGGGTTTCACAAACATTTTGCGAACATCGCGCGTGTCTTGCGAAGGTCTTGCGCATATGACAAGGCTTTAAAGACACTTTCGAGAACAATATTCACTAGCAAATCACGACCAAGTGTGCGGAAAAGGTTCGCAAAAAAATTTCAAACTTTTTTTAAATTCTCGCCGAAGTAAAAACGACATTCGCGAACAATTGACGACGCTTCCGAACCCTCACGTTCATTTGGCGATCTTTTGCAGACTAAAATACGAATGCTGGATTTTGCCATTCGCGTCCTTCGCAAATCGTTCGCGTGCTCCCTGAAATCCCACCCTTACTCACATTGATGTGGGTGCAGTGATATGCGTTGTGTGTAGGTCTTTATGGGGTGATGTGACATGATCTAGTGATTTTTTTGTTTGTTTTCTTATTTAGTTTAACATCCCATGTTCCCTAAAGAATTTCCAGGGAGCTAGGGGTGCTGCTTAAGTGTCTTGTGACATTCCTAATAGCAAGACAAAGTCATCATTGGAATCAGAAGTTGATTGTCAACAGTTACTCAGGGGCAGATCCACGAATTCCATAAACGGGTGGGGGGGGGGGGTGCAAGAAATATTTCTGGTGGTACTTCTGTGTTTCATTTCTTTTTTTTTTCTTTTTTTTTCTTATGTTTTAACAAAAATAAAGGTGGATGCACCCAGTGCACCCCCCCCCCCCTCCTGCTACTGGTTGCTCTATATTTTACCCATTACTTCTAGAGTGTGGTAATTCCCATAATGTTTCTTGACAGTAAAAAAAAAAGAGCTTCAAGTTAAAGAAGGACAGTATTCCTAGAGAAGGCCATTTTGTACTTTCCTCTGCCTTGCACAGTCACCATTTATGAATCAGTGATTGAGTGAGTCTATGTCCAATGAAATGACTTCCATCTGAGCCATATGCACCACAAAGTCAAAACAGGGGGAAACTTTATTTTGGAACAAATTCTGATATGTTGATTTAAACAAAAAAATTAAAAAAGGATTTGCAGGGTTTAAATTTTTTGTCAGAAAAATCCCTGCAGAATATATCCTTGTGCAACATAACTTCATTTTCCATACATTCACAAACTTGGCAGTTACTTGTTCTCGTAGTTCAACATTTTCTCATGACCTCTCATTATATTTTGATGTTGTACCCACATGAGCAAATTGTGCCATTTCAACAGAGCTATGTAACTTGGAATAATGGAGAAACACTTCCTTGAATGGAATGGGCCATGACACACAAAGTAGGTGCCTTTATTCTCTCTGAGAACTCTGTAAGTCCATTGGGTGCGTGTGTGTACATGGCATCGCCATGGATACATCACATCTCCACGGAGATAGATGACACATGGCAAGTAGATGGTCTTGTTCAAGGCAATGTCCAAACAAAAAGCTCCATTGTAAGTTTGTGATCCGACAATGTATAATTGTTCGCAGTCACAGTTCTAATATCATACTGTCATTTGAGTAAATATATGTGATAATTGTTCCCGAATGATCCATGTGAGTAGATTTGCTTCTATTTCAGAAACAAAGATGAGATATTGCTTCTCATTACACCCAGGCAGTAAGGCTTCCCTGTGGTATTCAAAGAAAGTCATTATTTGCATCTTGATGCCTGAATTGCAAACTTTTGAGAAATAAAATTCTCAATCAGGATGAGTAATTGGAGTCTCAAAATAATTTTACAGTTATGATTTGTTCTCACTTCAATGAGTTGGGACATAGACTGCATGAGACGGTTTTCATATAGCATGTTTTGTGACATGCAGATGGGTACACTGTGGCATGATAGAAGGTCAACAAAACAGGTAATGCTGACTCATGCATGTTAAGTATGAAAACTCTTTTTTGAAGTGTGTGCTTCTCTGACTTCAGTGTGTTTACATTCAAGGCCTGAAAGTCTGTGATATTAACCCGTTGAGGACGGTTTGATTTTGCTACAACACGCATTTCCCATAGTCACCTGCCCGAGTATACTCGGGACTCGTCCTCAACGGGTTAAAAGCTAATAAATAAAATCTTCACTAAGTTTTTTTTAACCTCTGCTAAGGAAGTGGATTTGAATGAAACTTGCAGGAAAAATTGATAATGACTCAACTAACAGATGATTAAATTGTGGGATTGATCTGGGAATTTTTATGGATTTTTGGAGGATTTTTTTTGTCTTTTGAACATGGAAGTTCAAGCTGCGTGTATTTTATGTTGCATACATGCTCTAAAGTGCATGCCACACAGCTAGAAGCTGATGTTGTAAACAAAAAGCTTCTATTGAGAAATTGGGGGATTTTCAGCATGTGTGTATAGGTGGAAATGAGCTGCTTGGCCGAGATTTGCGCTCTCAGAGTAATTTTCCAGCTTTTCTTCTAATTTATGCCTTGTTTATAGATATCTTTTTCTTTTGTCATTGATTCAGATTGATTCATGAGGCGACAAAGGTCATGTCTCATCCTGAGGCCATGGAAGTGATGACCTCTGCGTCAGGGGTCGACGACCCAGGTCAGGGAGATGGACAGCTGCTCTGTTGGGGCGGGGGCGAATTTGGACAGCACGGCCACGGTGGGAACGATGAGAACATCGGCTCGGAGGGCGCCCTTGTAGACCAGGTCGAGAAAGTTGTGGGTCCGCATCGCATCAAGCACGTGGCCTGTGGGGCAAGTCATACAGCCGTAGTTACCGGTGAGAACCAACAAGGCATTTATATTTTGGGGACAGTGGCATCATCACTTTTCTACCACCTGTTTAGGAATGAAAAATTAGAGAGTTTGTTAACACAATCTGCAGAGCTGCTAAAATTTTTAGTTTAGTAACTCTCTAGCAAGAATTTGATTCTGGATTTTTCTCTGTAGGTGGAACTAGAATGATGGACTCCAAATCATATGACAATATTTATCTGATGTAATTCCAGAAAGTATAGAACCTGTGATCATCAAATGTTGATTATTCCAGCATGCATGTGAATGTGCCTGCAATCATTTCAATGTCTTTATCATTATCAATTTTCGCTCCCTCCTCACTTTCTAAACTTGTAAAATTTGATTATCTGCATCCTGCTGTATTCATAGCAGGATAAGAGATTATTATATAGTTGACATGAAGATATTAGTTCTTGGAAAAGTTATATGCGAAAGTAATTTCTCCTCAAATGAAAGGGCAGTGTATGAAGATATTTCATTTTGGCACATATTAAGCATGTTTATGGATATTTGATACTGCCTTCATACTAGACTAATCTTCTTATTATTAGTATCTTTAGTTAGTTTACCTGAGCATCTCGGGTTAATCTCGGTAATGATACTGACTTTTAAACTGAAATCTTGGAGCAGTATAGCAGAGAATTGATGATTGATATAAAGACCCAGCTCTGTATATTATTTACACAACAAACATATGGCTGCATATAATACAGAAAAAAAAAAAAGATAAATGTGTGGCAGATAGAAAGAGCAAATGACAAATTCTGGAGATTTTGTATTTATCATAATTATTAATATACATTAGTGTATACCTTTTGTTGATAAAAACATGTTTTGAATATATTTCTCCTACAGATCACAGCTCCTGCATAATAATACCACAACAGTTATATGCATCACTGTTCCATTTGAGAGATAAGATGACATACAATGAATACTGTTTACACTCCTGTTTGGCAGTTTCCCCGGCAAACATATTTTGATCATTATTTATATGTATCACCCAAAATTGACGTAGTTGTGAGATTCCTATGGGTTAGTTTACTGTTTTGCCGAAGATGTCAAGGTGCGTCATTGTCCATATCAAAGCCTACCATCTCAGTCGTCAGCAATGCTGAATGAGGAATTCATTGATTTCTTCTTGGCATGAATAAAGGGAAGTGATCCCCCGTGATTGACAGATCTTTATCTCTGTGCATTCGAGTGAGTGATGTATGGGAAGAGGAGTATTATACCCCAATCAATGCATACAGCTGCTTCAAACTCAAATCAATATATGATGTCCAGAGAGTGCTTGGCATGGAGTAATCTTTGCTGGAACCATGTGACCCCTTGGTCTTGCTTGTGTCACCAGTGTCATAGAGTAGAATATCATACTCACAATATCCTTCACTCTAAAAAATGAAATGTTAAATCAGCGTTTTGATTGCTGTCACTCCTCCAGCCTTCTTGCGAATATTACATTTATCACTCAAAATGTTAGATTTACCATTTCTGAAGTGATAGTTCAACATTTTTAATCTTAAATTCAACATTTTAAGTGTTGACTTTGATATTTAACTCTTTATGTGCCATGATGGAAACCCCCTGTGTGTGCCACGTTATTCTAAGACAGGAAGGTAGTCATGCTCTGAGAAAGAATTCTGTTTTTCCGATTTGGATAACTCCTACAAATTTATGTTAAGACGGGCATACTAGTAGGCAAAGTTAAAGTGGAATGCCAAGCTTTGTTTTGATACAAATTGTATGACGAATCTATTTTCAATTTTTCTTTTGAATGACCAGTTGCTACATTACTGTAAAGGCATGACTTTTGCACATAAAACCGTGACAAAAACTTAGAATGTACGAGCAAATCTAGTTGGGAACGCCGCTTGATAGTCAATCACCACATAGAATGCAAGCCGTATATGAGAGGCACAAAAGCACGAGAGACGCTTTCATTGTGCCGCGGGATTAGCGGTGATTAGTGATTTATCGATCGGTTTTGGCGGCTTTGTTTGTTGAGCAGAATATGCGAAGTTGGCCCGCCGTCGACTGAGTCGGACGTGCGAACGTGGCACATAAAGAGTTAACAAAAGATTGGAGGAGTGACACATTTAAAATGTTGATTTATCATTTCATTTTCCAGAGTGTTTGAATTGATGATGTCCTCCATTTCCCTTTTGAATGAGATGTAAATGATATGAAATATAGGAAGACAAGAATATATAATATTCCAAAGGTATGTCACTGTATATTTCTGTACATGAGACAGATCACTGTATGCATGGAAAGAACTGTGTTTATCAGATATCAATTTTATTATCTGCATTCATGCCAAGGTGGTGAAAAAAAGGAATAATATAGGTAATAACATACATTAATAATAATGCCAAGAAGATTCAGGACCACCATATCTGAATAACATTTGGATTGAATTGTTCACTTGCTTTTTTTCATTCTTTACTAAAATTTTGTTTACTGATCTAAAAATCATATTCATAGAGAAACAAAACCACATGAACAAGAAATTACAGCAGCTGGTATTCTTCTTACTCATACTGCTTGATTGTTTGTCTTAGTGGAAAGTATGGACACATGATATACATTATATTTGGAAAGTATTCAAAATGTGGGTTTTTTTTTTTTTTTAGTTTGTGGTAGAATGCACTTATGCAGTCATTACTTTATGATGAAAATTAATCTTTCTCTCCACTTTTCCTTCATCAGATAAAGATGAAATACTGACTTGGGGGAATGGCAACAGTGGACAGTGAGTCGAATTTTGGTCATGACATCAATTGATTATGTAATGGAAACTTGATACCAGCAAGATCGAACATTGTTTAGAAATACTGTATACGCCATATATTTCGCGAGTCTAAATTTTCGCGAATCGGGAATTCGCGACGATTTTGCGAGTGGTTAAATTTGCGATTGTGGAGTCCTATACTGAACGGAGATTTATGTACACGTATACGTCACATAACATCGAGAATAGAGTCAATATTTTCGTGTGTCTATAATTTCGCAAAGAGCACCCGACTCGCCAAATTCACGAAAATAAAAACCTCGCAAAATATTCGGCATATACAGTAAATGGTATTTCACTCTCTGTAATCAAGCAATAAGTGAATGAGAAGATCTCAGTAAACTTATAGTTTTTCCTTTTTACCCTTTCCTCAGTATAGCTTTAACACATTATTTACTATGCCTGCACTTCTCTTGCTGTAATTTCAGAAAAAGTTATAAAAAACTGCATCATTGATTGTAAAGGTAGCTACTAATTCTTATGTAAAAGTAGGCAGACCTTTGGGAAATTATATAATGGTAGACTCCTAAAGTAAATACTACAAGAAAAGTCATGTATAAGAACATAAATTGACTGATAGGACTCCTGTCATAAAAGTATACATAATTTAGATAATGCATCTAGAAAAATGATAGTATTGCTTGCTGAATGTTGCTCTTTTAGTGATATTTGCATTAAATCACGCATAATATGATTATGTTGTCTTTAATATATTGTATACTCTATATATTAAGCGAGTCTAATTTTTCGCGATTTTGGGAATCCCCAACAATTTTGCGAGTGGTTAAATCTGCCATCATGGAGTACGGTACTGAAAGGAAATATGTATGTGTGCATGTCACATTTATGCCACATTTTTATATTCATGAATATCATCCCACTCACGAAATTTGCGAAAAAAAAAAACCTTGTGAAATATTTGGCGTATACAGTAACAAGAGCATTGGAAAAAAATTAGAATCGAAGCACTGTGGTAGTTTAAAATCTGAATGTATAGATTATGTTTACATAAAGATCCCTTGTATACTTGTTTGCTTTAATGATATATGAATGTTGAGTACATGTATTAATGTTTTCATGGATTGATCCTTTTTGTTGTTGTTTGTTTTTTGGGGGAGTAGGGAGGTAATGGTACAGTATTGGTGGAGATGAGAATTGGGCTTTTAACTTTTTGCGAGATACCAAGAAAACACTTATGATGTAGTACAGAGCATACCATTTTAAGAGAAATTCAAAGTTTATTTGATGAAAATCGGGTTTGGAATGACAGAAACATCCAAAAACAAAGTAAAACAAAGCGAACGTAATAAAGTGTGAGTCCCACACTTTATGAGAATAACTCTTTTTTGGATTTCTCAGCCATTTCAAAACCAATTTTCATCAAATAGATGTTGAATTTCTCATAGAATTACATGCTCTTTCATATTTCATAAAAGGTTTCTCACTATCTCACCAAAAAATGTTAGAAACCTGAAATTAGGTCTCAACCAAAACTGTACGGTCCCTTTAAGCCTTCAAAATTGAATGCTTGTGATTAATCTATGTTTGTGTTTGTGTAGGCTGGGCTGTGGCGAGAAGGTGACACACACCACCCCTCAGAGGCTCAAGCTGGCCCAACATGACTCCGTGGTAGCGGGTGTGGTCTGCGGTAGCAGGCACACTGTGGTGTGGCTGGAGAACGGCCGCGCCTACAGCTGCGGCAACAACTTCTACGCCCAGCTCGGCTACGACTTCCGCATCAAGAACTACAAGGAAAACCAGGTGGGTGATGCGAGCCGGATCCAACGTTTCTAATTTTTCGGCGTGGTTTGCGATCTCAGCAGTCCAGTGCTTGATCATGAAATCCTCAGCACTTAGAATGGACTGCGACATTTGCATATAAATAGTTCACCAGTCCCTTTGCAATGGCAAATTGGTATATTACTGTATAAACTGTTATTTTTGTGAATTTCGTGAATCACAGTTGGATCGCGAATTTATCAACACACAAAAATGATGCTATACACTAGGGTATGTGCAATTACAATAGCGTCAGTGCCAATTCGCAAAACATCATCCCTCAAAAGTGTCTGTGAGCTTCTCATTCATGAAAATATCTGTATGCAAATATGATAGCTTATACAATACAAGGAGCAGAATGCTTTGCTCATACTCCAAATAAAAAAAGTAAATTCTGCATGCATAATATGTGGTCGAGAAATATCCAAGGAGCGTATCAGATGGCTTTCAATGCTCTTGTATTTACACACACATTTTTTTTCTTCAAATAATATTTCACTACTTCCATTCAAATAATACAAAAAATATTAATTCACCTTGGTATTACTCTACAACATAAGATAATTCTTTTAAGAATAACTGAAATAATTATACATTTTCATGTTTCAATATAACAAATGGAAATGGCAGTAGTACAGTAATTCTCGCTATCGCCAATGACGTAAAAAGTACCCGGATGTTGATTTAAGCATCATTTACGGTGCATTATGGGATAGTCCGGTAGCAAAGTCACTTCCGTTCGTACGGGCGTGATACGTGACTAATGCTATTTACACACACAACCGACCGCATTCTACGTGTACTTCCTGTTTTCTCGACTTGAATTACAGCTTTAATATGATTTGAAATTTCTCCATTCTTAAAAAATTGCTGTTAATGCGACTATTGGTTGTTGCTGCGAAGCTGCCATGTGTTGTTTGCACGACAATAAATGAAAAATATCTGCAGAAATAGGACCCTTACTGGCATGCGAGACGTGACGTGGCCGCGTGGGTGAAGTTTGCCGGTGACTTCACAGCGCAGTACGTGCACGCGCGACTTACTAGTAGTGGTAGTAGCATAGCACTATAGGTAGTAGGCCTAGTGCCTACGTACATTGTATGTACTGTATTTACTTGGAAGAAGTTGCTTCGGAGACAGATAAGTACGAGATCACTGTTCGTTCCCGATTGTGTTCACGACATTTCGACAGAGAACAAATAAAAAAAAAGATGGGCATTCAAAGATGGGCAGACGATATCCAGGTGGGTGAATATTTTCCAGCATATTTTCAGCGTATGCAGAGATGACTGATCTGTGATGTGCACATCGATCGCATGATCAAGCAGTACGCTGTACCGGCATGTGTTAGCTTATGCGCTGCGTGCAGTGCAGTGGTGCATGCTAATGCAAGGCCGGCCGCCGGCGGGGACTCGACTACAGTGTACAAGTATGACAGGCCTGGCCACTCGCTGGCTCGGGCGGTACAGCCGCCTACAGTAACTGTACTAGTATCCGTGGTCGGCGCGACGCTATAGGTAAGGTACACGTATGCGCACGCTAGCGTTGTGCAAATTATGCTCCGCGCCGGAAGTGCCCTTGCTACCAAGTGCACTAAATCTTGACGAAAAAGCCACATCCGGGTACTTTTTACGTCATTGGCGATAGCGAGAATTACCAAACAAAAAATGGAAGTACATAATATCTAAACTAAAACCTATCCCCAAACAACAACACCAACAACAATAATAACAACAACAACACACACACACACAAATACTACATACACAGAAGTATAGTATAAGATGAGAAAATGGACAAAGCATCCAATACTTATGTATTTCGCTGCAAAGATTTCAAAATCAGACGGGGAACACTTCTAAACAATGATTGGAGATGACGAGGCTGTTCAATGAATGCATGGCAGATACATTGTTTGACAAATATAGGGGCAGACACAACTTGCCCTATATAAGCATGCACAAATACAGGAATACTTGAAGATTAATGTTCAGTAACAATGCACTGCTTATCTTGTCATGTCTCGAGCGTTTAAGAGTGCTATAGCAAGTCAAGAGAGAAAAAAACCCAATAGTAGATAATTGATGTCTGAGTTTTCTATTCTTCCTCAAAAAATTATGCACTCATGAAATGAAAGAAGTGGATACTTTGATCCCATTCAGTATGGTAATTCAGACGTGTAATTACCACACTTATCTGATAAGACATTTTCTGCAAATCGATTGTATAGTCAATATGGTGAATGATCATAAAGAAAAAAGAAAAGGACTGTACTGTCAAGATGGAAAAATGAAATGAAAGCATGGCATAGTATATCTTGAAGGTTCAGCTGTGCTTTTGGTTGTAGTTTTAGTGTGATGGTGACATATATTTTCAGTTCAGCATATTTTTTCAAATTTGAAACTTAAACTGTATGATCAACTTGACGCCGGCGATTTACTGACTCATTTTGTGCCTCCCCAGAACTCTGAACAGTTAAGTAAATTCCACAACAGAACACCTGTAAATCTTAATAGTTGCATGTTCCACCAAAATTTTCCCACTTTGGGGGTACAGTACAAGTGCAAGAATGGCACATAGAGTTCCAATCATACAATTGATGTGAAGAGATAACAATCAATTTGGCAAAAATTATTTAAAGGATAATCATTCTACCTACAACTGTATACTAAATGAATCATAAAATCACCTCCTTCTGCTTACAATGGATATTCTAAAGAGTAATAGTTTGATAGTATTAGCTTGTAGAAGAATGTACATAAAATTTACGTGTGGAGTCATTAAATGCAGAAATATTAGCAGCGCACATCTGTGAAGTTTGAGGAATATCAGGTAATCCGCTCAAAAGTTATAAAATGTTGTAATTTTTTTTTTTGTAAGTTGGATCCAGATGAAATGATTTAGTACATGGGTATGGTTGAAAATTATTTTATATATTTGATAATAGAGTGTAATATTTTGATGCTTTTGAGCATTTATGAAGCAAATTATATTCATCTCTTGTATCCTATTCATAGCAGGTTATGATAGTTATTTTGGTTTCTATTTGCTGTCAAGATGTTTGAGACTAGAGATTGATTTTGTTATTCCACTGAGAATTTTCAGACTCTATTTTGTGGTATATATTTTATATGAAGCTCTTCCCGTAAAAAAAAAAAAAAAAAAAAAAATATGCAAAATAATCTCACGAGGTTCTCTCTTCTTTTTCTTTTTTTTTCCTCACTTTAAAAAAAAAAAGAAAAACCAGTGTGCTTATGGGAAATATATATCTGTTATATCATACCCAGATATCTTGGCCCTGTTGCCTCAAAAACTTTCTGACATAGTATCCTAGAATAGTACTCAACTGCCATAGATTACAGGAACAGCTGACTGACTATATACTGAAGTATGGTAGCCTGGCTGACTCTGTTTAGTTCTACTACAGAAAGACCCTTGTGCAGCAGGGATCCATTCTGGCTCAAGTCAACTCAGTGTAGTCAGATACTGAAGATTAATAGCACTCTGTTCCAAACAATTATTTCCAAGCGAGAAAGTTGCACCCAATTTTTTGGAGACAGCCTCACTTTCCCATGTTTCATCAAGAACACATCACCTAAAATTATTTCATTTCTCATCTCTGTCTTACTTTATCAATCAGAGCTCCCCCCACCCCCCCCCCCAAAAAAAGAAGAAAATTGATATCACTCTTTTGTATTGCTCACAAGTGTTTGCATTGCCTGAGTTGAAGTGTGAGTTTTGCACTTGATAACAGAAGTGTATTGCTTGTGTACAATAACAGTGAGCATTGCTGTACTACCAAGTAGAGGTGATTAATGAAACACTATCATCTTAGGCTAATGTCCTTGTCAGTTAAGTTTAAGTAGTAGTTTGCCAAAGATTTATGGGTGTTAAATTACATGGGAATCCAAATGCTACATAAGTTTATGCATTTCTATACAATGCAAAAGTCTTCTAGCATTAATAGTGATACAAGAAAGACAATTTTGTTTTTGTTTTTTGTTGTTGTTGTGGTGTTTTGTTTGTTGTTGTTGTTGTTGTTGTTGTTGTTTTTTTTTTTTTTGGGGGGGAATGCTTTTGACAACCGCAAGTGTGCCTTTCATTTTCCATTTCTATCTTCCTGTAAGAATTTTTACTGGCTTATTCTTGTTTGACCTAACTGCTATCCAAAATATTTGGCAGGCAATATAATTGTTATCATTGTTATCCTGTAGATGTGATCTTTTCCATAATACAGTATGGTAAGTTTGAATTCACTTCAAAGATGTAGGTAGTTATCATACACAGCTGTCAAAAATTAAATTTCTTTTGATGTTTCTTAAGAAGCCTTGATGAATGTTTTTGCTCATATTTTAAATATTGAATTCCGTAATCAGAGAAACAGTCCTTTATGAAGTCTGAATGATAATTAAAGCATAATATGAACTACCTATATTTTAGATTGAAAAGTGCTTGAAAAAAAAAATAATTGGATGGGTAGTAGTCTATTTTTCTAGACAGGAATTTGGTAGAGGTAATGAAGCAATCAAGATTTTCCTTGGCAGGTCATGAAGGAACGACTCATAGACCAAGTGGCCGGAAGAGAGCGCCCCCTGGAGGTATAGACAGGAGAAGTGTTCACATCACATTACCAATCTGTAAAAAAGGCATCCCACAAAAGTGCACGCCTAATTAGACACACCCCTAGCAAACCAAACAGACACTGCCATCCGTAAGGCCTGCACCCCTGCCGCACCCCCAAGATGTGGTACATAATTATGAAGAGTTTGTTTCCAAAAACCGATAAGTCCATATTTGCCTATGGAGATATTTGCGATTAAAGTTCAAGAAAAATAAAGAGAATAATAAGAAAATTTTTGCTACTGTTGACCATAAGTTAAAAAATATACCTTTATATGTAGTGACCAATATATCAATTAAAAGGTATTATTTTGTACTTTATGACAGAGATCTTACTTCAAAATCTTCAAAAATGGACTTATCGGTTTTTGCAAACAAACCCTTCATATATTCCACCTTCATTTCCCTCTGCACCAAACACAAAAGCAAACAAAGTAAACAAGCGAACATGTAAACAACCCCAAACCCCATCCAAAATTCAGGTTGCTGTACAAGCATGTAACAATGTGCACCTTATTTAAAGCCCCAATAATTCAAAGCAAAAATAGTGAATTTTTCTTTTATTTTGCCAATGCCTTGTCTCGTCTTGCTACAGTTATTAATCTTTTAAAGTGCTCAAAAGGTGTGAAGATATTAATTATCCGTAGTTATATACTTGCAGAAATGTTATTGGCTTTGAAATGTGACATTTTGCTTTCCATTCATGACAGATTCAAGGCAAAAAATTGCAGGTGAAAACAATTGCTTGTTTTTCCCATTGTATGTAACATAACATTCTTACCCTGTCAGTGGACAGTTTTTTGCTGAAACCTCTGTAGACTGCATTTTTTGGTTCTCCAGAACTTTGTTTGTATTTTGGTTGCTACAATGGCTGATACATCTGTAACAATAAAAAATAGTAATGATTGGTCAGAGTTGGAGAGATCATATTATTGAATATTTTGTGACACATAAAAGATTAAAGGAAGCTTTATGTAAGGTTAGTCCTCATTTTATGTATGGCAAACATGAACATTGATTCATTGCTGCCTGTGGAATATAACAAAATCTTCACTGGAGCCACACAGTTTTGAAGAGATGACATCAACATTCAATTTTATTGCTTTGTGGCTTTATCAGTACCAATGTGAAACTGATGGGAAATGATGATTGTTTTTTCTTCTATCAACTTTCACCCAGATAATGTGGATTTAATTTGCAATGCTGCTCTGTGTTACATCATTTTACACATCATATTCACATGATACTAACATTAATTTGACTCAGCATCATTCATGAAACTAGTAATTTCATCATGTTTCATTTTTGTCATTCCATTCACCTGTCAGATATTCACGTCATGGTTGTCTTACCGGTACTTGCTTCCATTTCACAAAACCATTCCTGAATAATGGCCAAGCTTGAAAAAAAAAAAAACAACAACAACAACAACAACACAACAATAACAACAAACAACCCCTCCCCCTTCAAAAAAAAAAAAGAAATCGAATCAAATCAATACAAGAATATATTCCTTTGCATTGATGAAAGCTCATAATCTAAAGTCATAACTGTTCACAAGAAAGAACAAATGTTTGCTACACAGACCTAAATGCGTTGAATGAGGTGTGTGTGTGAAATGGTATTGAAATATCAAGTGTCAGTTTACACTGCTACTGGCTGTTCACAGTTGGTATAGGCAATGTGCCACTAGATATTGTTTTTTTCTAAATGTTTCAGTCCTCATATTTCGGGCTATTAGCAAATGAATGGATGGATGCAACTTATGAATACTCATAATCCTGCTTTTTCCACATTTGACACTCCACACAGCTCATCTTTAATTTGCAACCCACCATCACCACATATTTCTGATAAGTTACAGACATTGAATCTAAACAAATAGAACTTCATTGTGAGGTGATGGTTTGTCTGGAAAGTATGAAATTTGAGTATTTTCTTCACTAAAAAGTGCAGTATTATAACTAGCTCAAATTTTAGAATTAAAGGATGTTTGGAAATGTGTTTCTTTTTTCTTTATAAAAGATATTACCATGACATTTTAAAGAAACGTAGTTTAACCCTGGATTCCTGCAATCATGCTTCCATTCAACCCATTGAGGACGAGTCCCGAGTATACTTGGGCAGGTGTCTGTGGGTAATGCGTGTTGTAGCAGAATCAAACCATCCTCAATGGGTTAACTTTCAGAGTTCAAAAGTATGTTGATCTGGTTGTAGGCTTTCCTATTTTGGGGGGTTGGGGGTATGTGATCTTGGGTAGTAGGGAAAAGAAATAAAGTTGGACAAATTGTTGCAAAGCATCTTGAGAATTTAGAAATTTCCATGCAAGTGATTTTTTGATTTATGAAGAAAATATTAGGTTTTTTTGAAATAAGTGGCTTCATATATTCTGGGCATCAGCTTTGCAACATTGATAACAGCAATCTAATTTACCTCAGCATTTCAGCTTGATGGCAAAGTTTCTTTGAAAGTATCTCTAAATCACTTGCTTTGAATATATTTTATATTTTATCTTGTTGATGTATTTGTCTCCTCATGGCATATATTAGAGTTGTTGTTTGTTAATGTGTGTGTTATATTTAGCCACATATCATGGTTGTGTGTACTAACAGACTAATTGATAAAAAAAAAATAATATGTGGGCATTCACACAAATTTGTGGTGGTTGATATTAATGCTGTCATCAGGTCGGTGCCTTGCTTGTCTTGGCATTGATAAAATGGGCTATGCTTGCATAATTGGTAAATAAAAAACCAAGTTGCAAAGTAAACACTAGAAATGTTTTTTTTTTTTCTTTAGGTTATGAATATCATAAAAAGGAGCTAAAAGGCACTGTAATTGGTGGTTAGTGAAATTCTGAACTGAAATGTGTGCAGTCTTGTACTTTGATGGTTTTGTAGCTCATCACAATTCAACACTTCAACAAAGTTAGATCTGTGGACACCATCACCTTGAGATTTGTTCATACCATGATAAGTTAATAATTAACACTTTACTGAGTGTTTATGGAATAAAAGAAATACCATAGTAGAAACATGATCCACATGGATGAAATGCTGTCTCTAACTTACACAGACGGTCAAGACCATTGTATTATATTGTAGTTTGATAAACAGGTTTACATCATACAGAGCAGTGAAGTTTGATTCGTGTAATTTGAAGATGACAGCAATGTTGTAAAATTATATAAATAACCTCTCATAACTTCCAACATGCTAGCCAGTCACTGGTAATGATTTTTTTGAGAAGGAGAAGAAGGGGGAAATTATAGCGCCACCACTGGTGAAGTGTGGGACTTACATGTCATCCCCAACCCACATTTTAAATACTGAACACTCAGTCTACGACAGCATTGATAGATTGATTATATTTTATTGTGACGTAGTGTTCAGTTTGTTGATAATTAGGTGATATTTGAGGCTACAGGTAGATGCTCAACCTCGATAATGACAAAACATTGCTCTTGTCTAACAGTGATTAAACAGTGGGTATTGGGATATAAAGCTGGACATTGCTGTCTTACTGTTAGCAACCCTATATGAACTCTGGGAATTTATGAAGTGCTGGTCAATCTGTAAAGCCAGTTTGCATCCAAACCACAAATCACCTGGGACATTTTGCTTACGTGCAAGAAGCAGAGTGATTTTTTTTCCATATCTTTGGCAGTGAAGTTGATACACAGTGTAAAAGAAATAGTAAACAATACATATCTGTTACCATAGTAACTGCCTTTCCATGTAATAATCATGGAGATGTTTGTCCTGAATTCCCTTTGAAAACTTCAAGTTTCCACCTTTTTATCACAAGGGATGATATGACATTCAAACATGTAAGATGTGGTATGAGTTGCTCAGCACATCACTTATTCACTACCAACTTGAACTCAGTGCATTTTCTTTTCTTTTATTTAGTCAATTAGTTATTCAAATTTGTCTGCTTTTGAGTAGTGCAATTATAATTCCACAACATGGTTAGATATGTGCTGGATACAGTATTGAATATTCTTGAATGTTATGTTGCAATTTTGAAGATATTCAGTAGGATATCATTGTAGACTGGCACATTTGAAAGGAAATAGAGAAAGACATTTACAAACAAAGGACCTTAATGGTTTACTTAAAGTGGCTTCATGTACTTCATTTTCTGTGGCAGTCATACAAATTACGATACATAAAATCAATGTACAGATTTGTAGGTGTATATACATACATGCATATGTGTATATTCTACTTCTATGTATCAAAACTAGAGGATTAATTGACTTCTTACCTTAATCTTTCTCTAAAGTGAAAATGGAAAGTTGGAAGAATTTTCATGTTGAATAGTGCTGTCCTGGGGTAGACAAAGCATCAAGCTAATCTTGTGTAATACCATCTCTAGAGTGTTACTAATCTCTTTCCATTTTGATGAAGAGTATATGCCCCTCCCTGGAAGATATCTCTGAAAAATGGCACTCCCAATGGTCATTGATATTAGAATGAATGGTATTTTATATGACAAGCAATTTTCAGTTAATTTCTTTTTATATTATTTTTCTGTGACAGGGGAATAACTAGGCCTTTTCCAGTTATGATTTTCCAGAGCTTTGAAGCATTTGCAAGTGCAGAAGAAATATTTTGTTAGAGGAAATTTTAAAATGTAAGTTAACCTGAGCAGCTACATCAAGTGAATTCTGCTATATCAGCCACCAGACAACTTGTATGTACTGTCATAATCATGGCTTTGACATTAGCCATGATCTGGTGGCTCGTGGCCACTCAATATTGGCATTGGACCATCAAATTTATCTTTTGTTGGCCTGACAACTATCGGGCCAATACATATCTCTTTCAGACCACCAAAATTTCAGATTTTAAAAATCTCAGTAGCCCAAACAGGCCACCAGACAAAAAAAAAAGAAAAAAAAAAGAAGTTAGTGTCGAGCCCTGTCATAATGTATAGTCAAGTCCTCTGCAAGCATTCGACTGAGACCTTGAGCAACATTTTGAAACAAACTCCTTCACAAATGCCAGTAATGAAATATACCTCAGTTGCTTTCTTACCATAAACCATCTAAGACAACGGCAGCAATTTGTAGCTTAAAGCTACACTACTCTATCAATCCATCTGAGAGCAGTGCAGCATGAAACAAATAAAAATCCTCTTTTCTCATTGGCAGGTCCTGCCCCACCTCCTGCGTCCCATCATGCATCGGAAGGTCACCCAGGTCGCCTGCGGGGAAAAGTTCACCCTGTTCCTCTTCGATACAGGTCATGTGGCTGGCTGTGGGTATGAGAAACAATGTTGAAAGAACTCCCCTCTTGAATAAAACTCCTCTTATTTGATTTTTCTCTGTCAACACATCATGCAATACATTATCCTACTTTTGGAAAGTAAGAATCTCATCAAACATGTGGAGATTGTCATCTAGAATATTGTATATGTCTAAGTCATTGAAATCCTACATCTAGCATAGTGTTCTGTCTTCGTGTTGTTTCTTGTATGACCATATGAGAAAATATCCAAAAAGTTTTCCAGTTTCAGTTTTCTCGTATATACTATCTGTCAGATACTGTATACGCCGTATATTTAGCAAGTCTAATTTTTTGTGAATCAGGACTTCCTGACAATTTCAAGAATGGTTAAATTTGTGATTGTGGAATGCAGTACTGAACAGAGGAATGTATGTGTGCAGGCCACATTCATGTTGGGATCAGAATTAATATTTCAGCATGTTTGTATGGCGCAACTGACTTGCAAAATGCACGAAAATTAAATCTTGTGAAATATTTGGCATATTTAGTTACTGTACTAAACTGACAATGTATGGAAGAATAAAACAGCCATCCTAATAATCCATGAATTGCCTCATCTGTCACTAATTTCCACCATTTAGTTGGACTGTCTGTATCGCAAGTTTTCTGGTGCATTTTCTTCATCTGCTCTATAAACGGCACCCTTTTGGGTTAACATCAGCCATAATTGCTGATCACCCATTCTCATGATCACTTTCCAGAATATGATACAACATTTTTTTTTTTTTTTAAATGCAAACGTGGTCATCATAGATTGCCTGAAATGAAGACTTGTGTGATGAATAATGTCGTAGATTATTGCAACATTTATAGATTTGTGGTTGTAATAGAGAACTTGCACAAGAAATTGACATGAAATTGTGGCTTCTTGGAGAGAACATAGGCATTTGAAAAGAAATATAAAATAGTGTTCAAAGGATTTCATAATTTCTCATTTTACAGCCACATGAGAATCTTGGCTATAATGTTACACAAAAGTTCTTGATGCTAGTTTTTGTTTCTGAGGGAAATTTTATGAATTGTTTTATGTAGCTTAAAAGACGGGCTGTTAACTTGAAATGTTTTTCCCATAATTTTTTTTTTTGAGTCATCAAAAGTTATTTATGTGTATTTTTTCTTCATATGTCAAATATAGATGACAGTCATGTCTCCATTGCAAGATTGTGAAAATGGATCTCAAAATTTGACAGAAAAAAGAGCTTTATGTTCATACTTTCCACTCATCTCCTCATCAAATGAGCTATCTTGTATTGATTTAAACATCCTTCTTTGCCCTTAGTTACATATGACCAAGAGATCTTCTTGAATTTTATCATTGAATTTACGAGTACATTATCCTGGGGGTGCCTCAAAAAAGAATTGTATAGGTCATGCAACATACATGCTATGTCTTACACCTCCTGTTAATGTGTATATGAAAGGAAAAAGAAGAAAGTGACTGTGTGTTGCATGTAGAATGTTTCAAGACTTACAGTCTGATACAATGTCAAAGTAGCAATATTTCATTGATAAGATATAGTATGAGGGGTTTTCTGGACATAAATTTAGTCATGTGACATCAACATTATGTGTCCACACAATTCCATATCTAACAATGCTCTGAGGACCATAAAGTTCTAAACATTTGGACATTGCAATTCTCTACACTGGTCAACACATTGCTAGAGTTTTTGTCCTTTTAATCGATTTCACCCATGATATCTGTATGACTGTGATCTATCATACTTTAATTTCCTTCTATTATTTGATAAGTGCATAACCATTTTGGGTTTTTTTTTTCTGTCTTTTTATAATTTTTGATAATTATGCAATCAGAGCCAACAGCTTCGGTCAGCTAGGGACCGGCGCTAGATCCGAGGTTGTTTCTCCCAAGCCACTGGAGGACCCAGAGGAGGTCGTCAAGGTAGCGTGTGGATCTTGCCATTCTCTCGCTGTCACAGGTGAGATGCCCGATTTAGTTTCATCCAAATCAATCTAATTAACCCTTCAAATCCTGCATTAATTTGCACCAGATGTTGTCATTGCAGCACCATTAAATTGGCACCTCTGAATTTGAATTTTACTGCATGTAATTGTTATATTTTAGAGAAACTTTTAGATAAACTGATTGGATTCTTTAAATCTGCACAAGATCAGAAAGAAATTTGATAAAATTTGCCAGTTTCAGAGAGAAACTTTAGCGTAGGTCCTCTCGAATGTGTTGCCAAAACCAGAGAGAAATTTATGAAAATTTGACAGATCCAGGGAGAAATTTTGAACTTTGATCTTTCAGAATGTGTTGCCAATTTGAGGATTAATTCTAGGTGTAGTAATTTACAGGCTTTTGATAATTCTGTAACCAAAATAAACAATTGTATGTAAGCAACAAAGATCTATAATGAGAAATATTTTTTTCAAATTTCACATTTTACCTTATGATATATCATCAATGAATGATAAAAATTATGATAAGAAGATACAGTGTCAAACCAAGGATGTGTTGTTTTTTGGAGTTGATAGGTTAAGAGATAGGATCAGTGTGATTTATGGAATCAAACTAAAACAGATCACATAGTCTTCTATGACAGTCGTTATGTGATTTGAAGTATTTTTTTAAATATTGTTGGCATGTACTGTATATGTTTGTGCATGTATTACAACCTTCTGATATCATTATAAAAAGATATTTCAACAAATTTACCTGTTCTAAATATGGGTATGCTTATAAACATTAAAGGAACATCGACATGGTAATTTATGCTTGCAGTTGTATTTTTGTAGCATACACATTTTCAAATCTGTCATTAATTCTTATTATATTCATCAGTGTATGGGTTAAAATGTGGTGATCGTGTAAAGGGTACAGTCTATTTTTTAGGAATGAAAGTCGTGTCGTAGAGTTAGTCAGATTATTCCACTTGTTACAGCTGGTCAGCTTGTCAGAGAGTTAGGCAGGAATCCAACTTTAGCTCCTTGATTGCATCCGCTTGACAGAAAACCTAAAAAAAAAAAAAAATTGTGAGACATCATGGGGCGACGTGTGTAAGGCTGCGTCGCCAGCCTGTAGTTCTTATTATGAATGATATTCATTTTGCCTTGTGCCCAGCGAACCTGCAGCGAGTCAGCCCCTTATTCCCCCCCCCCCCCCTCCATCTTTGTTAGTATTAGAGTTCACTCAACCTGCATTGAATCCTTTGCAATAATCAGGACTGGGAACTTCTCAGTGGGCACAATGAGTTCCTGTGAGTGAAAGGTCAATGCCCCCTCAAATATATCGCAGTATGTGGCAGCTCTACAGAAATAGTAAGTTAGAGAGAGAAAGAGAAAGAGAGAGAAAGAGAGAGAGAGAATGAGTGACTGAATGAGGGACAGAGAGAGAAAAAAAATGACACAAAATCGTTAACCCGAAGTGGAAACCCCCAAAAGTCCGAATTTAGATTGCTCGCAACAAAATGGAATCGAACCTCCAGTGAAGGGATTGTGTATATGATAGTCCTGACTGGTAAGAGATACACTTGTTTTTCTTCCTGTGATTTCACGTAATTTCCGACTTGCGAATCTTCTTTGTTCGCCAGCAAGCGAGGGCAGCCTCTTCTGTGTTTTTCTCATCGGGGTCCCGGCACCGGTCGGGATTTGTTTTCACAGTATGGAAATAAGTATGGTTCTTCTCCACAATGTATTAACCATTCATACGTAAGGGGGGGATGGTGCGTTTGTTGGAACAAACAGAAATATGATGCAGGTTGTTGTTATTGTGATTAGCAAGAAAAATAGAGAAGGGATACTGTATACCATGTTTTGGCCATTCACTCTGAGTTTTGAGGCTGTTAGATAACTTTTGCAGCAATGTGAATAATGCTGTAAAGCAGAAGTCCACAATAGTTTGGTGTTGACCATTTTATTTTGTTGAATTACTGACAGTCTTTATTCATCATGCATTGTATTTGTTATGTTCATGTGTTTTATGTGTTTTTCCAATATTTTTTTTTTTACACTGTTGTATTGGATATGTTTCTTATTACATGTACTGCATGATGATTGAGTGTAATGTTTGTAGAAGTATTGGTAGATCTGTATTAAAAGGAAGTATATCCACATTGTACACGATAGCTTGATAGTGCTTAAAACCTCCAGGAATATGTGGACGTGTTGTTAGTGTGTGCTTCAACAAAGTATAAGTTCCTCTTTTTTGTTTTGTCTCATTAGATTTTCTTGTCTGAAAAGGTCATTGCTAAGGTAATCAACAAAAAAAGACTTATTATTTTTAATACCCATCTTCTAGCCAAGAGTTACTTTATACACACAATTCTTACTTATGCTCTCAGACCTGTGAGTCATTGTTTATATTAATGCCATGCTATTGAATATCAACACATTCCATCTGCAAAAAACACACTTGTATTATGAAAGAATGAAATAAGATATTTTAGATAATTATACATTGCTAAGCAGAAATCAGAGTGCATGATTGTGGACATTTCTTGTCAATATAAAACTCTGCATCACTGGGTGTTTTATGTTGGTACATTTTATCGAGATAGGCCTGAAATTAAAACACTGTTTATTTCAAATTGCAACCCTCCCCTTTTGAGTGAAATTCATCCAAAATCTATGATTTATTGGATTCATGTGGACATGCTCAGTAAAACCTAGAGCTAACCTAAGACATCTTTGCAGCCTGCTATTTCATTGTGCCAATTGTTTGATTTACCAAATCTGCATCACTTTATAATTTTCAGGACAAATTCAAAATAAGCATTTTGCTACTTAGTTTGTGTGTCTCTGTGTTTGTCTCTCTCCTTGCTTGCAGGAAAATGTATGTTGCAGTTTTAAGATGAACACTGGATTTTTTTTAAAGTTTGTAATCTTGAAGTTACTTTAACAATTCAGTCATCACTCAAAATATATGAATTGTTTATTTCAAGCGGACATCATGTCAAGACATGAATAACTGAATTTTTTCACAGACAGGATGATACGGTTTGTTTTCATTTATCATCTTGAATCATGATTGTATGCTTGGTTTATTTCTGTGGGCTTGTGAGAAAGTCTCGTACAGAAATTCAAGTCGTTTTTGTGGTCCGTAGGAACTTCTTGATTTACTCATCTTTAATATATATTTGACTGTTACAATTCTGTCGTCTATTCTTAGGAATGAAACAGATAAAGCAAAATAAGTCACTATCAGTTTAATTGAACACTCGCTCTCATAGGATCAGGTTGATGTGCATCTGCTCTAGAGACCCTATCTACGTTGGTAGCATCTTTTCTTGGCTGACTTTATGTATTTATAAATCATTTATCAGTAAATTGAGTTACTTTTCTGATCTCTTCCTGTGTGCATCCCTCTTTCATTCGATTCCAGCATCTGGGGAGCTTTATGTATGGGGCATGGGCCGGCCATGTGGAAGTCGTCGTGATGACGTGCTCACCCCTCAGCTCATGATGACCCGGCACAGCAATGTGGTCAGCGTGGCCGGTGGAAGCAGTCACTCTCTGGCATTAACAGGTAATCCCATCTCTACAGCAAACTGATTTTTTGACACTTTCACAATACCCCCACAACCCCTCCCCCCCCCCCACTACTGAACGATACCATAAAGACTGAAATATCGGTGGCGGATCCAGAGGGGGGCGCACCAGGTGCGCACCCCCTCACTATGGGGGGGGGGGGGGGGAGCGTACGCCCCGCTTTGATTTTGTAAAGGCTCCTCCCCTTGATGGAATTCCTAGATCCACCCCTGAATATTGATATCTCAAGTCAAGCACACTCGCCATGTGATTCTTTAAGGTTTTGGATAGTTCTGTTTCATCTTATGGTGCTATACCAATAATTATCCGTGCCACTGGATATGTTTCACGCCTTCACATGTGTTCCAGCTTCATTCCCTTTGGGAACATTTTTATTTCTCTTCCCCCTCGTTTTCCTTTCCAGCACTTTGTCAGCTGAAATGTTTCACAATATCCCTCAAATTTATTGCAACATCCTCAGTAATTATCCCTTCATTAGCGCCCTCGTGCTGTGAAAGAGAAGAAGAGATTAAATGTCGATAGCTTTGCCGTCTTCTCTTGTAGTTTGCCAAAGCCAACTAATGTACGTTGCCTCCAGAGACATGCATTGCAAATGACCGACACTCGACACGGCGCGGTAATATGACATGTTTGGCTCTCCCGGGCGACGTCCTAAGTGTTGATAGAAATTACATCATACTTCGTGAAAGTCGAGTGTCCAAAAAGTTAGCTGCCAATTTGCACAGCCTCGCGGTGACCCAATATAAAGTTACCCATTACACTTCCTTGAAAGTCGTCAAGTCTGATAACTCTGGCATATGTAATTCTTTGAAAAAAATCTTGTTATATATATATATATATATATATGTACATATATCTAACTTTTTTATGGTCATTTGGTTATCTCTCTTGGGTAGGCATCCAATTTTATTGGAGGAAAATTAATAAGTTTGTTTTGCAAGCTTTCGTTGTTAGGACAGTGCTGTGTGTTGAAGGTTCAATTACTTGTGGACATGGTATCGATGGCTCCCTTGCTCCCACGTGTCAGTGTGCGGGGTGCGATCGAGGCAGTGGAGAGTCCTGCCCGCTGACACCGATCGCGCGGCCAGGTCATAGTTGAAGGCGGTAGTTTGCTCGGTGGCCGCGGCAAGAAGCGAGCCCCATTGTCACTTGGCCAACGGTGTTTACGATCGTGTCCTTTCCAAGAAGATATTGAGACCCCAGCACGGCGCTACAGGGTGCGAGGAAGGTCGGTGTTGCTGTCAAACCGCACTGGTGCCAGGAACTGTGTGATTAGCTTTAAAAAAAAAGAGATAGAGAAAGAGAGTGAGAGAGGAAAAACTCGCAAAAACAAGACGGGAAATTAGCGGGCAGAAGAAAAGCTCCGAATTTAAATGTGTGAGTTTCGAATATCATGATACGGACAGACGACTAATGCCGCACCTACACCTGACAACACCAGAACTCTTTCCACCCGTCACCCGACATCTTCCTTGAAATTGTAGGACTATACGAATGCATAAGTGGAAATAGACACCATATGCCTAGCTGGGGAGGGAAAAAAACCCCAGAGAAGTTATCAAAGTCGTAGCAGAGACCAGCCCCGCCGACTGTTGAAATTTTCTCATTTTCCCCACCGCTGGTGCTATTTCTGCTCTGGTCACTGCTATTCTGTTGCAGGAGTATTGATTTGGGAAGACCTCGGTAATGTGAGCAATGTGGTTCATGCCTTAATCTATCTGAAAAACGAATTCCGACGGTTCAACCAGGATTTTCATGATTTGCAACTAAAGGAAGAGTGCCAGTTTGTCTTCCACTATGGGCAAGGTAGACAAAAAATGGGGATTCTCAAAACAATGGTGATAGATACTGCTTTAAACACTTTAATAAACACAACAATACATCAATATATTCACATAGCAACTGAGTCTACAAGTAAGTAGCTTGGTGTTGAAAAGTGTTACTTGAAGGGTACTGCATGCACTAAGATTGTTTGTCTGAGAAAAATCTAGCCACACATATGAGCATGTACAGCAAAATGTAAACAGTTTCTTTCTCTCCACAGTCACAGATGATAAAGTGACTGTTATTCAAACTTACCTAGAGCCTATTAAAGGAGCATTCCAGATGATTTTCATAATTTCATATCCTGTAGCACATAAATCAACAGCTCCATGTATAGATTTTCTGGAATTTATTGTGGTCCTTGAGCAGAGAAATCAATATTCTGAAAAGCCTAAAACAAATTATACTGAACAAAGACGATGACATAGGAGCCTCACATATTTCAAAAATGCAGCAATGTAATTTCATTACAATACCACGAGCTTAAAAAGTTCACGTGTGTAGAATTTGTGAATGCCTTCTTCTTTTGTTCTGCTTCCTGGAGCCCCAATTCATACATTCTTGTTGTGAGGCTGCTATGTCATCATCCTTGTTAATTGTGATTTGTTATAAATTTTGAAAACACTCCTATTCCTCATCCCAATCACTACAAATTTTGAAACTCTGCACCCAGTATAACCAATTTATAGTTGTTCATATGTAAAAGTCTGAAAATCATCCGGAGGCCTCCTTTGATGATATTTTTTTTCAATGAGGGGTTTTCAAGATGAAATTGCACAGAATTTACCTGGCAAATTGCTTTAAGCACTTAGTCACAGAGAAAGTTTGAATAAACGTTTGAATTATCTTCTGATTGTTAGCCTATCCATTGATAAGCCTGTGAATATATGCCACTCAAATGATTGGATAGACTATTGGGAGCACAATCACAATTGTCCGTGTCATATGCTTTATGCAATGAAAAAACAGGATCTGTCTATTTAGTTTGTTTGTTTGTTTGTAGGGAGATAAGCATGGAGATATAACAATAGAAGAGGATAGAAAAACTTTTACACTCTGTCAGAGAGTCTAACTAGATGTAATACTGGCAGTAATCACAGGAATAATTCATTTGTCATCCCTGAATAGTTATGATGATAGAATAGGTCGTGGAATGACACATATATTGTCTTTGACAAACATGCACACACTCATACTTCTTATTTTATTTTTCCACACATCATTGTATACAGTTTCAAGTTGAAGGAATCATTGAACATGGAAATATTATGGGACACATTTTGTCATGAGTGCATGTTGATCTTCAGGCCATCAGTGAAATGTGCTTAGAGTGTCAGGTATATACACGATCTGTTTTCAGTGAAATGTTCAAAGTCTGTCATATGTGGGTGTATATGTATGTCTCACAGTTCATCATATTCACTGTGCATGACAAGTGTTGAGAGCAGTCCAGCAGTAAGCAGCACCCACGAACAGCCAGAACTCTCCCATGGTGCAGTGAAGAATGCCTCCTTTATTTTCAGCCGCTCTTCATATGCCAACTCGGTGTATATGCGAATGCGCCTTTGTCAGCATCATTTCCACCCAGCAAGAAGATACGTCCCCCCATCAGTATTCTATTTTGCGATATGAAGAGTTTAAAGATGCAATAGTCTCATCTTTATGTGTAGTTGCCTTCCAGTTTTGTGATTTTAAACTTGTGCATTGGGTTTTCTTAATGATGCAGCACGCCGTACCGCGGGGTACCATCATACACTGGGTTATAGCATTTTGTAAAACCATCTTGTGTTCGTAACATGTACAGTAGTATATACATTGCTGTGAATTTTTATTAATGGTATATATTTATTTCCTCAAATCATTCATTGCAGCCTGAGGCAGAATTACAAGTTATTTTACAAAAATAAAAATATATTCTTTTATTTACATACATACAGTATGACATAAATATAAAAATGTAAAATTACATAATCAAGATAATATACAAGCTCATACAAAATACAAAAAGACAATGGCAGCCAAATTTTAGCAATCGGTGATAACTGTCCCAATGCCAATTCAGCACAGGCATGATTTTTTTTTTTTTTTTTACATTATTACAATGATAATGCATCTTTTCTATGATCAGTAAGGGAATTATAGGAAAAAAGTCGGGACAGCTCATTTGATCTGTGCAAAAAGCAGTGGGTAATTTCTGATCTTTATCTACAAATATTTCATTGATTATGGTGGCAAAAAAAGCTTGCAAAAGTAACAGGGTTTTGAGGGAATGCAAAGGAAGGGCACATACTTCATATACAGCATTACTGTATTAAATGAAAGGAATTGACTCTTAGAATGTTATTTTTTGTAATGAACAGAATCTAATATCAAATTTACTTTGGGAGACCCAAGATCCATAAATAAAAGGGAATTTATATAGTTATATATGTGCATTAATAATAATAATGACATTAGTGCTACAAAATCTTCTTGCATAAAGCACTTTCACCTATTTATTTATTTTGTAACCCAGGGTACAGGGTATAAAAAAGTAATAATTCAACAAAATGGCAGATTTTTATGCGGTACCCCAGGGTGGCAAATTTCACATCATATGACCAACATAAGATCGGATATCATTTGAACCTATGATCCTGTTGATCCTGTACATTACATAGTGTGTAATCAGGTTGTTCCATTCATTGTTTTGAATGTCGCAACCCAACGTGTTTGTCAGTGCGCTTAACGCGTTCCATACTGAATTCTGAAAGGCCCATAGACTTAATACACAGGCCACCAGGTTCCCATATGTAATGGGTTAATACACATCACTTTCCTCCATGCATATACTGTAGCTTTACAGTGATGGGCAGAAATGTGTTTATAAGATTGCTCCATTTTTCTTTAATTTCACTCTCCCTCTGTGTAGGTGATTTATTAACTATTTTATTTTATGATAAATTTTATGATAATTTATATGGTCAGAGTAGTTGGATGGTTTTTATATTTACTTTGATCTGCTTATATGATTATTAAACGTTTTAGCAATCACACCTCTTTATAATGAATGCTTTGGCAGTATGTTTTATGCTCCGTTACATGTTGTCACTGATCAAATATTATCCTTTTAATGACGATTTTTTTTTTAAATTTAGATAGGAGAAAAGGCTTAAGGAGTTGCTGTGGACAGAATTTTTGTTTACTTGTTGCAAGTTGTAGCATTGGCCCTTTATGCCTGTTGTGAAGTAAGTTCTTTGGACTCTGATGCCTGCCACATTAATTTCTTGTTCAGGATCACCTCGGGTGGCATTTGTGGCAGATGACTCAGTGACAGAGAAGTTTGTAGGACTCCCTCTACTGCTTTTGTCTGTGTAGTCTCCCCCTCCCCACCCCTACCCACATTGCCGGGATGTGTGAGGAGTTTTATCAAATGATATAAATCCACAAAGATATTGGAAACTAGACTTTCCCTCAGCTGTTTTTCACCACTCTCATAGTGCTTCATCGTTCATAAACTTGTCAACAACAATAGAAGGAAAATGTCCTAGGGTGCATTTCATGAATCATTTTTTTCTGACAAATTTGTCACACAAATTTGCTCGCAGCCAGTCAGATGCGATGATTTCACTAGCTTATAAAAGTTTGTCGGAAAAAAAAAATCTGACAAAATGCTTCATGAAACACCCCTGCATATTGTGCAAAGCCCTCAAAAAAAGAAAAAAAAAAGAAGAGGATTCTTGTTTATTCCTCTGTTACACAACTTTATTCACTCTGACTGGCTGGGAAGATCTCAACATATCAGAAAAATGTCAACATGTCTGATATTCACATGATTTCCATTGTGGTTTGTGTTAATGATACATATTTAAAACAAACAAACAAACAGACAAACAAACAGAAGCCTCTTCTGGGCAAAGCTATCCAAAGTTGCATTATCATAAAAGAAGGATTCTTACAATTGTGTATTATGTTGGGGTTTTTTTTTCCATTTCTTGTCAAAGAGGGAGCCCTAGTGTAATAAACAAAATTGCGTTGATAACCCTCATTGGATGCATCTCGGGAATTATGTGATATAACTTTAACCCGTGGAGGATGAGACCCGAGTGTACTCCTGCAGGTGTCTATGGGAAATGCGTGTTGTAGCAAAATCAGTCCGTCCTCAACAGGTTAAAAGTAATGATTGTAGGATATCATTGTCTGGTACTACTGTTCAAAGTCATTAAAGATGCTTCTTCTCTCTCATAATTTCTGTTCTTTGATTCCTTTCCAGTTCTGTATTTTTTTCCAGCTTTATAAGCAATTGATGCATCGAAACAAGATCGAAGTCTTGTCGTGATATTTGTTGCGCTGACGGAACTTAAAGTGTATTCAAATGTCTGTCTATACAATATTACTTCCAAAATATATTTGCACTTTTATCTCATATCATGTATTAACTTTCCACATATCATGATCACGTGAAGGTTGTGGATATGATTTTAGTCTGTGAAGAGTTTTGATGTGGTCACCATGGAATTGAACTTGAAAGTTACAACTACACACTGCTTTTAAAGGAATAAACTCTGTAAAACGTTAGCACTGATGCAATCATATGTCTATAGACTGCATATGGTATAGGCTGCTCCAATGGATGAGTTTGAGATTGTGTTTACAAGGGAGGAGTTTTGAGTCTTGGTAGGTGACTTGAGAGTTTCTAAATTTCAAGAAATAGTTTATAAATAGATAATGGGAGAAAAGTATGAAAAAAAAAAAAAACAGCGATGTACGAGAAAGTAGGGAAGTGAGTTATGAAGAGGAAAGGACATATTAGAGAGCGAATGAGCGGAAGAAAAGAGCATGTAGAAAGGAAGAAAATGAAAAGAAGAATGATATGTGGAAATGACAGAAGCAAGTGAAGGACAGAAAGAGAATAAGAGATAGGAATAGGAGATAGAGTGAAGGATTGAAGGAGTGGAAGGGAATTAAGTGGACTTATGGATGGTAGTTTATGAGGGAAGTTGGCAACAATACAGAGTGTGAGGGAGGACAATGTTGGAAATATTCCTACTGATCGGCATTGGGTGGTTGGCCAAGCGGGAGCAGGAGGTCCCTCCTCCCGCGGATTCCCGAAACTATAGTCACCGCTGCGCTGCCCGTCCGTGATCGCTAGTCATCACATCCATGCATAATCATCCGGATCAATGGGTGTCTCCGTCTCGTCAATATTTCCAGCATAACATGGAGGCAAGTAAGAAGGACTCTCTTAATGACAAACAGGAATGATTGGAGATGGGGTGTTGGGGTTGGGATTGGGATGGGGGGGGGGGGGGGGTGTAGAGTGGGGGGATGGGGTTGGTGGAGGAGGAGTAGGTGGGGAATGAAAGGTGCCCAAGGTTATCATGGACAGTCATGGCAGCCTGATCAATACCCCACGAGCACTGCGCTGCTTGGAATTTCTCGGGGTGATGCATTGTTCGCTCCGGTGGGTGCAACTTGAGGTGTGAGATGGAGGGGAGAGCGGAAAGGACTGGACTATCACGTTGCACACATTGCGTTTGTTTGGCCAGGGGCAAGGTGTATTGCCAGGCGCCCAGCTGAATGAATGGCGAAATGTTGTCAGCGAGAGCCGCATTTTCTCGCCACCAAATTGATGCTCGTTTTTCTGGTTTGCTTGTTACGTTCTCTTGCATTGTCTTACTTTGGTGTGCAATTCAATTCGATGCGGCCATTTTCGGCTCACGCCTTTCGTGCCGCGCATTGATATATATATATATATATATATAGATGTTACGTATGGCAGAATTCGTACCAGCAACTATGCTTCCTGACAGCATGAATCAGAGCTTCTGTTTCTCGCCCGAAGACCGCGACAAATGACAATGATCCGTAATATGGTACGAGGTAAATGACACATCCATCTCACGCTTCATGCATTGTCAAATCCTTGACTTATCAACAAGTCTGCAAGATAACGCGATCACTTTCCTGATTATTTCTCACCGCCAAAAGAAGTTCCCCCCATTCAAATCAGGAAAATTGAAAAGACATATCCCTGATACATGGCGTGTAACATTCTGCGATCGGTTCTCGCAGTATTGTGGCTGTAACCGAAACTTAGCGGGAGGAGGGAGCTTTTTTGTTGTTGTTTGTTTGTTTGAGACGAGCCTGCAACATGCTCGACCGGGGCGGGTATCTGTGGCTAATGAGACACAGAAATCACTGAGTCACGGATGGCAGCGATACGTTTGGAGCATGATATTGATTCTAATGTTTCCCTGACATATCGTGGCTGCATTTCCTGTGATCAGATGTCACAGTGCTGTAGACGTATATAGAATTTCTCTTGCTACCACCGTGTTGTGAAAAGTGCAAAGAAAATCACCCCCCCCCCCAAAAAAAAAAAGAAGAAAAAAACTGAACCAAAGTCTGTATTGAAAACAAAGAAGAAAGAATTTTAAAGTTAATGTTCATTAACAATTTCACTTCCTCACTTTCTGCAATTTTTTTCGTGTTGTTATACTTTGTGTTTTGATTGAAATGAGCAAAAATTAACAAAAATGTTCATATAATAAGAGCTGCAGCAGCAACCAAAGAAAAGTGGATTTTACCATTGTGACAGAAACAGAATTATTTGTTCAGTTTTTATTTATGTTTTGACTAGAAATAAAGATTACCTTCAATACAATGTCACCCATATTAATTTGATACAATTCATTTCTTCTGCTTTGACTGTTTTATGCTTGCTGAAACACTTGAATCTGTTACATCACAGCCAGAACAGTTCTATTTCTTTTTCTCTCTTTTTTTTTATCCAAAATTCAGCTATGGACTCACACGGTACTTAGCAACTCACATTACTTAGCAACTCACATTGGGGGACATGTACGCAGAGGATGAAACGTTTTTCTCAGGAGTTTTTTGTTTGTTTGTTTGTTTGTTCGTTGTTGTTTTTTGGATAGGAATAAGTGAAGTAGGGCTTCATGAAGAAATCATCACAACTTAACACTGTGCAGAGTGCAGAGTTGCCGTGCCATACCCTTTGATACTCTATGAAACCCTCCAGGTTTCTGAGTGGCCCTGTCGCTTTAAAAAGAAAAACAACTGATCACCTCACAAGTTCAGTTTATTTCTGTGCACACCCTTTTTTCTTCTTTTTTTTTCATGACCAAGAAGATAAAGGAGGAGACGAAGTGAGAAAATAAAAAAGAGTGTTTGCTGTCTACAACGATCCCTTATCACTAATTCAAAGCCGCAATGGATACTTTCGCAACGTTTTCCTGATGGAAAGTATCATTTACGTGGCCCATCCGGGGGAGTGCGCACACTCACTGCTGTCTACTGCTCCCTCCGTCAGTCTCCTAGAGAAGAAGGAAGGACCCGCCCGGAACCATTGCAAGAGGGTTTTTTGGCACCTGGGGGTCACTTCACGCGCCCCTTTCCAGAGCTGCAGCGGGGCTTGTCTGATTAGTGGGGATGTGACGAACTCGAGTTCTGTATGGGGCAGGGATGTGGGGTGGGGTGGGGGGGGGGGTGGGAAGAGACTGTTGGTGCATTTTTCTCTGGCCTCCCTGAGCTGAGATGCTCTTTCTTCCTGTATCCTGGTAACCAGGCATGTCAGAGTTAAGTGATCACAAAGTGCAACCTGCAGACTAGTGGTTTTTTTTTTATTTTTTTTTTTTTTATTGGTCCACTTGATAGGGAGGAAAACCAAACAAACGACCACGTAACAAACGTCCTCAAAGTGCGTCCAGAGAATCTGGGAATTCAACTTGGCAAATCTCAAGACATCTCATCAATCTAACCAATAACATAAATCCTCACTCACTGTTGGTTAGCTTCTGAAGTGTGGAGTACCGATACGATGATGATGTCACTGTCTTTTGTTATATTTTGGGTTGGAACCAGGTGTGAGCATGGTTAGCAAGAATAATACTGTTCACAGATTATTTGGGCCAGGTGAGGTTGTTTAGAGCCAGTTTCCATGGCGATGAATGTCTTTGAGATCACACTTTGGTGATCTATTATTATAGATCACATGCATGAGCAGAAATATGTTGGCCAGTGTGATCAAGATGATTACAAGTTGCATTGTTGATACATTCATTGATGATGGTGAGGTAACATTTGTGAACTTGTGAGAGTTGATATCTCACAACTCATTGATCAATGTTTTTTCAAGAAATGTCTGCAAAGATATGCTTAGGGAGGGAGAAAGAAACAGGGGGGAAAGATGCTAGTGATGAGACACAAGTGATTATCAATACAGTGTGATGTATTTCATACACAAAGCTCAACCATTCGAATGGTTCAGTTTCATGTGGATTAGTGGTCTACAAGTGATAATAATAATAATAATAATGATAATAATAATAATAATGATAATAATAATGATAATAATAATGATAATAATAATGATAATAATAATGATAATAATAATGATAATAATAATGATAATAATAATGATAATAATAATGATAATAATAATAATGATAATAATAATAATAATAATAATAATGATAATAATAATGATAATAATAATAATGATAATAATAATGATAATAATAATGATAATAATAATGATGATAATAATAATAATAATAATAATGATAATAATAATGATAATAATAATAATGATAATAATAATGATAATAATAATAGTGGCTACTTTTATAGTGCACAGGTCCACCTTTCTGTGCTCTTCTAAAATAAAATAAAAAATTATTATTTTTTAAAGTTTGGCACTGAAAGAAAAACAACAATCCACTGTTGATTTGCTGAGATGGTAATCTGTTTGATGCTTGTACACACACGGTGTGTATTTGCGTCTCTTTCCATATTTACCACCCATAGTGTTCTGTGTTGCCCTAAAAATGTCAAAGATGGTACCTCCTTAACACGTACATACACAACAATCTCTTCCTGTGTTCCTTTTCCATGCTTGAGTGCATGGCAATGTCTGAAAAGTGAGGGCAGGCTTCGCTATGAGTAAATAGTCCTCGGGCCAGTCCTCAATCATACGACTTTCCTAAGTGCTTCAGCGATGCGCGGCCCGAAGGGATATGTGCAGTATTGAACTTGTCATGTTGGTGCAGAGGGGGCGCTTAAAATCTCACTTTGCCTTTGCGGAGGCTAATGCCGTTGATTCAAGCAACCTCGGCTTGCAGAACTCTTGTGCACTGTTGGCCGAGGAAAATGGACCAAAACGTGTGTGTGTGGTCTTAGACAAGCTAGTGATATGACTCTAGGTTGTGCTGAAGTTATCTTTTCCCTTCATATTGCCAAATGTTTCAGGCCATTTGTGATTGTTGACATTAAAGGCATAATTTACCATTTGCAGATGAAACGAAAACCCAGGATTAGTGCTTTAGAATAGTTCTAAAATGTGAGTTAGGAATAGAAACAACTGCTATAAAGATTTGAATCTGTATAATCGATGTTAAGTATTGTTGAATACACAAAGTGTGAACAATAGTTATAATAAAAATGTTTCCAGACTAAACAGTCTACCGTTATGGTTTATTGAGAAAAATACTGATATCTCCTTATATTTTGGGCTTTATTGCAAAAAAATTGTGTGGTAGGATGTTTTGTGATACAACGACAGACCTACATATATGCATTATGTTATATCTTGAACATTTTTTAAATCACTGCTCCCAAAGGTAAACAGGACCTTTAAGTCCGTAATTACTTAAGTGAGTATTATGCAATAAAGGTTAGGAGAGTTATTGAATCATAGATATAGCTTAATGATAAAAACTGAATAATTAAATTAGTTGATAGTAAGTTTTGGGACATCTTTGCTGACTGATGACTGAATTACATTCATGGATATGTGATTTAACAAAAGTTATCGATGAGGATTAACTTGATGATTGACGTTCAATTTATGCCACGTGTGGAAATAGAATGAGACAGTTTGTACGTGTCATGGAACATTAGGAAAGAAGTTTAAGGTGATGAGTGGCTGAGATGTAGAATTAAATGTTATGAGTTAAAGTGCAAATTCACTTTAGAAATAGTTTATACATGCTACACAAACTTACATATTAGATTGGATCTGTGTGAGAATATCATGCTTTTAAATAACCAGAAAAAAAAATGAGAAAGAAAATTCTATTGTCAGAGCCAAACAGGGGATTGATTTGTTGAAAACATTGTTGAAAGTCATAACTATGCTTTGAGATTTCTGTGCATTTCTTCATACATTTCCTACCCATCTAAACCCAAATTTTATGCTTTATAACAGAGAACAAGAAAAGTGTCTATTCATTCACTGACTTTCTGATCTCCACTGTGTCTGAGGGTGTGTGGGTTGTTTTCTGTATTTAATGACAGTGCTAATAGACCTCATGAAATTTTGTCCCCAATAAGTGACATCACTCTTTGGTTTGATAAAGAAGTGATGTGTGTCGTACTGGAGATGAAAGATGAGAGTGCAAAAACAGAAGATTGTTTTGGGTCCTTTTATTATGATACAGTATAGTGTACAACAACGAATGTTCGCGTGCATTTTAATTTCATGAATTCACAAGTGCCAAGATTCGCGAAATTAAAATGCATGCAAAAGTTCTTGTCTACACTATATGCATCGAATGCCAGTGGCAATTCGCGAAAATTTCATACCTCAAAAAAGGCTGTCGGCTCCAATTCGAGAAAATTTCATGCTGCAAATATATCATGTTTTACAGTATATCCCCCCTATTTATACGTATAGAAAGGGGGATGAAAGTTTGCAGGCATTTTTAATGACCTTTCATCAATCCAAACTTGCAGTGGATGAACTGTTTAATAGCATCTTTTAGCTTGGACTTGATTTGTGTTGTGGTTCCCTTTTTGCTTGTTAGCATTGCCCGGCAACTGCTTAATTCTTATCTCTGTGACATTTAGGTGCACATTTTCCCAGCTTTGATGATATCAAAAACCCACTATTCCTCTTAGTCTCTCTCTCTCTCCCTCCATCTCTCTTTTTCCTATCTTTCTCTCTGTTATCCCTTCTATGTTTTGATGTCATTTCTTTCTTCATTTTTCTGTCAATCTTCTCTCTTTTCTCTGGAACTATCTCTCAATCATTGTCTGATTCTCCACTCCCTCATCCTTCAGTCTTTCCTCTCTATCTTTCTTCCTACATTCATCCCAATATTTTTCCTTTCTCTCTTTTCCTATCTCTATCTTTTATTCCTATTTTCTTTTTCTCCTCTGTCATGCCTCTTTTCTCTACCCTTTTGGGTCTTTTCTCTACCCATTTTGCTCTTTTTGTACCCATTTTCCCCATATCTGTCTTATATTTGTCTCTCAGTCACTTCCTGTTTTTATGCTCATATTTGCCCTGAATATTTCTTCTCTCTCTTTCTATCTTTCTCTCTGTTTATCTTTTGTTTTTGTTTTTTTCCTAGTTTCTTTTTTTCTCTCACTTTGTCTCTGTGACTGTCTGTTTACTAAATCTTCATCTATTTTCTAGTATATATATATTTTTTTTTTTTCTTAAAGAAATTATTTCCTTCCTCCTGACTTCTCCTTGTCTGCACCCCGGAGAACTCTAATGGCCATCCATTGGATAATTTACACTGGGGGATAGTTAGCATCCAACAACTTCCTTTATGTGCTTTATAATGTGGTGCTATTTTCTCGTAAAAGAATGGAACCCTAAACAAATTTCTGCATCAAATTTCTAGAGAACAATAGCGCCTGGAGAGAATGTGCAGCACAAATAAATGATCAAGTTTAACCACAGTGAAAATAAACGCACACATAAAAAACTCGAGAATATTCATAAGGTAGGAACCTGCAGCTCTGTTCTTTGGTTTCTTCTTTTTTTTTTTCTTAATTCTATTTTATTACAACCAGTAAAATTACCCTTTTCAAGCCATAGCACCAGAAGTTGACCATACTGCTGACTGTAATTAATCAATGTGGCTGTAAAAACTAGGATGGGGTATATGAAAGAATTGCTCTGTGAAAGCTGTTCAGGTTTTATTGCCGCCATGGAGTCATTTATGACATGTGCATTATGCATGTTGTTTTGAAACTAATATGTTGATAGTACGATGTGTATACAGCTGAAATTGAATTTTGTGTGTGCGTGTGGTGATTAAACTTTCTCTTGTGTTCAGATTATTGTTGGGGCATGGTCGGGCATGTGACTCCATTTGTACTTCCTCGGAGAAGTATGAAGCATCTTTGGAATACTGTAAAAGTGCATATTTTCGCGCTACTAATTTTTTTGCGCTTGGCCGGGTAAGAAGAGTTTTGTGTGTTTTTAATTCTGCGGAATCAAGACATCACGCACAGGAACGTATGGCAAGCAAAAATATTCGCATGCTTTTATTTTCGCGCTAGTTTCTGGTTGCGCGAAATGCGCGAAAATTTCAACACTGCAAAAATTTCTTTTTTTACAGTATTCAACATCATGACCAATGCATCGTGGGATATTATGAACATGCATTGATGACCATATTTGTCTCAACCACACTCCCAATTTCTTGACAGTTTATTGAAAAATTAGGAGAAATTTGATTATGTTTGTACCTGTGACAATTACAGTTACATTAGAATATCTTGTCAACTTCACAGTCAAGAATTGATTCATTGCTGGTTTAGCGATTTCATCATACAGAGCTCTGAAGCTTGGTGGTGAGTGAAAGAGATTTGCTGTTCTGAGCTGATAAAATTCAGAGATATCATTTGATATATAACACCTAAAGAGATTCTGGCTGTAAATATTTGTGGGTGGCACATCACTTGACATTCAGTTAAAAATACCATCGATTGCTGCCACTATTGAGTTGTGCAATTTTGTTTGAGAAAAGAAGGATAGTGTCCAGCTGACGTCAGCAGTTTCCATTGACTCCTGTGTTAAACCCATGATCAACTCGTTCGTTCCATAATACGAATCTGATGCCACAACTAACAAAACTTTGCGGCGCATAGTCAACATGTACAGGCATGCATTCAGTCACTCATGTCACTGTCAGCAAGTTCAGTTGATTAGTTTCACGTATGACTGACTGTGACTGTACCACTCATTCTCCTTTCACACAAAAAAAGTGGTTGCCATTTCTGTACTAAATTCAAGAATCTGTGCGGACCACATCTGTTGGCATCCAGGGTGTTGCATAAAACAAATAGTATATGGTCTTCACTCATGCAATTATGGAACAAGATGTCACACGCGGTGAAAGATGAGGCCCACTATTCAACTTTGCTTCACCTCGTTGAATAGGACGCCTCTATCTTTCACCTCGTGCAAAACCTCATACTATCATGCTCATGATCATTTACTATTTGATATAATATGCCATCTAATATGTTCCAGAATATTACCCTTTGCACTTTTGCTGCCAAAACATACTATTAGAGTGATTTCCTGTATGCAAACAATGTGCTTATAGGCACAAATGTTATTGTTACTGTGCATTAACAGTTGAAGCATTTTTCCATGGCTAAATGTGCAGTTGATACATTGATAGATACAGCAATCTGGAATCTGAAGATCAGTGATCTGGGCCCTATTTCATAAAAAGTTGATATGATAGCAACTCTTGCTGGAATGGCAATTGTCATGGTAACAAAAACAATCCAGCTTCTTGATTGGCTGTTGCTATATAGGAAGTTGCCATTCCAGCAAGTGTTGCCATCCTAACATCTTTTATGACATGGGGCCCTGATGATAGGCAAATCTGACCAAAATGTAACATTCATGTATAGGGGCTTGAAATTTTAAGTCTCGAAGTATCTTGAGAGCACTCCTCAAAAGCATAAAGACATTCATGAAAATGCATGAATATGTGTATTTTTTAAAATCATTTCTAGTGCAAATATATCTATTTGCAATATCATTATGGCATAGATGGTCATTTTTAGTTGTATGAAACCACCTTGGGTATCGTAGAAACTTTACTAGTTACAAACATCGTTTGTTTCTTTTTGATCTGTTCTTATTCATCTGTTTGAGTTTGAAATTTTATATTGAGTTTGTGGGGGGGGGGTGTGTATAAGAGTAATAAAGGATAGTTCTCACAAAATTGAAGAAATTAGCTACTCTTCTTGTAGCATAGGATTGTTTTTAGCAGTCCAAAACAAGGTGCATATAAGTTTGAGCATTAACCCCCAGTATGATTGGTGGTTGTCCAATGCTGTTAGTGTTAGTATAATATGTCATATATTGTTCGGCCTTGATGTTATTGGCCGATGTAACATCTTGACATGTTCGTCTGTGTCATGTGATGGGAATTCCCACCGACATTAATGAGCACGAATATGGTGTGGTTAATACTGTGACCTAATTTACAGAAAAATGTCCATTCCCTCTTTGCATTTTGATTTACAAAAATAAACTCCAAAGTGTACCCAATTTGTGAAATACATCTCCATTATTTTTCATCGTTGTTATGACATGGCTGACAAATCCTGATATTAGCAGTGTTCGTCTTGGTGGAATGTTTGATTCTTTTTTTTTGTGGTTTGGCTTTATCCCTCACCCCCCCCCCCCCTTCTCTCCCTCCCCTATACCAGCCATTATTACTTCACACGGGATTTAGGCTGAGGACAGATTTATTGTGTCATGTTCGTTTAAAATGTTATCTCATACAGGATGATAACATTCTAACTTCAAGTAACCTATCCTCTACAAGCAAAGCTTAGTTTTGTATTGTTGATTTTTTTATTTGACCCACTATGTGATATTGTACCTGTCAGCAACAATGTATCATGTTTGAAAAAGCATAATCCAGATTTCAAACTCAGCAATGATTTCTCAGCCAAAAACATCCTAATGCCTGCACGATGCAACTTTCAAAGGCAAGTAAGTCGTTTTCTGGTGATGTATTATGTAATAATGTAATATTGTATACCTGCCAAAGCACTGCTGAATGGAAGAACAATATAGCGAAGCAAAGCCTTGAGATGTCCAAGTGGATTCTTCTTGAGGTTCGAATTTTCTTCAGTTTGTCTCCTACTACAAATGAAATTTGTAGGATCGCAACTGCAGATCTGCAATTTAACAAATGTGTCTGAAAAAAAGGAACCACGGAAGAAGTTTACAGTGGAGTAAAAGACTTTTCAACCTCCTTTGACACTGTCAGTCAGAGTACTGTGTAAGGCATATATGTGACCCTGCACCTCAAAACAAACAAAAAGTCGCCAGACATGAATTTTCAGCTAAGACCATATTCTGAAAGAGCAGACTTTAAGCTTTAAAATGATGTATAACTCAAATCAAATGGACTCTCCTAACCTATCTAAATATTGGAAAGAAAGCACAAACTCAGGAAAAGTGTGAACTGAGAAAAGAGGCTCTGAAGTGCAGTGTCTATTCAAGCGCTTAATCTTTACCAAACCGTGCTGGCTGTGCGATGAATGGGACAAAAAACAGGAAGTAAACCACTAGAGTAACAGCAATGAAGAGATTATTAGATTAAACTGAAATTAAGCATGCCTCATTAACACATTCTGTCCATAATTAATGCCAACTTTCGAAGCAGTAGCACTATCCTTTCAAAAGTTATTAGAGTTGAAAGTGAAGAGTGTGGACAAGGTTTTTCAGAAATGGAAAAGGGATTCTAAAGACACACCTAATCACACTATTCTACCAAAAATGTTAGAGATAAACTGCTAAAAAACACACTTTCCTGCCCGTTTTATGATACCAAATTTTAGCATAATGTAAAAGAAGACCCGCTCTTTCAGAAAATATGAAAAAGTCAAGTTCGGCTAGGTTGACCCATTTCACTTATTTTCAGTCCTCACGCAAAATCAGTGTGTACGACTTTATGTTCGTTTTGAGGTGCACGGTCACATATTTAGTGAGTCGAATTTTTCGCAAATTAGGACTTCCCAACAATGTCGCGAGCGGTTAAATTGGCGATCATTAAGCACATCACTGAACTGCAAAATGTATGCATCACATCACATTCATGTTGGGATGAGAGTTCATATTTTCATGTTTGTTTGTTTTTTTTAATTTGTGAATAGCACCCGACATGGGAAATTCACTAAAATAAAAACCTCGCAAAAGACACTCGCAAAATTCACAAAAATAAAAACCTCGGGAAAGATACGTTATATACAGTATGTAAAGATGAGGGTATTGCATAAAACATGATAATTATGATATGATGACATATTTATTCAGCTCTGTCGAATATTGACACTTTAAAGATTACATGCTTGCTAACTGATGATTCAGGTGACACAATCTCTCACTTCACAAAGCAAGTAATTGGTATATTGGTCATTTTTAAAAAAATGTTTTTAATGCAACAATGTGGTTGAACTTTAATTTGTATGATGATAATTGTCTTTTGTCTGTGTAGGAAATGACTGTTAATGTGTGTTGGACTATGATGGTTACATGTAACACATCAGTGAGCTGTACCAAGCATGAATGCTAGTCCGTTTGTGACCGCATCGAAAGCGAATGAGACAAGCTCGAGTAATTTAAAGGGGAATGAGTATGAATTTGATGCACATTAGGTATGCCAGCTGGAATGGGCAGGAGCTGGGAGCATTAGATGAGAATTTAAAAATCCCCAAGCAAGACACTCTCTCTCCCCCCCCCCCCCCCCCTCCTCCCGCCTTTCACCTTATTCACTGATCCCAGTCATTCCTGCTTTTAATCATCCGGGAGCATACAGGCTGCAAATTGTCTGGGCACGTCAGGCGTGGAGGGGTCTCCTACGCCGCGTTTGACAGATAATCGATCACCGGGGCTTAGAATGTGGCTGCCCATATTGTAAACTGCACATTTTACTCCTTCGATTTCTGCATGGATGCAGTTCATTATGAGTGTATGTGTGTGTGTGGGTTAAAGGGGTGGGGGGCATGATTCAAGGATGAAGGTGTGTGTGTGTGTGTGTGGGGGGGGGGGGGTTAAACATAAATGTGCAGCTCATCGTGCAAGAGGAAATGGTCCCAGAATTTCAAATGAAAGGGTGCAGAAATAAAGAAGAATGTGGTAATGGCGGAGGTTTTGATAGGAAAAGTACTTGCAAGACAGACCTGGGATTAGAGAGGGAGAAGGAGAGAGAAAGAGAGGGAAGCAAGAGGGAAGCGAGGAAGAGTGGGAAGAGATGATTGGAGGGGGGGGGGGGGGGGTTGATGGAGGTAAATGCATCTGTGGTCATTGAACTTGTTTTGTAGCCGGCGCAATGTCAATAGCATTGCGAATGCGGGGAAGATTTGGTTTCGTGCTGGGGCTTCGAGTAGTAAAGGGCAGTGAATGTTGATGAATGTTGCCGGGCGAAAGCCGGAGTATTGGCAGTGTTTTTCCCCCGCGCGCAGCGATATCAATCAATCGCGCCTGCATGGATTTCAAAGTACACAGTCTGCCGGGGAGAGTCATTCCTGTGTCTCTCCGATGCCAACCCTCTCCTGCAGTCGTTTTCACCTGTGCAGGGTAATAATTGTCGGCAACCGGCTCTGCGGGCCGTGAGTGGCATGAGGTAGCAATAATGCAGTCGTCGTAATCCGTGATGTCTAGACACAAGTGGGCGAACCCGACAAGACACGCCTTCACTTTACCGTGTCCGGGCTCAGTCAGGCTGCATGCAACCATGGCTGAAAGAGTGCAGTGAATCACACATATTCTATGTGTCCACAGATATCTCCGTATTATGTATCAAATTATGTTCACATAATTATACAAGGTGTGTCGTCTTGGATGAGGATAGGAATAGCTTCCTTTCAAACCGGTTTTGTGTGTATCAATTTGCATTCTAAGCCAAAAACATTAATGAATTCTCCTTTCCTTCCCTTCCTTCCCTTCACCTTTGCTGTAACCGTAAGATTTCCAAAACTACTGTTTCAATTAGCAGTCAATGAATTCAACTCTCTTCTTTATTTACTTTACTTTACTCAGTATGCGATTCGATATTTTTTATTTCTTTATGCGCCATGGTGTAAATCCCTGTAAGCCACATTTTTCTGAGACTGCAATGTAGGCATGCTTGGGAAAACATTCTGTTTATCATTTTAATCCATTCGACTTTTTATAGATTTTTGTTATGCTGGACATGCAATAAGCAAAAATTTAGAGAAAATGCCAAGCTTTATGAGAAATCAATGATTATTTTTCTGTCAAATGACCAGTAGCTACATAATAGTCTAGGCGTGACTTTTGCACACAAAATAGTGACAGAAACTTAGAATTTACTTGCAAATCCAATAGGGAACACAGCTTGATATTTAATCACTACACAATTTCAAGCTACATGTGAGAGGAATGGAATGGAGTGAAGCTATAATTGTACCTTGGCATTTGGCGATTTATCAGTCAGTTTGGGCAGGTTTTTGCAATTGGACAAAATATTGGAAGTTGGCATGCCGGTGACTGAGTTTGGCATGCAAATGTGGCACATAAAGAGTTAATCTCACAATCTATTTTGCTGAGACAGAAAATTAACTGAACCTAGGGAAACTGCTGACCGTGACTTTATCACAATTATCGCTCACACTCATTAAACATTTTTTCTTTTGTCTTGTGAGGAAATCAGTTGCCATGTAGGACCATAAGGTTTTTTGTCTGTCTCATCAGTTTTAGCTATAGCCATTAGAGATTTTGCTTAGGGATTCACCCTTTTTTATCAGGCAAACTCAATAATTCTTATTTTGAACATAGTAGAATATTTCTTATCACATTTTGCACACATTTTTTTTAATGCCAAAAAGATGTCAGATTACTGGATACATTAACAAGTGAGAAAAATGAGTGATGCAATGAATTCTTGAAATATAGATGAAATACAAAATAAAAATTGCAGTAAATCTGTGTGTATTTGAATTCAAGTTGCTCTTTATCAAGAGAACAGGAGCATTTGATTACCTGCATCCTTCAAAAGTCAAAATAGTTTTTACATGAATGCATCCATTCTAAAAAGTATAAAACTTCCATGACTTTTATTACCGTGAGACACTAAAGAAATCTAATCTTTCAGGAAAAGAAGTCAAAGAGGCTGCTGAATCAATGGTTGGCCCAAAATGAGGGCACCGAAATCCTAAGATGCCTGGCTGTGATTGGTGTTTTGACCCAGATGGCCAGAAAGCTTGAGAAATTGATTCCATTACAGTGCGATTGGAGTAGGAAAGGAAACATGATTTGTCTTAATCCATTCTGTAGGCAAGCTTATACATCTCGCAAGTTTCCAGACGGCCCTTTTCCGGCAAACATGGCTTTGTGCTGCACACACTCCGACACATCTCAGGTTAAGACATATTGTACGTTTGTTTGTTTGTTGTGGAATGATGCTGCAAAGCAAAGTTGACATTAGCCATACTATTTTTTTTTTAAATCCTGAACATTAGAGGGTGGAAAAAAAATGCTTGAAGACCTCTCATAAACTTCAAGCCAATATTGGGAAATCTGCAAAAAGGTAGGCCTTCTTAACTATTTGTTAGATTTTACCCCAATTGATAGATGAAATTGAAGAGCCTTTCAACAGTGAATGTAGAACAGAGATGAGCAAATTTGTGCAATCATTTTTGTTTGGACACACATTAAAATCAATGTGAGTTCAGATCTCCATTCAATCCACGAGGCTTCAAAATATCATTATGTACTTCCCTTTTTATCTGTTTATTCATATTTGCTTGAATTTCAGGGGATTACAAAATGCAATGCATAATATTCGAGCACTTTTTATTCAAAAAATTATTCAAAAGACATCTGTATTGGTAATGAAAGTTGTATAAAGTCTCAATTGCTTGTGGTGATAAAGGCAAGGGCTCATGAAAGGATCCATCATATTCCAAAAATAATGCAGCAGACAATTGGGCATTTGAAAGTAAAGTATTTGTTATAATTGATGTGATTATGGGTAGTATAATCTTTTTAATGAAAACATTATGTATTATCAATGATTATGATTATTGATGACAACTATTATTATCATTATCATTATTATTATTATTACTATTGTTATTATTATTATTATTATTATTATTATTATTATTATCATTACTACTACTACTATCATTATTATTATTAGCATTATTATTGTTATTGTCATTATTATTATCATTATTATTATCATTATCATCATCATCATTGGGTAAAAATGAACTTTTATTCAGTTGACATGCCAATTAGATTAATCTTTTCAGTGATCATCATTATTATCATGGCTATTATCATAATCATTTCTGGTATTATTAGTAGTACCGGTGGTTGGAATTTCTATTTGTATTATGACATTATTCAATTCTTCTTTTATCTATTCACCTATCTTTTGATCTATTTATTTTTCATTTCATTTTGTCTGTGGGGGCTCTTAAAAAACGGTATTTGCATCTTGAAACTGATTTACAAACATTTTACGTGATGTCTGCTGCTGTACACCTGAGACACGCTGCCTTGACGCTTGATAAACAGCAGCAGCGGCTTCAGGGACAGCGCATCTCAGGTGATGTGTGTCTTTTGCCTGAGACGCGCTGTCTTTGAAGATGTTGTTGTTGTTTATCAAGTGTTTTGATTGTGAGATCATGTTGTTGCCAAATTTTTACCTCCATGAAATAATCCTTTATACTCTAAAATATCGTTCTTCAAAATAATCCCCTTAATCGAGAAAAAGCTACGACTATAATTTTTAAATCTTTTTAAGATAATAAAGATACCACTACCTTGGGAAATGAATGATGTTCCTAGGTGTACTGAGTTTGTACTTAGCTCTCTTTTGTATCGTCATGTAGGGTAGTCATAATGTGTCCATTTCTATCGCGCGCCTTCGTATCTTGTTATCTACTATCTTTGGTAGAAGTACAGATTTGCGGGCGCGCGCGCTCTGCAGTACTCGCGCGCTATCGGTAAAGGTACGGTAATAACGGTACGGTACGGTAAAAGTTGTGCCAACGGTAAGCCCTCTCTTTACGTGAGTATTTTCCCGGTAGTCATGTCAGCTTTGCAACGGTTTTCAAATGGTAATGCTTGAATGAAAGCAGATCGGTAAGACAATATTTTACCAGTAAGGAACGGTTTTCCCGGTAGAGCATTAAGTTACTCTATAGCGGTAGTGTAGCATACTGTACACATGAATGTATGCCATTTATACATGCATAAAATTTGCTATATATGAATGACTGCAGATCTGACACCGTAACAGAACGCCTGATCACATTTATATATTCACATATATATATTCACATATATATTCATATATTCATATAATCATATGAAGAGTTTGTTTGCAAAAACCGATAAGTCCATATTTGCCAAATGGAGATATTTGCGATTAAAGGTCAAGACAAATAAAGAGAATAATAAGGAAATTTTTGCTTCTTTTGACCATAACTTAAAAAATATACCTTTATATGTAATGACCAATATATCATTTAAAAGGTATTATTTTGTACTTTATGACAGAGATCGTACTTCAAAATCTTCAAAAATGGACTTATCGGTTTTTGCAAACAAACCCTTCATATATTCATATATTTATATATTCATAGTATGGACCTGTTGATCATTTGTGATTATTTGTAATTATTTGTAATTATACAGTTACAGACAAGCTTGATTTCACATAGACCATGTACAAAGTACAGCCGGGCCAAAGGCGGGGCCTAAGGCCGGACCCAAGGCCACGGGCCTTGGCCCAGAACCAGGGGCCCAGAGCCCAAGTGGGCCCAGGCCCAGGTGGCCCAGGTGGCCCAGGGGCCCAGGGGCTCACGGGGCCCAAGGCCGGGCCGAGGCCAGGAGCCTAAGTGCTGGCCCAAGGCAGGGGGCCCAGCCAGGGGCCACCAGACTGAGACCACTAAGAGTACCAGTCATGACTTGCTGTGATAATGATGTGACAGGCCTGTGCATACACATATTATGTAAATACACTGTACACTAACAATACACAGCCCAGTCGCTGTATAAATCGCGACAGGGCTGTACCTGAGCAGCCCACAACACAGAGCAAACACAAAGCAAATTCTACTATTGCATTTAGTTTTGATACTTGACATTTTTTGTCACCTCAAACGCATCAAAGACAATCTTTATTAATGAGACTTCATACCGTACCTGTTTTCCTGGGGTTATTTGTGGGAATTCTGCGATCTGGGCACTATTCGCAAATCTAACAACATGTGAAAATATCAACTCCTGATCATGTAACGTGCATGTGTACATTTCTGTGTTCACTGCTGTATTCCATGAACATGAATTCAACAACTACTGTTATATCCTGTAATATGAGCTGCCAGGACAAAACTCACATACGCTCTGATTCTGTATAGCAATCACTTTCAAAGCAATGTATTGATGCATTGCTTTGAAAGTGATTATTTCATTTTTTATATACATTTTGTCTCTAAATAATTGTATTTTTTAAGGAAACAGGCTTAAAAAATGAAATTTACGTAAATTTATGCGAATTAAGCATAAGGCACTAATTGTTTTTATTTCTAAATGTGTCCAATAATCTCATTACCCTTGAAAATATCAGGTTCAGCACTTACATCACTTCAAATGGGTGCGCTAGCAGTTCCAAGACCTTTCTTTGGAGTATAATGCCTCTGTAAAACATGGAGCTATTGACCCCCTATTCATCGGATGTCCTGAAAATGTATTTTAGGACATTTCTGGAAGATTTCGCTGTAATTCTTTCCTTATTATCATTTCCTTGTGATTATTTCATTTTTTATATACATTTTGTCTCTAAATGTATTTTTTAAAGAAAAAAAGCTTAAAAAATTGAATTTATGTAAATTTATGCAAATTAAGCAAAAGGCATTAATTGTTTTTATTTCTAAGTGTGTCCAATAATCTCATTACCCTTGAAAAAAGCAGGTTCAGCACTTAAATCACTTCAAATGGAGAGTTTTATCCAATTTTTTGACAAAAGTCTAGAAGTTGGCAGCCGTCTTGGATTTTGGCGGCCATTTTGAGTATTTCTTACTTGTGTGCTTGACACTCGAACCAAAATTGATCTATAGACAATTACCTTTACAATGGTACCAAAAATTAAACTTTTACATCAACTTAAACTGAAAATCAAAAATAACACATGCAAGGCCCCCCACTATATTGGGTAAGGACACGTTTTGCGCAGTATATCTTACAACAATCAGAATTCGTACAATAGGTCATTAGGCCCAGTTTAAAGATGTGTGAGATAGAAACGACGCTCTCTCTCTCTCTCTCTCTCTGACACCCTGCTCCTTTAAGGTGGAGATGATATACCCTTTGTGTAATGAACTCTGAAATGCTACACAGCAAACTGTAGGTGAGATGTCTCCGATATTGCAATCTGTTCTCGTTACCTTTGTTTTTGCTTCTTTTTTTTTTTCTTTTTTGAGAACAGCTTTATTCATCTCACTGTATTTTTCCTCTGAGCACCAATTAGGGAGACCTGAAGAGAGTACTCTTTCATGCAATGAGCGATTTCTAGTCCCAACCTCTCTCGGTCTGTGTCAGACATTCCAGTGGTGTGCATTCATCCTGCGGTATTATTTCCCGAAAATTAATCAGTCGCCAAACCTGCCTGGATAGGTTTCTTCTCCCCGCATTGTCTCCCGGAGTTTTAATGACGTGAAAATCTCGAGTCCTCGATGAGAATCGGTGAAAACAGAAACCCGGTGAAGCTCTCCACGTCTCTCACCCAAAACGTCTCTTAACCAATCGCGCCGGCGGTCTGGTATAATTTCGCCGAGTAATTTGCGATGGACTTGAACATATCTTTTCAAGTTCAGCCCGTCGTGCGGACGTGTAATATGGTGTGTCATAAGTTGACGTAAATTGCGTGATTTTTTTTGGCAGATTGGGTGTCCCTCATTTGAGACGCCTTCTTCCTAGGCTTGGAATGTCGTGGCTCATGGTGTACCTTTCACTTCATGGAGAGACCCTCTCTCACTGGTATCTTTAGCAGGGTCATTGCCCTGCACAAAATATCATTCTGGAATAGCGGAAAGAGCGTGGTAACGGCATCTCACATATTACAATTATGGATCAGGGTGTGGATGAATTTTTCCGATCAATATTTTGTCTTTAATTAGTATAAATATGACATATCACTCAAGACTCACTTACTTAGAGTCTGTTAATCTGATGAAAGATATAAAGCTCGACATGCTTTGCACATGCTATAATGTCTCCAATGGACGTGAGCCCAGGAAAAGCCAAGAGGCTGACTGCACGCAGTTGTCATGATTAGTTTTTACGGATGGTGTATCCAAGGGAAGCAAAGATTGCATGAGCTTTACCTCGAGGTAAAAGGGGCTCCAAACCTGTCTTACATTCACCACTACAGTTACCTGCTGGGGTGTGAAAGGAAGTGCGGCCATTTTCACACACCCTTTTTCAACTTGGCGCAATTTTACCAAGAAAAAACATTGCAGAGGAATAGTGTGATGTATTTCAGGGGTCGGAGCATTGATTTCCCCATCTCCCTTGCCTGCCTGCGCTATACTGTCTTTGATGTCTATGTAATAGTCCTTGTAGTAGACTTCAGGAAGTGGAGTGTACGGATGTCAGTAATAGTAGAACTGTAATAGTCACCAATAGTCACCGAGAAGGTGGATTCCTACAAGTAGAAAAATGCTGCTCCACAAAGTACCACTATAATTCAGATATTCTTTTTTTAATTGGCGTGCACATAACAGGTGAGATGGATTGAAACTAACAGTGCTGTATTGTCATATTATGTAACTCACTGTTTTTCATTGTAATGGTCTAACCCCCACGTTCTTATAGATTCCCCTCTTCCACCTAGTCCCCTTTGTAAAAGAGAAAGGAAATATCACAGCAAAACACGGAAAGAAAGAAAAAAAAAATTGGAGCTGAAAAGTGGGGAGACAGTGGTGGCGAAGAGTTTTCAGGTTGCAGATTAGATGCGACTCTGTTTATCTCATTTTTGGTCATCAATTGAAGATGGAGGGGAGGGCTGTCTTATGGATGTACCAATGTCACCTGAAATTTAAAAGTGTAATTCATTTCTCTATTGACTTGAAAAGCACCTTTTAGGTTTAGTACTTCTCGTATCCACTTACATGTCAATATTGGGAGGTATGTCTTCTTCATTGTTTTTCTCTTTCATGATTTCTTTGGCATTCATTTAGATTGAGATACACTTTGATACTATTTTTCTTTTAAATATGTCTATTCTTTTTTTCTCAACCCTAGAGTTTAAAGAGGTATTTTCTACAGAAAAGTGAACATGGTTATTTTATTTTACCTGTCTTTCTTTTTTTCTTGTCTTTGACTTTAGTTGTTTGTCAGTGATATCAGCAAAATTGAGCCTTTTTATTCTAGTGGCTAATTTTGTTTTCTGTTATGTAATATATGAAACATATTCAACCTTAGGAATCAGCTAGAATTTACAAGCCTTGCTTGTAGTTGGTTCCATCTTATATCACACTCTTGTTCGTAATGGGCTTAAGCTTTGGTTCCATCCCTTAACGATTGTCTTATCTTTTCTGAGTAGTTGCCATATTTTGTTCTTATTATTGAGAAAATAAAAGTATACACTGTAAATATTGCTGGAGACAGCCTATTCTAACTCTACAGTGTGTTTGATTATGCCAAGTTAATGGAAGATGCTACAGTTAAAGAGGATAAAAGGTATTGACATCATCCAAGTTGAGAAGAATGGTAAAGTCAGGAGAGATAAGAAAGACAATGAGGCTGGAAAAAAAAAATGTTCTGTACTTCGAGAGAGAGGGAAAGAGGGAGGCCATTGAGATTACTGGAGGCAGCTAGAAGCAGAGATTGGGAGAAAATTTCACCTGCATTTCTGCCTGCCAGTGTAAGCAAGTAGCAAGGCATTGCCGCGTCTGGAGACTGCCGGAGCAGTGACAATGCCCAGGCATAACCCCTGCCGTGGCGGGGGCGAGAGTGTCGATTCCGCGCCGCGGCCTGGCGTCCCAATCTCCAAAATGGCCCAATGTCAACACATCCGGTTCATCGGCTTAAAGTGACTGACTGTTGTGAAATTAAAATTGATTTTGCCCAATGTTATGCCACCGAATGTTTTCTTAGACATTGAGGTTGCAGCCAAGTGAGCCGCGGGGAGAGAAAAGAGAGAGTGGGGGGTGCGCACACACACACACCGCGTCGGGGGTTATATCGACGCCCCCTAAGCGTCTCCCGTGAAGGTCACTGCCCCTCTCGCGTCATTCATGAGCCAAAAAATATAGCTGGCCTCCTCTTTGAATGCATCTCGTATTTAATCCGTTTATTGAATTAACCCCTGGATTAAGCAAATGAAACGCCTCGGGCCAGAAACATTGGCTGCGCCCGGAACATTGGGCAGAACTCTCTCCATCTCCTCCTTCCCAGTTTCTCTCCCTCTTCTGTGCTCCAGTCAGAGGGTCACCACCGTTGATGAAGTCTCGTGCCGCTGCTTGTGGCATTCCTCGCCTGTGTGCCCTTCTCCCATTTCGGTTTCATCCGTGAGCCCCGGCAAACTGCTCCGAGGCGCGGACTCCATTTCATGTCTTTTCAACTATATCAGACCTGAAAACCAGTTGGCACTCCGCTTACAGTTAATTTCTTTATTGCTTCCGTTCCCCACTGTTGCAGTAAAACCCCAATCCCAGACATGCATAATTGTGTTGTTTTGTGCTTCACAAACTGATTTACCGTCTGTAAATTTTCTTACCCGTTGTAGGTGCATGGGACCTATTGTTACCCATTCAGAAAAGTAGAATGATAAACAACAACAACAGATGAACACACAGAATATAATGAAATAGAAGAGATTTAGTGGTTCCAAAGTGTGAACCTGTACCCAGTGTTCACAGTGAACAGTTGAAAAAAAATGTGTGGCCTATTGGCAATAAAATGCATGTTATTTATATAGATATGGTATGTACGACTGAGGACAAAATATATAGCATAGTTATATGTTTATGGCTTTCCAAAGTCCATCTGTTTTGGAAGACATTATTATTATTTTTCCCTAGGATGTACTGTAATTTAAACACTGCATTTTATTGGTTTTATTGACAGACTTAAATTTGTAGATGAATTTTCAGTCAAATTGTATTGATTTTATTATTGAGTAGTTTGAACCTTTGCTTTGTCTAAAAAAAAAAAATCCAGCTAGGTTAAAGTTCAATTTTCAGTTTTTGTTGAGCCTTTTTTTTTCTTTTTTGTTTCTAGAAACAAGTATGTGTGAAAGGATAGTGTGGGGTAAAATACATATTGTCTCTATTACTATAAATCAAGTTCTGCTGTTAGACATTCATCTTGACTTTAAGAGAGATTCTGTTCCACTAGACACCATGTTCAAAAAGCGTTATCAAGGTAACTGCTGTAACAAATCACATCTGTTCTGCAATTTAAGAGGGGAATTCCAGGCCAGTTATGAGGTATAGTCTGATCAAAGTTTGATCAAACTTTTCCTCTTGTGCTTGTAAGATTTTACTCTTTCGTTTTAGGTTAATTTTAATTGTCCCAGATTTCGTCTTTAAGCTAAAGAGTATAGATGAAACAAGAGTTAACCTCATTAGGCTGATATTTGGTTTGTCGCTAGTTGCTAACTTTCATTGAGTTCATATATTCTCCTTTACATAAAAATGCCTAAAACTGTGTATGTATGCAATGGTATTAGTTTATATGGCACTTTGTGATTAGTGTATATATCACAAAAAGAAACACAAAAGTCATATCAGGTATAGATTTTTCAGTTCAGTTCAATTCAATTCCATTATCCCCACTTTAAACGTAATTGAATTTGCAAAAACTGTATAGAGTTACATGGTATCAAATAAGATAGTGGCAAAATCATGAAAGCACAAAATACAGAATTGCTGAGACTGGTCTCTTGACAAATGCTAAATAGTAAATGCATAAAATACATTATAATGATTTTGTGCATAGGTTGAAAACAGCATCAATGCAGTACAATACACAGGGAATGTTGAATTCATCATAAAAGATAAATAAGAAGAGGAACCTGTCCATTTGGCTGTTCACTAATTTGTAAATTGATTGCATCAAAAATATGTTGTTTGTAAAGTCTTGTTGTCTTACAGTATCACTGATCTCAAAACAGACTTTTCTAGTTATTCTTCAAAACTTGACCTTTTTTTTTAAATAGATGATTGCATTATGTAAGATATACAATTTAGAGGGAAATGAATGTTCTGGGCACTTGTGGTGTTTTCATTATGAAAATAATCTATGAATGCATCAAGAAAAAGGTTATCAAGTTAATATATTAACATTGCAGACTGTAATGAAATCTGTGATAGTTTATGTAAATGTGTCTAAAACACATGTAACCTGTCAGAAAAAGGCATGATGAATTGGTTATAAGGCACGTGACGGGTATTGCTCATGTTTGTTTTTTATAAATGTATTTATGGCATGTTAATCCCCGTATAGTATTGCAATAATTTAGATCTACATATCATGTAATAAAGCATCCCATAAACAAAAATGTCAAAGCAGTTGTAACTTATGGTCAATTATGCATGGACAGTTTTGTAAGGACATACTCGAAAGCTTTGCATAGCCATGGATGACGTGTGTTGGTTTATACAATGTGTGATGATAGTAGTGTATCCTTTGTCCAGAGCATCAGAGAGCAGTATTATTCTATTCTTAAGGTCACATGTTTTTGAGGTCGTCTGGTTTTGCAAGATAATTGAAGAATGATGAAATGATTCAGAGGTGGATATCAACCTGTTCTCTGTTGGGGACTTTGAACAATGTATGTGGGGTTTCCTTCGCCAATCAGCACTCAAAGCACGTAAAGGGTTAATGAGATGGATGATAAATCCATTCTTTTTATGAGAGTATGCATCTAAATGTGAGTATCTTTTCCTTAGTTATAACTGCAAAACAATTATCCATACATGGAAAGGCATCCAATTTTTGTTCATCCTCTCTCACCCTCCTAATTTGTTCATGATTTTATATATCTCTCTATTTACCAAATTGATTCTGATGGATGAAAGAGGATGTGATATATTTACTCAGGATTGCCAAAATGAAATATTGAGTATCTCATATATACCTCCTTTCACTGTGCCGACAAAGCAACTTCTTCCAGCCTTACAATAAAAGAGACAGACCGTGCAGTGAATGAAAAGAGAAATTTATGAGGATGTGATTACTGTATCAAGGATATTGCTATCTAAAAGATATTTGATTTTAAAATGGTATACCAATGTGATTATTTCCTTGTCAAATGCTTACGTAGAGTGTGGCATCCATTTCATATCAAAGGTTTATGTTAGGTGAATGCTTTCATTTGAACTAGTCAGAACAGGTTTGATTAGACCTTATTTTGGGGGATGGTATTTTGGCAGGCCAGTAAATCTTTCCTTGTAAATATGGAAGCTTTGATACTTTGATATTTCTCCGTTTCCCCCCCCCCCCCAAAAAAAAAAAGTCTTGAGAGGAAACTGTATAAACAGAAAGAATATTCAACATAACATCAGTTAATTGAATGATTGAAAATTTACTATCAAGGTGAGAAATATGAAGATATTTGTGTGTCTTCATCATTTCTCAAAAGTAGATCTTAGTAGCAGTGAATGTAGATAGTGTTGTTTCTGTCAAATGAAAGAGATCTACAACAGTAGTTACGATATGCAAAGAAGTAAAAGCTCAACAAAGCAAATGTTGAAAGGACCGTTTCCGAGATGCTTGAAAATCAGGGAATATTTGTGTGTGTGTGTGTGTGTGTGTATGCATTTTTTATTTGATTTGAATATTCATTTTATGAATTTAAGCATTACAGATATTGGTTAGAAAATACACAACCAGACAGAAGTGGAAGTGGACAATATGAAAGTCACAAGAAAATGTCATACAAAAGATTTGCCTGTAGATGCAGAACTATTCTGCACAGATGTGGCTGTTTGTCCCATAGGGCCCCATGGCTGGTTGTATGCAGGTAGCAACAAGAAGAAAATGTTCAGGAAAGATTGACAAAATGACAATCTGTTGCTGCATTTTACAAATGAACATGAAATGTAATAGATCTACCAGTCAATAAATAACTGGTTCTGTGACATTTGCTCCTGTTACAATTGCTCCCATAAATTATCTGCACACTAAGCCAAACGTAAATTCTACCCACAAACTAAGCCCTAGCCCTAATCCTAATCCTCACATCAAGCTAAACCTAAAACACTATCGCAACCATAATCCCAAGTCCTTGGAGGAAATAAGATAGGAGCAATTGTTGCAGGAGCAAATGTTGTGTCACCAAATAACTATATAGTAAATGCAGTCAATTTGAAACCAACTAAATCAAAGGGAAAAAAAATCTTTAATGCTGCCTCTGTTTTTATACCATAGCATGTACCCTTCATAAGTTCAAATTCATTTTTACAGTGTTTATGAATTTTATGTCAACCTGTCTATGGTCATTTGATGTAGGCCTAAAGGTCATTAAAAAGGATTATCTATTAACCATGCCCATATAAAACATGCTTTGTATTCACACAGGAATATGTGCATTCTCAATCTAATAAAAATTGTAGTGCTGTTATGAAAGCTTGTACATATTATACAGGATATATGTGTATATATATATATATATATATATATATATATATATATATATATGAAGAGTTTGTTTGCAAAAACCGATAAGTCCACATTTGCCAAATGGAGATATTTGCGATTAAAGGTCAAGAAAAATAAAGAGAATAATAAGAAATTTTTTGCTTCTTTTGACCATAACTTCAAAAATATACCTTTATATGTAGTGACCAATATATCATTTAAAAGGTATTATTTTGTACTTTATGACAGAGATTGTACTTCAAAATCTTTAAAAATGGACTTATCGGTTTTTGCAAACAAACCCTTCATATATATATATATATATATATATATATATATATATATAGATAGATAGATAGATAGATAGATAGATAGATATTGAATGTACATATATGGTGGTATATTGCTGATATACACACATGCCTCTGGCTTTTGTTACCTTTGTAGTGTAGTGTATTATAAGCGTGATGAAATAGTGATGACAAGGGTGTCGCAAGGGCGAAATTTTTAGAAGCTTTTATCAATTCTATCTTAATCAGCTTTATTTGACTGTACAATCAAATGGAATATAGAAATGAAATAAGCTGGGGTACATATGGAATAATTGGAATGAGCATAATTGGAATAGACATAACTTTAACATACCCTCCTTGAAATCAATTTAATGAATATGAAGCAAATGACAGAGTAGAGGACAGATAAGTGGACATGTATACGTGGTTTTTTTAGATTTTTTTTATAGCCTTCGACTATTATGTCTTGTCAGTTATATTTGTCTGTATGATTAAATGGGACACAAAATGAGATAGTAAGCTGGGATATTTATGAAATAATTGGAATGACATAATTGGAATGGACATAATTTTAACCTGTCGAGGACAGACTGATTTTGCTACAACACACATTTCCCATAGACACCTGCCCAAATATTCTCGGGACTCGTCTTCAACGGGTTAACATAACCTTTTTTTAAAAAAACATATTTAAGGAATACTAAGGTTAATACAAAAGGGTGGAAGAGTAATAAGTGGACATGTTTATGGTTGCTATATGAATACAGAACACACCAAAAAAAAAATGTTGTACAGTGGAACAAGTGATGACAAGTCAAAATTAACCAACATATATGTGTATACAGTATACTTGCATACCCTAAATATGTATGTGATGTATTATGTAGTGTTATGACTCTTTAAAGATTATTTTACATACATCCCTTACAGGGTAACATGTATACTGTTGCCTTTGAAGTTGATATCGATACTATGCTTAGCATGAAGCTAACTGTCTTTAAATACAACATTATTCCCAGTATCTTTTTCAACTATGGTGATGTTTTATGAAAAACTCAATATTCCAAAGAATAACTGAAATTATTATTTTTTCCTAGCAGTGTCTGAATCTGTATTTTATACCTGTATGACATAGTAATGGTAATAAACATTATAACAGGAGAGAAACTAGCTAGTTTACATTATTAATTAGTTGAATTTCAAAAAAGAAATGAAATTCCATGCATTCTTGGTATCACAGGATTGCAAAATGAATATGAGATTGCAAAACTTTCTAAAGACAATGTGCAATGAATATTACAAGTGCCAACATGAAAATTGGTATATGGGGCATTTTAGGTGAATAGTCTTGTGATCAATATTTAATGCTTGAAAATTGATACTTTTTTTTTTCTTTCTTTCTTTTGTTCATTTTGGTCCTGTCATCTCAAAAAGTAGTCTTCTCATCAAAGCATTTCTTGCACACAAGGTATGCTGTTTTCTTCTGTATGGCTGTGGAAGAAAAAAAATATCTACTGAGATTTGAGTGTTTTCCCACAACTTTTCTTTATCATTTGAAGCATTGGCAGTTAATTTTAAAAACTTATGTAGAGAAATTTCAAGATTTCCTTTACTGAGAGAAAAAAAAATGATATGGAGATGTTATCTATGTAAGTCTTATTATATTTAGTTCAAGTCACTAAAACAGCAAGAAGAACATATGTGGCCAATTCAAGAATCTTGTTCTGATTGGTAGTGTTTCAGTTTGACATGCATTGTGATAGATGAACCCAAATTAAGACCATGTTTTCCAAGAAAAAAATATTGATTTATCAAAAATAGAAACCTCTTAGACAAGTCTCCACATTCTGCAGGCTTTTTTCCTTTTATTAAAAAAAGTGGCTGTTTGCCAAGTTTTGTTATTTTTTGTCTGATTTCCTGGCGGGAGCATTATTTCTGCAATAGACTTCAAATCTGATGATTTATCAAATTATATACATTTTAACCCGTTGAGGATGAGTCCAGAGTATACTCAGGCAGGTGTCTATGGGAAATGCGTGTTGTAGCAGAATCAGTCCAGTCCTCATTGGGTTAAAAACACACATTCCACGTGATGCAGGTGTGCTGATGTTATACTTTTGGGCATGATATACTGATTTCATGAAACATTCATGATCTGTTACATTAATTCCATGTATATTTCAATTTGTGTTCAGATATATTATTGCACGTTTACCTTTGGATAAACTTTCCACATAGTATTCTTTTAATGTTATGCATTAAATCTCATCAATTCATGTACATTGTAAATTATGTATCAGCAAATTTAGAAGTTCGTGTTGCTATGATAAACTGCAAAACAGCACTATTTTGCACACATACACACACACAAATATGTATCAATTCCATGTTTTCATGCATTAAATAGGTCTACATGCATGGCTATGGGCATGTCAGGAAATCTATATAGATATGTACATATATATACATATATTTCTACAATTAGTCATTTTTGCTAAATGTGGAACTTTTAGGTGACAATAAATAGAAAATGAAGAAGCAGCATTGTAAAAAGACTAATCTCCCTTGAGACAGCATGATCCTGACACCAGGCTAATGTCTGCCTTTTGCAGACTGGGTCTTGAACTTGTACAGCGAAACAAAATCACAAAATACTTGGGCAAATCCACCTACACCCCTCTTACACACACACATACACACACACACACACACACACACACACATATATATATCTACTTTTATACACTCTGCATATACACACTTAAAAAAAAGAGAGTGAGCGAGAATTCTGTACCCTCCTTTCGATTTGATGCTTTGGTTTAGTGGATCAAGTTCACTGTTGACCTCAAGGACAGCTGGAGGTTAGCTGGGTCAAAGGGTCAAGTCTGTTAAAGGGACTTAACTGTGGGGAAAACTATGTTAGACAACTGTATGTCATTATTCTCACAATAGTTTGTTGGGGTTTTTTTTCTTGTGGTATACCAACTGTGGCTCCTTCGATTTCATGTTGTTTTCTTTTCCAACTGGCAGCTTTATTTCTGACAAATTGGATTATGAAGCCATCGCCCCATTATCAATGAGACCACATAATTTGCTGCAAGTAATGGGAAAAAAATCCTTCAGATGTATCAAATTTCCATACTGTTGCCTTTATCAGATATTACCACACAACTTACCACAACAGTTTGAGAAACAAAACAACAAAAAAAGGCAAAACAAGAAACATCCTGACATAGATATTAACCACTATATAATACCTTGTCATGACTGCGTCATAATTTTGAAAAGAGAACAAAATACTCTGCACTCATTCTTTCTTTAAATATTGATACAACACAGATTTATGAACCCCCCCCCCCCAATGATATTTGATTTGGTCCTCGTGAAATCAAAGTGATACAATCTTAGCAGAATGAATCTAATGCTCAAATATCTTGTGTGAACCGAAAGAAACCTGAGCCTAACTTTTTTATGTGCTGCCTCCAAATAACTGCCATACTATTCTAAGACGACATTTGATGAACAAGTCACTTTTTCCCTGCCTCTATTTTTTTTTTCTCCTTTAACTCCATCCCAAGCTTTTGCTCTTGCAGAAGATATTTCTAAATACAGAGAATGTAAAGAACAAACATTATATTTTGGTTCATTTATTGCAGGTTTTCCAATGAATTAGCCACCAAAAAAAAAAAACCACAAAAAAAAAAACACACACACACACACAAACCTTTATGATTTTTCTAACAATGCAGGGACTAAGAAAACAATGTGTACATGCATATCATGTCTTATTGTCACTGGGGATGTTTGTGTCCTGCGACCATTTTGTTTCCAAAGGGTTTGGTCACCTACCTTGTGTGATTCCTATGAAAGTCACCATATTTTAACCGTGACTTTCAACTGCCACCTATTATAGAGAGCTTAAATAGGGGAAGGCACTCGAATGTACTAAAAATCATAGGCTCGTGGTGACTGCAGTCAGGCAGATGTGAAATTGTAAAAGGTATACATATTTCAAAAATACTGCCACTATAAATACTTGAAGAGTTTGTTTGCAAAAACCGATAAGTCCATATTTGCCAAATGGAGATATTTGCGATTAAAGGCCAAGAAAAATAAAGAGAATAATAAGAAAATATTTGCTTCTTTTGACCATAACTTCAAAAATGTGCCTTTATATGTAGTGACCAATATATCATTTTAAAGGTATTATTTTGTACTTTATGACACAGACCATACTTCAAAATCTTCAAAAATGGACTTATCGGTTTTTGCAAACAAACTCTTCACTTGTTCACATGCTTTGGTAATATGTATGATGAATTGCATCAAATGAAGTTTTCATGACTGTGTATACAGTTTGCATGATCATTGGTAGTTTCACTTTAACACTGTTATTCATGTGATGAGATGATATGACAGAGTTGTAAATCCTATAGAAAAATGCAAATTGTAGTGAAATTAATGTTACTATCCTGCCCTGTTTTCATGTTTTAATTTGAATATCTTACCCGAATGATTTCAATTGCGTGGTGACAGTGATAGGAGTGTCATTGATCATGAGATGAGATGCCATCATAAAGGATTAGATGTAATGTTGCTATGGTGATACATCGTTACTGTCCAAGACATGGTGTACTAATGATTTTCCTCTGCATTCTTTTTCTTCCCATCTTCCTCCCATATGCCTCCTCTCTCTGCCTTTTATCAATCTTCTCCATGGTATGCCTCTCTCTCTCCTTTTCATTTTTCCCCATCCCACTATCCCCGTGTAATCTCTTGTATCCCACTACAGGTAAGTCCGCATTATCTGACTTTTGGAAAAGAGAGGTTCGATCAGGTTGGAGCGTGTATGGGTAAGTGAGGCCATCGGGAGGATGGTGTGCCTGTTGTGCCTCCATTTTGGAAAGACATCCAGGAATTTATGTCTGCTATTTTGCGGTGTATCATTCTCCTTCATGATGGGTTTTTTTTTTTTGGTTATCGTTGGTGAATGATTGACAAGTGTCTGCCTCCTTTCACATGCTCATGTTTGTTTGTTTTTTTGATGCCACACCCTCTTTAAAAATTACCCTTAGGTTTTCGAAATGATGAGAAATCTGTGGTCCTACCCCTTGATCTAAATCGCCTTTACGTCTGTTGCATCTCTGATCCTTAAGTGCTGGATTTATGTCGTGAGATGTTGCAGTGTGCTGTGTGGCACAGTTTTCTTATATGCGCAAGCGGACACGTTATGCATATTGTTTTGTTTTCATTTTACGTGAAGTTATACCAGTTCCATCCATGTTCCACATCTTGCATTTCGGAACCACCCCTCCCGATCTAGCCTATTCACTTCTGTAACTTTGTAGGAGCACAAGTGAGCTAGCCTGTTCCAATGAGAGACCCAAAGCGGGAGGAATTTTCTTGGGAGGGAACTCTTTGGTGCCACGGCCCATGAGTAAAGCGGCGAACAAGTGGTGATAGGTCCGCCGGATCCCCAGATATGCGTGTCGGGGTCAGAAGCCGGGACCTCTTCCCAAAACTGGCTGTCCCCAACTGCGAGCACCCTCCCTCTGGGCCACCTGCAGTTGGGGGGGGGGGGGTGGGGCTCCAAGAGATCAATCCCAGCCCAGTGAGCCAGGCAGGGATGTGTTGTGACAGAGGATGGGGAAAAGGAAGATAAGGTTCTGATGACTTTCACACTAGTTGGTATGACATTGGGAAGTTAACCCTGCCCCTTGACATACCACAGTCTTTCTGTAATGTTTTCCCCAGCAGATTCCAAATTGGCAACAGGATCAATTGAGGGCAAATTGTGTACTACACTATCCAATACTTAGACTTGATCTACAGGTCAGATGAATTCTTCTTTTCTGGCCTCCTAAATTTTCCCTCACTCTTTTTTTTTCTCCATTTTTTGTGCTCTCTGATCGGTCATTAAGGCTTGTTATTGTGGAGGAGATTAATATGGAAGTATTACTCTCTTTGCCTTCAGGTTATAAGTCAAGAGTTGACCCCATGGCAACCGCTAAAGAGGGGAGTGCCCATGACTTTGAAGCTAATATTTCTTCCAGCTGTTAGTAGGTGGAAGTCTGTCTTGCAAAGTGCAAGACTGCCCTCTACAGATGAAAAGTGGTAACAGATTAAAATGCTGAGGTTTGCTGACAGACTTCACACTGTGCATCTGTGCCAAGATTAAACTATACTCTCGGTGACTCTTTTTTCCCTTAATGTTTTCATTTTTTGCATTTCTGTTGTATAGATGTCATGTTTTGGTATTCCCACCCACGGCTTGCTTGGGAACATGACTTGTGGAGGTTGCTTCTCTATCTTTGACAGACCATTATACAGTGTTTAATATAGTAAAGCTTATTCTGTGGAAAATATAGCCTTCAGAGCAAAGCAGTGTCATGAAAATATTAAGTAACAATGACATCTTTGATTTCTTTCTACATGTAATATACACCAAGTTCTTTGGTTTGAGAGGTGCTGGAAAAGCGTGCTAGAAGTTTTGCAAAACCCACAAAAATAGAAAGGGTGGGCAAGCAGAAATTATTGACAGAACAAATTCGTTCCAGCTTCATGATAATATGAGAGAAGACATCAAAATAGTAAAGTACCACTGTTTGATATTTAGACAAGATGGCCAATTTCAGACTAAAATAGTACAGATAAAATTTACTGAAATAGATGATGGCATTAGTGAAGAAAACAACAAAACAAAGCTTGATTGAAGATGATAGATGTCAATGCTGTGTATGTATTGATAATGTATTACATTATTTTTCTGAGAAATTTTTTTCTAATTTGTAAATAAGTTTGTGAATATTATTTTTTGCTGATCCATATGACAACAAAATATACACTTACTGGAGAACTTTTTTTTTTGTATTTATATTTTGCTTTCACAATCAGTCACTGAAAGTTCATGAATATCAAGAAGACTGTCACATTAAAGCTTGTTATTTCATAGTTGAGAATATGGTTCATCTCCCCCTCCTTTGCAGTGCTCCTTATTTTGGGGTCTAAAACTCATGGCTGAAGTAAGGTTGCTTTGTAGAATATACCAGCCAGGCCAGTCATGGAAGGTACAGTGTGAAGTTGACACATCTTTTAGAATCGTCCAGACTACCGGTGGTTTTAACTTGTTTGTTGGTTGGTTTGCAGCCAACATATTTGGCCAGCTGGGACTCTCAAATCAGTACAAGAAGCCAGAGGTCGCAGTAGTTTGTTCAGCATCACAGATGGTTTTATGATGTTCCCCCGGGCGTGCAGTGCATGTACAGGTATTGGGGGAATTCTCACCACATAAAATTCAACATGCTACATAGAGAAACATGAAGGACTACAATCATACAAAATCAGAATTCATCTTCATCATTTATCTGTTGCTACGTGTATGTAATCAATATATACCATGCAGGTGATAAAGAAGAATAAGGGAGCATGTTTTGGGTGCTTATGTACTATTTGTTGTTGTTGTTGTTGATATTTTGGGGATATAGACAATAGAAGTCACTGAACATATTCATGTTTTACTCTGCGCAAATCAAAAAATGCTGCTTTGAAGACGTTTGCACTGTACTGAATTCTTCATTCTTTTGAAACACCTGTAATCTTGAACTTGCTACACAACTCTCTCTCCTTAATTCACCACCTCCCTCTCCCTCCCTCCTTTTTTTCCCTCCTCCCCTCCCCCCCCCCCTTTTTCCTGCCCCCCTCTTCTCAGCAGTCAGTGGTAGGCTTATACCAATCTGACCTCAGATGCTCCAAAAGCCTAACATTACATGAACCCTGACTTTAGGATTATACTGCCTTTCACTATTTCCCTCAACCTTCTCCCTCCCTCTCCCCCCCCCCCACCCTACCACACCCCAATAAAAAAAAATGGCCCTCTCTTTAAGAGGTCAAGATAATCAATATTGACTGCCACTTATATCAAGTTGCCGGTGCTGGGGACTCTTGAATTTCACAAACGTTCGACAAGATATAAAGAATTACTTGAAGATGTCAACGAATGGGAGAAAGGTCTATGTTGACCTGCAAATTAGTAAGAGTATCTGAGCTAAACATCTGTAATTATGGTTTTGATTCCCAGATAGACTGTTGGTCAAATGACTTTATTACATGCCCTTTGTGTTTTCCTATTAGTTTGTGTTCATTGACAAAACTGAGTCTTTAAATTTGACAGTTTGACCTTTTCTTGTAAATGCTCCATCCTGGGTTGCTGCTCCTGCATTACATACTTTCTTCTGCCTTCTACACACCTTTCTCTTTTTCTGTCCCTCCTCCCTCTCTCTTTCTCTCCTTTTCCATCACTCTCTTGCTATCTCTTTGTTTGTGGATCTATCACAACAGTCGCAACAAACAGACAGAACTTCCTGTGCCATACCTATTGCAAACAAGGGTAAAAACATTGTTCAAGTTTTTTTTTTCTTTTTTCAGAACGAACCGGTCAAGGTGTCTGAAACAAGTTGTAGATGCTATCATAGTAAGTGACCTATCCTAGCAGCAAACCATCAAACCCAACCTACTTCTGATGTCAGTGCAAAAGCCAGCAGTACTGGCATTCATCTACATGTGGAAATTTTGTGTAGATATGGAAACAATGAGCAAGACAGACATACAAACAAACAGACAGAGCCAGAAAGGGGGGGGGGGGGAGGGGAAGTGAAAGGTTAGGGAGGGGGTTGAAGATAGAAGAGAGGATATGACATTGAAGCAGCAACCTAGTCAGGAGTATTTTCAACGAAAGGTCAACTGTCAAGTTCTTAAGTCACCCTCATAAATGAGTGCATAGTATGAGAAAAATGTCCAGGGCATTAAAAAACTAATTTGGTGGACGGTCTGTCCCTGGAATCAGAATCAAGAGGGCAGACACTTATTAACACAGACAATTTTGTAAATCTCCAAGTAGACTTTATATCTTTTCTCCAGTTCATAGGCAAAATACTGCTTCTCATCTCTTAGAGTGTTCATAAAATTTGAGTGTCTACATAATGACAAGAAAAGAAAGATGTTTCAGCAGTGTATGCACAAATTGACCATCAGTAGAATGCTATGACTTACAATTCTCTCTCAATGGCTTGTACAAAACATAATAAAGATACAGAATGAAAAAAAAAATACTGTTTTATGACAATAATTATGCAACTGCATCCCTTAAAAATGAGGCATTGTTAAGTTAGATTATGATCGATAGTTATATAAGCTGTAAGTAAATTGAATATTTTCATGAAGATGGCAACATTAGAAAAGATGTAATAATAGGTCAGAGGGAGACTTTAAGGTGAGGGCATTATTAAAAGTCTGATTTTGATTGGTGATTGTGTCCACTCTCATATTTTGATAAAAACATGTGAAAATATAAAGTTTCATGACACTGTTATTTTTACATGAAATCACAATGAAATTTTCACTTTCCTTTGGAACTTAGAGTAGAGTTTGGACATTCTGGAGAATGCATTGAAATACAAAATCAAGTTCCTTTTCTTTTTCTCTCTAACCATGTCGAGTCCTTCACAAGGAAAGTCGTGTTTCTGTATATATTTCCTTTGTCCCTCAGTAACGACCTGAAGAATCATTTTAATTTGTAGGTAAGGAGAGAGCGCCAAGGCAGCCTTGACTCAACCGCGAGCTTTGGCAATGATACAGCGACCCCAAGCGAAACGATTGTAGTGGCGCCTGTGGTTTGGCATTTTTCGTCCTCCTCCGTCTGTCGTAGGAATTGTTGCTGCATTCCCTGCTCTCCCTTCTGCATTGTATTAAAATTTCATTTCAATTCTTGATTTCTCTGCCTGCATTTACATAATCTGTTCCAAGGTTGTTGGGTTTTTTCCCAGCTCTCTTTTCCTTATGGTTTGAACTAGACATTGTGACAGACCGCATGTTATGCCTTCCTTCTACTCCACTTCTACGCTGTCTGACACAGTGCGTCATGAATTCCCCACCCACTAATCTGGTCTTCTATAATCCTAACATCATTGTACTCTAAACAAACAAACAAACTTAGCAATCAGTGTATTTTCTCATGAGCAAAAAACAATGCAAAATAAAAGTGAAGATATATAAACAAGAAGAAATATATTGTGAAGTATGCAATGCCAGTAATGGTATACTTACACCAAATTTCTCTGTTTTGTTCATTCATGCGTGCAGTTTTAATTACCTATGATAGAGTATATCTCTACCCTACCTCTCATCTTTGAAGTCATCAATGACATACAATTTGAATCTTTCTATCGCTTTCTTTATTATTCTTTCTTTAAATATCTTTACCATTGGGGAAAATAAGGCTGTAAAAGGTTAGTTTAAGTAACATGAGATAACAGAAAGTAAAGCATTTTGAGACTGCCACGCCTAACAGTACAATCAATCAAAGCATGGAATGATTAAATTTCAAAATATGCAAATCTGCTTGGGTCCCATCTTTGTTTCCTTGATGCTTATTTTTTTTTTCTTAAAGCACTTCCCGTCTTCATTTTTTCCCTATTAAGAAATCAAGGTTGACCATCGCCCGGAATGAATGCCGAGAAATAACAAGTTATCCAATCTGGACAGAGCTTTAGCCTGTGACAAGTGTGAGTCTATTTAAACCCACCCTCTCTCGAGACCTCGTCCCGGCCGCTCGGAGTGGACGGGAGAGATAGAGAAGTAAGAAGAGGGGGGGCATCAAATACTTGTTGACCAGCTGACCGCAGCAGCCCGGGCACACCAGACATCAGATGAAGATGAAGAGGGGGAAAAAAGAAGAAGGGGGGGGGGGGGGGAGACATCTAAAGTGGTAGGTCTGAGAGTGGAGTGCAGAAAGAAGAAGGGTGAAAGGGATGGGAACAGGAAAGGAAGGGAAGGGAAAAAAAGGAAAGAAAGGCAGGGAGTGGTATTATATGCCGACTTGCACATCTAGCGGGTGAGATAGGATCCAGTTTCAAGTAGTTAGTCCCACTGGCCTGCCTTGCCATAGCTGTATGCAAATTTCTCCAGGTCTCTGACCAAGTGGTCGTTGCTCCCGAGCGCTCCACCATTACCAATTCTAAGCAGCAGTTGATCGATAGAAGAACCCTCCCAAAAAAACCCGGTGCCCCGTTCTCGTGCCGTTTCTTTGTCTTTTATGTTTTTTTCTCCCCTCTTTCTTCCTTCCTTCCTTCTCCCACCCCCCCCCCCCCCCGTCAGTTTCCCCTAGTGCTTTTCCTGTCCTCAATGTCTGTATGTGTGTATGTTTGTGTGTGTGTGTTGGATGGTGACATCATTTCTCCAAACTGGTTCCGCTTCTCCATCCCACCTCGTTCACTCTATCTGCCTCTTCTCGTCTTCCTCTTCCTCACTCCTCCCTCCCTCCCTCTTTCCCCCGGAGTCTCCATTTCTCTCTGGCGGTTTATTGTCAGCCACCGTTTCCCCCCTTCTCTGTCTCTCATTGTCTCCTTCTCCTCCGACGATTGTGTGTCATCTTTTGCCCCCCCCCCCCACCCCCTCCTCCCATCTTAGTCTGCCTAACTCTTGCTCTCTCAATTATTGTTAGAGATCAAACCCCCACTCCTCATCTTCTCTATCAGCGTGTCTTGCATCCTCAGTTTATTGCGTGTCATCTTCTGCATCCTCACTTTCCATCTCTTTCTCTTTCTTTTTTCTCTCTCTTTTTCCACATTTCTTAATCTATCTATCTTCTTTCTCCTGCCCTATCTTTCTCTCCAGCTCCTTCTACATCTCTTCCTTTTTTTCGCTCTCTCTCTCTCGCCTTTAAGCTTTGCTCCGCCTTGGTGTGAGAGATGGGGCAGAGGGAGAATGTTTGTCTGCGGTCTATAGATACAGTATTAAAGAGAAGTAGCCACAGTGCCCTACAGACACTTTCATCTGCGAGACGGAGTATGCAAATAGACGAGGTCTCTGACCAGGGAACCGGGTGCCTCAGTGGAGGAAATGTAGACGTAGCAGTTTGCGATTCAGATCTTCAGGCGCTGACACTGCCATTCGGGTCCCGGCAACGAATGCGGCGGGCGGATAATAGCTCGCTCCATAGCTCCCGGTGTGATCGCTGGCCCGTGCATTTCGCTGAATGCAGGCACGTGATAATGGTCTGGAGTTGTAGCTTTATGAATGAATGAGTAACCGGAGAGAATAGCCGACTGGGAGGCTGAATGGGCCCCGTTGGTGTGTGGGGAAATAAAACGGATTGTTGCAACATTTGGCTTTAGGGAAGCCTTCTGAGAGTAATATCCCAGCCCCAGCGCCTCAGAAACTGTTGTCAGTTTTGTATTTCTCAATTGATTTGTTGCAATTTTATGAGAGTAAATGGTTCAAGAACACGACAAAAGATCACAGGGCTGCTTACATTAGGTGGGCACTTGAAGGTGCAATATTGTTCGAGTTAATTTGATCAAAGTCAGAATTGATAATGAGCAAATATGAGAGACTGACAGCCAAGTTTTCCATCCCTGAATGCCCCCTTCCCCATAACCCGAAATAATTCTTATTTCGTTTTTTTGCTGCTTTCCTTTTTAAGTTTGGGAATTGAAGTGTAACAGAAAAGCTGGCCTTGGCGGTAGTGGCGAACAGGTGAAATGATTGTGCAGAGCTGCAGTTTTGACCAATCAGTCGGCTGCGTCAGCGAGCGATGGCTGCCCACGGGCTTATGCTCCACGTTATTATGTGCGTCGGGGAGCCACGTGACGGGTGCAGCGCCGTCCGCCGCGGATTGCTGAGGGTGATACGGCAGGCTAGCGGAGTTCACTCACCTCCTGCACAATGTACTTGCCCTTTAGTCACTCAATGTCACTGCTCTTGAGGTACATTTGCTGAGCGGACGTTAACATTCATCCAGCACTGTATCTCGCCCGATCCCCCCCCCCCCATCGTTGCCACTTGTCTGCTTATTGTCAAAACGCTTTATATTTATATATTCCCTGCATGAGCGAACGAGCAGTAGATGTTCCTGGCAAAATGAATGTCTTGAAAAGGTTTCTAAAAAAGGGGGGGGGGAGAGAAATGTACATGAAAGTCAGCCTGTATTTCCCACAGAATTGATTTTAATTGCACTGGTAAAAGCTTTCCTTCATTCTCAGCAAAATGCCCACAAATCATGAATCATTAATGTCGACATTTCTGCATGTCACGATGCTAGCCCCATGACTGCAGTGCATGGCGTGCTAGGAGAGGAAGGAAAGAAAAAAAAGCAACAACAGCAACGCCCATGGTTGCTACCTTTCATGTCCATAGGCAGTGGTGATTTTCACCCAAACAACATCACGGACATGGGGTTGACTAGCATGTTAAAACTGATGGAAGCTGCTCATGCATTTGTGAAAAGTTAGGTTCAGCGGCAGTCAGCGCTGCCATCACGATGACGGAAACGGTTCTCAGAAAACTTCCAGGGTCTGAAACCCTGCGTCACAGTTGCCATGGCAATGTGCCTTCCAAGGACCAATGGTTGGTTTGTGCTGCTCACCGTTTACAGACCAGCTGTCTGCAGTAATTGATGTGGCCGTCCATCAGTTTATGTGTACTCTTTAAAGAAGTATTATCAACAGTGGTTTTGATGATAAAATGGGATTATGATAGTGATAACTCGAATTGTTTTTGGATGTCTTACCTACTAAGCTAAGAGATTTGAAAAAAAAAAAAAAAAGATCACTTAGGAAATACTAAGCTCTGTGAAAAAGAGCTTTGAAGGTAAGGTGTATTGAAGTGCTAAAATGCAGAAATCATTTCATTTTATTTATTTTCACTTAATAAAACATGCATACATAAAAATGTGACAATGGTATGACAAGTATAACATGACAATGTGACAACAACAAAAAAGCAAACAAACAACCAAAGATATCAAGTGAAGGGGTTAGTGAGAAGGCAATGGGCCTTATTTAAAACTATGGTAATCACTAAAAAGGAATTATCAAATATACACAAAGCTCTGCATACTTGCAAAGCTCGTTATAATCATCAATCCAAAGTAGCAATTGATTCAAAGTATCAATGCCACTGCTATTGGTTTTTGAATGTTCTGGTAGGAATTGTTTATGCATTTTAGTCTTCCTCCGTATTAACAAATACACATTAGTCCACAAAAAAAAAAAAACCTACAACTTTTATTAAACACTCTCTACGCTTATATTCTGTGCTTCCAAACTTAAGGTACTGTAACAGTTACTCTTTCAAAATGCCCACATCATCAGAAAAGCAAAGATTGCCTGTAGAAAAGAACTGCAAGCATTAGCGTTTCTAGCTATCATGCTTTTTTTGTGAGTAGACATTATGTTGACATCCTGTAGCAACCGGCTACCCCTTAGCAACTGGCTAGCAGTTCTCTGGTTGACATGCTTGCTGGCCCATCGCATCCCTTGTTCCAAATTAATAGTGGGACCATCATAATCACAAACAATGCACTGTAAGTCAACATCTTAAGTAGACAAATTTCCACTTGTTCACCCTCGATGGGCAGATTAGACTTCTGCAGGGGCAAAGGTGCACTTTGTCGTCTAGTGAAGATGATTCATAGCTTGAAGTGGCTTTTGAAGTACATATTTCGTTAGAATGCTACTTCTCTAAAACAACAGAAGATTTCATTCATCCTAGAAAAGAGATACCACCGACAAGGGTGGTGGATCAGTTGGTAACGTGTCTGTCATGCAATCAAATGGCTCGGGTGCGATTCACAGTGAATCTAGCTGAGCAGTGTTGTGAGTTATCATGCTATCCCCTGTAGTGAGAGGCAAGAATATTCTGTTCCACAGATAGGACATTTACTGGAAGACCTGTGTGTGAGGTAGTCAAGACTCGCACATGTGAAAGAAGTTAGTGACACAACTGCTGTATTCTTGTCAGCAGGATGTACATGTAAGTCGCCCCTGGAACCATTTTGCCCCCCATCAGAGTTCCTCTGAGTAACATCCAAGTTCCATTCAATTCATCTGCTCATCTGGTTGTCAAGGCAGTAGGGGTTCCAGCATCACCCTTTAACCCAACAGTGATAACTGCAATGCCTGTAAGCCAACTGAGCAGAAATAGCAACTCCAGTTAGAGTCATAAGACTACACAGGGATTCATGTGCATGGAAGTCCAGCGAACAAGATTGATAAAGCTGTTTTGGATCTTGGTTTGTACTTCCACTACAAAACATTTGAGATTGAATTATTTGTTTAGCTATCATCATTGCTAGTGAACCAGTGAGATGGAATGCAAGCTATTCACCATCCACATGTCAGGGGTTGTTGGTATCAAACAACAGCTCATCAGAATTAAAGATTGTTTCCCAAACTTAGAATATAAGCACTCTTTTGGACAAACCTGAACACATTTATTGATGAGCAATACTTTTTTTAATGTTTGTTAATTCTCATGATAGATGTTCTTTTACATTAGTTTTACTGAATTTGGACACCAATTTATCATGTACAGCATTTTATATCTCAACTCATGTATTATTCCAGAATAGAAATATTTTTTTATGAAAAAAATATTATTATTCTTATCATTATCATTATTGTATTATTAAGATAAGAATATATCATTAAGTTTAGTTAAGTTTTCAAATATATATATTTTTTTAATTATCCCCAATGATGGAGTATTTTCCCCTTTTGGAATTTTTGTTGGCTGCCCTGCATGCAAACAGAAAATGCTGCCCTCTAGTGGGTACTTTGGGGCAAGGGGAGTACACTCAGCTCATTTTGTTGTTGTTGTTGTTGTTGTTGTTGTGATGGGAATTCAGAAATCCCATGGAAGTATTTGGTTGTATGCTGCTATCTCTTTAGAGGGATTCCGTGCAAGATTTTATGATTACAGAAATATTTGCAATATCCATACTAAAGCAGTACTACTGCTTCTATCACAATCAAAGGTAATCTGACTTGTTTACAGTCAGAAAAGTGACCTTAATTTTTTCTCTTTTTTTTTTGGCAACAAAAGCTTGGCACATGTGATAATTTATGCAGTGGATCCCAATGCTGTTTAGCATCAATATCAGAATGATTACATCATCAACATGCATTTGAGGTTTACTGAGTCCACAGGACTGTCAAATCACTGATGCCAACTCCGATTTCCACCTCTCTCGTAGCCAGGTGCCAGTAATATGCCGGGGATTTTGACCTCCTTTTCTGCGTGAACAATGAATGATTCTGCCCCCAAGTGGAGTTGCTAATAATCACATGGTTGTAGCCTTGACATATAAAACTTGAACACTTGACCAGGGGAAACTGAGGTTGCCTTATTTGACACTTGTGTGGGGTCAGCTTGATACAGTTTCTCTTCCATGGCTTCATCTACTCTCTCCCTGTTTTTCTCTCCCGATCTCTGCCTTCCCCCCCCCCCTGCTTCCCCTCCCCTTCCCTTCCCCCCTGCTTCCCCTCCCCTTCCCCACCCCCCCCCCATCTCACACTCTCCCTTTCTTTCTCTATCACCCTTATTCAAGTCACCCCTTGTTCCAGACAATATAGACCAAACCAACATTGACTGCTACTTCCTCTAATAGTGTGTGTGTGTGTGTGTGTGTGTGTGTGTGTGTGTGTGTGGAGGGTGGGGGTATTATCATTTTTTTTCCTTGTATTGTAATATGTATAATTTTTCATTCTCTATCCGTCAAAGTATGACCATTGTAGCTAGTCCTTTCTGCAAACACATCCCCAACCATTAGAGCCTAATCCAATTATATCAAAACACTATTGACGATGACCTTTCCCCACTTCCTTTGCACTAGGAGGTCATTGTTCCGCTCTTTGTGTTGCGTTCCAGGTAGCACAATTGAACTGCTATTGAAGCGTTTAGCTTTTAAGCCTTCATATTTTTTTTTTTTTTTTTTTTAATGAAACCCCCCTGAATTATATCACCTCTGCTGTGCTTGGACGTTTCTTTCTTCTTCTTTTTTTTTTTTTTTTTTTAGCTGTGTTAAGAGTGATTTTGGAGTACTAAATCTCTTCTTCCATGATAAGGACATGGTGTTCATTGCTGTTAAGCTGTATTAGGATAATTTTGAATGTAAACACTCTTCTATGGTTTGACATTGATTTGTTTGTTTGTTTGTTTGTTTGTTTGTTTGTTTTTCCCCCTTTTTTTTGGGGGGGGGGGGGGGAGGGTGAACCGAAGGAGCAGAAGAATGTCAAATTCAATTCTGGCAATATGAGATTGCTAACAAATTTGTCTCAATTATCAGCAAGGTCTTTTATTGTGATTATTATTAGTAATAGTTTGTATGTACGTAACATTATCATCATTATTGTATTATAACTATCATTATTGTCAGTATTATTATCATATTCATTGCAGAAATCAGCACTTTCTTTGTTATTTTTATTATTATTATTATTATTATCATTATTATTATTATTATTATTGTTATTATTATTATTATTATTATTATTATTATTATTATTATACTATCAGCAGTAGAAGTAGTAGTATTACTGTTGTTATCATTACTACCATTATATCCAGTTAAAATAATTGATGGTGCTTTTGCTTATGGCTAGTGCATTTGATGTGTTACATCACCTGTAATGACAGAAACAGCGGTGACCATATCTTTATAGTTATGTTGATGATATTGTATTCTGATTACCAGCATAGTGTGATATTTTAGCTGACAGAGTGCAGGAGACTTGAGTATTCCTGGAAGTTTAATTTGTAAAGACATTTGTATTTTAAGCAAACAATTTCAGTATTTTTTTCACATCCATTTTTTAGTTTTTTTTTTCTTTACAGCTTGCAAGGTCCTTTTTGCAAATGCTTTTAAAATTAAAAACAAGTACTTTATATTCATATAGATATTTTGAAATAGAAATGATATTGATGCAGTGGCAATGTTATGTCATTGTTTTGTTTTAAAGGCACTTGTACTCATACATTATGTGTAGAAGTTTCTATATGTAGAATAATAGCAAATTAATATATACAAAATTAAATACAAATTTCTTAAATCTACTACAAGGCAAGAACCCCTGAGGTTCTTGATATAGCAAACTGTAAACATCTTCATGAAAAAATGGGCTTTTGATTTCAAGTTGATGGTGTTTAGCAATGTCAAATTCTAAGTTGTAGAGGTAATTCTTTCCAAATGACTAAATGACAACCAAACTGACTCAGATTGCCCATATTGAAAGCCATACAAACTGCCTCTAAGAAGAGAAATGCAGTGTTCATTAAAAAGAGAGGTGAATTCAGAATTGAAAAAAAGAAATGTGGAGAAAAGCGAGGGTGAGCTCTAGATAGTAATATAAGTATCTCAGTGCTCCCAGGAATTGAGTTAATGCCCTTTTGGCTCTGAAGCTGGGACTTATTTTCTGGTTATTCTGAGGAGACTTGTCAGCATCTGTTCAGAGATGTCTGAAAGAATCAGTGCCATGGTGCTAAAAAAAAGTGTCTCTACCCTGATATTGAGGTCACACATAATTGTTGCAAATTGATGTCTGGTCTGTTTGTTTTTGCACTCGCTATAACTGTCTCTCTCTCTCCTTCTCTCTCTCTCTCTCTTTCTCACACCTTAGCTATCTGTCTGTCTGTCTGTCTTGCACTCTGTTACACACCTCTAAACACAAAGTGGAAAAGTTGAGTCAGTGAAAAACGGAAGGATGGGAAAAATAACAAACAAAGTGCAGGGCCTTTTCCCTGCCCAGTGACCGAGCCATGTTGTGGCAGCCTGCGCGATCCGCCAAGCTAAAAACGTTGCGATGCTTTTTCCAGCTGTGCTCCGCCGCACTCGGTCGGTGCATAGGTAAGCAATGGCGCGGGATAACGAGCGATTAACTTCTCGGGACGCTGGCAGGCCCGCCGCGGAGTTGTCTGTTTGGCGGGGTATTAGGTGGCTCTAGCCTGACAGATATGTTACATGCACCTGGACCGAGATTGACGGAAGGTGAATTCAATCGGAGACCGTCCTCTCCGCAGACGACGACTCCCTCTTTCTCTTCCTCCTCCTTCTTTTTCCCTTTCTCTTTCCTCGTTCTCTCTCTCTATTACCTTCTCCTCCGATCTCTCAGTTCTCTTTACCCAGCGGAACTCAGCCAGCATGAGCTTGTTTGCTTTGGAGGAGTCCATGGCCAATATTGAATATTCATAACTAAGTGCCACCTGCAATGATATGGAGCTTTTGCCTTCAAAGATTTGTCTTAGCTTTTTCTTTTCTTACAGTTAATGCCAAACGACAATCTCTCTGTGCCAGTGCTAGGAGAAGCAGGTGATAGTGGGCAAACCTTTTTTTCGGAGGGCTCACGGACGTCTCCGTCCGTCGTGCCCGCCTATGACACATTCTCAAGATCATGTGCGTAATCAGCTCTTTTTCCCAAAAAATATGTTTGGAGGTTTGTTTCATCTTTTTTTTTTCTGTGCTGAAATGTTTCTGTTTCAATGTTTTTTTTTCAGTGCAAAAGCTCTGGCATGTTTGCTGGAAACTACATTATAAGATCTGTGACCATGACAGAAATCCTCTTTCTCATTATTCCTGTCGTAGGTGAATACATTTCCGAACAACATGCAAGTCAGCAATTGTGGTCATGAAGAATGGCTGTTTTTTTGGAAATCTTCAGTTTGTCATGATTCGATGCAAATCCAGATAGAGGAACTTTTATTGTGTTCATCTGTGGAAGGGTGAAGACTCATACATCTTTTGTCTTATCTACCTACTCATCCATCTATTCATTTAACCATTTCTATAATCATTGTTTAATTGATTGATTCTGATTTCTTCTGTTTGTTCATTTATTTGTTTGTTTAGCTTTGGTCTTCAATTCACCTGTTGTCTCCAAGTTGTAATTTCCCACAGGATTAGTGCATGGCACACCTAGTTCTTGAGGACAATTGGTTATTAAATGAATAGCTTTATTAAGGGCGAATGAATTTCTTCACCCACATACACACTCAACTGTCTTACTCATTCATTGAACTTTCTTTGGTTACCTTATACCAACAGGGGGAATTGGCCCTTTGCTACTTCATGACACAGTTTTTTAAATAATGATAATAATAATAATTTTGAAAAAAATGTTCAAAATGGAGGACTAGTTTATAGGGTGCGCCATAGAAGCCCACTTCATCCTTAATCTCTGTCGTCATTTCAAAAATGGAACTTTATTTCGTTCATGAAATGCATACAGAACATGCCGGCTGTAAACTCGAGTATATCTGATGAGTCGGATGATGCACACAAAAAATAAATTATTTGAGTGTTATCAAGTTTGTCAAGTCTTTTTACTCAGCCCTTTTTGTTTGGAAGGTCTCCTGAGGAAGAATTCTTATTCATTTTTCCAGTGAAAACAAAACTGTGATACAAAAGCCAGCAAAAATCGGACAGAATGTATCCAACTATCAAGGAGGCTATGCTTGCATGTTGGAATACCTGTTTATACATTTTTTGCCAAAATTGTCAAAAGTTTCTGCTCAATGGAAATGGGGCAGAATGTGTACACCTGACAGGGAAGCTATGACCATTTGCATACTTGATCATACTATGGTCATGCAGGAAACAGACACTTGAAAATAACCATCTTCTGTCATGTGACTGTCACATGACTTGCATAACACTCCTCAGTTTTTCTCTTCCAACTGCTCGCGATACTGTCCTCACGCAATGCTCTGTAATGCTTTGTTCAAATTCAAGGAATTCAGGAAATTTGTGTCTCTTGATTTGTATGCTTATATACAGACAGCATAGTGTATGCACACTCACACATTGCCATATTGGTTTTTTGTTTTGTATGTTTCGAAGGTGTCAACACACCTCTTCCAGCTTTCATGCCGGTCGCATCAACGTTCACATTAACCTATCCTCAAGCCACTGATGTGTAAAGTATACAGTCCCGGGTTTACCTTGCGGATATTTCACCTGACTAATGTGAAATGTCATTTGGCAATTCTTCTTTCCCCCCATTTGAGAATCGGTGGTGGCATTGGGCAAGGTGCATCTAATGTCTCTAGCCGTAGTGTCTGTCTCTTATCCATCCCCCCCCCCATTCCTTCTCTTGAGATGCATTCCCTGACATGCCACAGTTCAACGGCTGCCATCCCTCCGAAGAAGAAGATGTTTGTACAGTCTAGATCCTGCGGATATTTCCTTTGGTTAGCTAGGGGTCAAAGAGTTCCCCGAGAGTTCATGTTTGTCTGCAAAGAGGACAGGTGAAAGTAGAAGGGGAGGGGGGAAGATGAACTAAGTATATGGGGGGGGGGTGGGAGGGAGGGGATGCTCGGATCATTCTCATCCGCACCAAGAGTCTCACCTCAAGACAATTTGGACTGATTCTGTAGCCACAAAGAAATTCAAAGGCATCGAAAACAGAAGAAGTTCCAGAATGCAAAAGTTGCATGCGACAATGATATGAGAAATTACTTGTTTGTTAGGCCCTTTATGTTACCATGTTGTTGTGATTTTTTTATTAGTTAATTTGTTTTCCCCCTAAATGTGCAACAGATATGCTCCTTAATATGCCCCAGATGTCAGCCTGTAATTGATTAAAAGATCCATTTGCGTCTCTGAAAAATTTCTAGTCGTTGCAGATTTAAGAAGTAGTCAAGATAGCTGAAAGTACCCATTTTCCGATCATATATGTGTCACTGTTTTCCGTGGAGTATCTAATTATTAGAACTGAAAGGGCGAAACCAGAGTCGCTGCTTGAATATCATCGATACGGGCAGAAAGAGACCACTCTGATTGCTATCAATTAATCATTTTGAGTAGATGTGCGAAGAAAGAGTCGATTTAAAAGTGCAGAAGCTGTATGTCACCGTGTGAAACACTAAATACATTACAGGGAAACCTGTTAAATGCCGCCTGCCCATTTCTAACATTTTATATCATTGATGTGATGATAGCTGACGTATCCCAGTGCGAGGGAGACATGTCTTTCTTCTGAATTCTTGTTTTATGTTCTTATTCTTTCTTTTTTTAAGGACGCTTCCCTTCGTATACCCGGGGCAAACGGAAGAAAGAGCAATTTGAAGTCTGCAACATTTAGTTGTCGAACTAGAAAGAGTGAGGGGAGAGGGAGGAAAGAAAAAGATTGTGGCAGGGAGAGACTTGCCGTTAAACCGAGAGCCGTCTCTTGATCTGGATAATAAGATGTTTAGCATCAATTTGAAGACGGGGGTGACCGAAAGTTGAACTGGGAATTAAAGGTAGACAAAATGGATGTGTGTGCATAAGAGATAACGATGAAAGGCAAGCTTCTCTACAAGTTTGCTTTTCACCTATAATGGCCTACCTGCATCCCTGTTGTCTTGCAAGAAAAGGTGATCAGTGTTTAATACCATTCTTTTCTCTTTCTCTTCCATTCTCTACCGGTCTCTGTCTATCTCTTTATACTTCTTATTGTAGATTTTTATTTGCAAAACATGAACTATTTATATTGTCACTGAATTTTTTACGGGGGAAAAGCAGAGTACTAAAATGAAGAACCTCTTTGATGATCGGTACTGAATAGTAGCGAGGTCACAAATATATAGGGCATGGTCATTTATTTGCTGGCATTTCCCTCGACTTCTAGGAATCTTAATAGGCCATCAGTTTAATGAAGAATGAAAGAAATGAAAGGCATGTTGTAGACAAAACCAGGTGACGTGTTTAAACCATTGAGGGGGTGATGGCAGTCTACAATGAATTTCCTAGGGCCAGCAACTACCTTACAGTGGCAGGGTTATCACAAGCTATGCCTTTGGTATGTTATCTAGCTGGGAATTTGATTATACAAAGTTTGTAGGATTTTTCACAGAATCAATCATTTCTTCCCCATCCCCCCCCCCCCTCCATGACCATAGTGAAATATCTGGAAATGTAAAATTTAGATATAAAACAACAACAGTAAAATGTATAGATGTAAACCAAACAGCTGAGAGAGCTCCTTCCACACATATATTCTTTGGTAAAAGCATTTGTAAGTCTTCCTTACCAGTAGACATTAGGAGACAAGAAAGTTATGTCTGTAAAAATTGTATGAATTGATACTTAGGCATCACATCCTGTCTGGTCTGGTGTCACAATTTCAAGCAGATTATCAGCATTTTTTCCTCCAGGTAGAGCTCACATACATGTGGTGTTACTGATCTTGTCTAGATGTGTAATTACTGATCTCGTCTAGATGTGTAATTACTGATCTCGTCTAGATGTGTAATTACTGCCAGCCTCCACACTACCTGTGTAGTGGCTTGAAACTTGTGCATACCTGGAGCCATTTTGGAATACCCATCATCTGGCTCAAGTCTCAGTGTGTATGTATGAGCTCTCTCAACATCATTGAGCCTGAGTGCAAAGCATTGTGGGATATCTGAAAAGAAAAATCAGGCCAGTCCCACCACAAAATGACTCATCAAGTCGAACTTTCACATCAACCCAGCTCACAGTCGTAGCATGATGTCAGAGAAGCATTTTCTTTTCAGTTGACAGCCGAACTGATCAAGAACTCCTCTCTTTTTTTTTTTTTTTTTTTTTTTTTGGTGGGGGGGGGGGACTGAAAATCCATTTCATGTCCAAAGTAGATTTCAACAAATAGAATGAAATCACACAGATAGCATAGTAAAATTTCATGTGAGCTAGACTTGATATTGACAATACTGTGGAATATTAAATCTGTGCAACTTTTCATGAAGAGGTGATATTGCTTATATAGTTACGTAATAATGATTTGAATAAGGTAATGATCATAGGTCTTTCAAAATATCCTTCACTGGGACGCAGAACTTCAGTTAATTTCCTTTGTTGAAATGAACTAATGGAGGAGATGTCATATGCTTCACATCAATTGGTTTTTTGTTTGTTTGGTGTTTTTTTTTTGTGCAAAGTTTCAAAAAACAGCAGTGGTTACATTTTAAAGTTGAGATGGTCACAGTTGTTGCATTATATAAACAGAAGAGGTGATTTTGGGTTTTTTAACTGCTGTCCCATTTTGCCAATGGGATGGTAGCAAGACAATACATCACTGTCTTGTCTTACTGGATACATCTAAATATGACTGCATATTTCATTGTCCATAACTTTCCTCTTCCTGAGCCAGTGTTTGTGAAACTGAGAATACCTTAGAGGCATCACAGTGGGGACTATGGTTGATCATGTCAGTAGTTGTATTGACAAACACACAGATATCCACACACAGATATCCACACACAGTTTACACAGTGTTACACAATTACTACATATTAAATGCAGCCACAGTGTATGTTGCCTTCACTGTGGTCACTGAGTAACATTTTACCATCTTCATTGTGAAAACAAAAATGCAGTTATGCAAGACCGCAAGTTTGCACTGTGGAAATGCCACAGATACAAACATAGTGCAGTCAACGCCTATCAGACTGGTCTGTGTATGAATCTGGAATGTTTTTAAAAATGGTGTGGTTTAAACACACTGACATCTCACAGTGTCATGTAGCAGAACACACTGTGGCAGCAAAGACAGTCTTTTCCCTCCAGTCAAGTGTGTATCTGCTGAATGAGCATGAACAGTTCACACAGTGTGACACACAATTTGCCACACAGGGAGTTATTGGTAAATTACAATTATATTTATTTACACATTGAACACCTGTTACCACACTGTTTTCACACTGTGGAATACTATGTTTCTCTGGTTCCTCTAGTTCATTTTCTTTAGGATATGATATCTAGGAAAGTAAGAACGCTGGAGCTAGACGTGTCTCGGACGAGGCAGAGGGAGCCTCTCACCACATATTATTCCCTTATTCTCTTGAGTAGGACCAATCTTGTTTGCAGGGTTGCCACGGTAATCCTGACACTTGGGGCTTGCTTTGTGTACAAACCACTAATCCCTTCTTCCAATAGTCTCTACATGGCTTCCTTCTGCCACCATTTTTTTTTTTTTTTTTAATCTCTCATGGATCATGTCTCAAGTCTGGAACTCTTTCTTACTTGAAGAATGTCACATTATCACCTTGTCCTCCTAACCTTCCTCATCGTCCTCTTCTTCCTCTGCATCTTTCACTTCCCCAGCATCAGGAACTAACCCTATGTGCCTCTTCCCTCTCTCCTTCTCTGTATATTTCTATGTATTTCCATATATTCATATGTATGTTTCTATGTATTTCTATGTATATTTCTCTCTTTCCTTCTATTGAGATAAACATAATATACTTATATGTATGTTTTTTACAGATATGTTTGTCTGCATAAGGGCATTCTTGTCGGAGTTCCCAAGACAGCTTTTTTTTTTCTTCCACAATATCACTTTTCTTTTCTTCCACAATATCACTTTTCGATCAATGAGGTGAGCTGTGTCAACTCACAAAGTTCCTTGATTTAATTTGCAGAGGTTGATATGAAATTTAGTAGTTGTGGGCAAGAAAGTCGGTACCTAGCCAAAAAAAAAAAAGGTAAAAAAAATAAAGAATAAAAAGAAATACAGGTTCCACCTGCAAGAGAGGCACAACAAGTGCTGATTCCACCGCATTTCTCATGGAGAGTATATATATATATATATATATATTATTATTATTATTATTATTATTATCATACATATATACTGACATTACGTATTTCATCCTGGCAGCTTATGGTGGTCTGTGAGTTGTGTCGACCTGACACATCCATTCACACATGCAGTGGAAAATCAGATAAGAGCAGCTTAAATTTGTAAATGAATTTTCTTGGCAAGTTGCTGTCAAGGGTTAAGGTCGAATTTCTCACCTGTTATCTATTAAAGGTAGAGCGAATTCCTCTGACTGTGATCTGTTCCCTTTTGATGTGCAATGGAATACTGTAAAAGTGGACATTTTCAGCAGGGTTAGATGAAGTTAGTGTATTTTTGATTTTGTAGAATGAAAAAAAAAAGATCAAATAGTGTAAAAGGTAGAAGCAAAGAAATTCACATACTTTGCAAAATGCAGAAAATGTGCACTTTTAAAGTAACTAGAAACAAACAAACAAGCATTATTTTGATATAATGTCAACAATTTATGAGGCACACATTTGTGGAAACCATTTATTTTGTTGTTTTTTTAGTCTTTTGTGGTAAGGCTGATATTGTGCCTTAAAGTCAGTGGTACATTGGGGGGAAAATCCCTTTCATTTTTTTCTGTCTTTACCTTTAAAAATTGTGTGATTTTGCATTCTCGAAGGCATACTGGGCCCAAGGAATCTGTCATCTTTTTTTTTCCCTCCCTGGTGACATTAGAGCTGATGTTTTTCTTTGCCATTATCCCTAATGCTGCATGCTCTGTCTGAGTATAAACCCTTGCCCTGGATGGGCCATGTCTGAATCTGAACCTGACCCTTGCTGACCCCACACATTCCTCCATGTTCTTCTCCCCATTTAGGTAAACAGCAGAGATAGCCCGTCTGATACATGATGCCTTCGTGGGTGGGTAGGGAGGGGTGGGGAGGGAGGGGTGGGGAGTTTAGAAAGATGGCGTGGGATATTAGAGTGTGTGTTGGGGGGGGGGTTCAAAGTCATTGATGATCTATATTTATCACCACAAATCAAAGAATATTATGTGTGTTTTTATGATTCATTATCATATACTGTAAAAGTGGAAATTTTCGCGCAACCAGAAACTAGCACGAAAATAAAAGCAGATGGATATATTTGTGCTTGCCATATGTTCCTGTACATGATGTCTTGATTCCGTGGAATTAAAAACACGCGAAACTCTTCTTACCCCGCCAAGCTCGAAAAATAAGTCGCACAAAAATATCCACTTTTACAGTATGTTATTCATCGTAGATTCATGTGAGTGTGCTAATAATGAAATTTAGGGAAACAGCAAGATAGCCAGTCTGATATACATGATGCCTTTGTGGGTGAGAAGGGAGAGGTGGGGAGTTTTGGAAAGATGGGGTGGGGTTTGTGTGTGGGGGGGATTCTAAGTCATTGATGATCTATATTTATCACTACAATTCACCAAAGAATTATTACATACATGTTTTTGTGAATTGTTATTCACCGTAGATTCACCTGAGTGTGATAATGATGAAATATCGCTCATGAAATACCACTGTCTGTTTGAGGTGAACTGTTGTTACATACTTGGCAGTGTAGCCCAGGTTGTCTGACTCCACCGCAGCCTCTTTTTTACCTCATGCTCTTCCGAGATAAGGTCCTCTGGGGAAGATGTCTAAAAATGTGGTCCATGAATTCCACAATTTCTGGTCAAAATATACCCTGAGCTCTAGGATGCTTTCCTGTGACAAAATTGATCTCTGCTCACTTTTATTTTCAATGATATGAAGCTGTAGATATGAGTCTCAAGAGAGTTTACAGGGAATTCATTTCAGGAAAGCATTTTCTTGAAGAAAGTTATTCATTCAAAGCAGCAGACTGGTGGAAGTTTTGGACTAAATCAAATGTGAATTCATCGAAGTACGTAGTAAAGGATGTGAAACTCCCCATTTTATAGCTTGTCTAAGGTTCATCATATATTTTTCTCAGGTAGATAAGTACACTATCAACTATTAAACGGTTCCTTACAGAATTCCGAAATCTCCATTAGTTACGTTCACACGCAGTTGCCAAATTTGAAGTTTAGGTTGAAAATTTAAGTGTCGATTAGCTCCACTTGTGAATCAGGACGTGGGTTCACATGCGCACTTAAACTTTAAGTTACAACATACGAGCGAGCCCCACTCAATGATTACAACAGAAGTGCAAAGTCTTTTCTAGATGACCTTAATTGAAGACTTTGTTCGCAAAAACCGACAAATCCATTTTTGAAGATTTTGAAGTACGGTCTCTGTCATAAAGTACAAAATAATACCTTTTAAATGATATATTGGTCACTACATATAAAGGTACATTTTTGAAGTTATGGTCAAAAGAATCAAAAAAATTCTTATTATTCTCCTTATTTTTCTTGATCTTTGATCGCGAATATCTCCATTTGGCAAATATGGACTTATCGGTTTTTGCGAACAAACTCTTCTTATGCCCATACAAAATAGCGCAGTGAATGAGACCCGAGGTTCATGCTAACTCACAAGCTTGTTGATTATTGTGTCCACATGGAGCGAAACTTCAAGTGGGAACCCCCCCTCCCCCCCCCCCCCCCCCTGTGGCTTGTGGAGAGAGCTTAGACCCCAAGATGTCTCATGGTTCTAATCGTCGACTAAACTTTAGGATTGCTAATTTTCGAGTGTGTCCACACGGTACTAAACTACAAGCTAATCATTGAGAGTTAAGCTTTGACCTAAACTTAAAGTTTAGGAACCTTACTATAGACTTAATACAAAGCCACCAGGTTCCAAAGTGTGAATCAAACGTGCTCATTTTTTTTTAAATTCTTGTGTGCATGTATGTGTGTGTGTGTGTGGGGGGGGGGTTGTGCATCATTGTACCCTGCAATCCAGTTCACTGCTTATGGTTGCAGTTGCGCTTTGTGGACATTCTGTTTGGAATAAATATTTCAGGAGCTATGGTGGGTGATGTTAATGACTTTAATTCACTCAGCGAGCAAAGAGCGAGTGTAAGAGCACCAGAAAGAGGGAGATATATATATAGAGAGAGATCATGCAAACAGATGTAGAAATGAAATGATAAAAATATAGCCATCAAATCACAGTTTCATCAATATTGTCCTAATAACTCTTTTAATACGGCTCGACGACGACTGACAACAAGCCCCCCAAAGCCCGAGCCATCGTTTATCACCGGTAAACTTGACCAGCTGGGTCGGGTTAATTTTTGCCTCGTCTCCCAACGACTGGGCCATCTGTCGGTGACCTCAGAATCACTCAGCTGAGCGATAAATTGATGCATTCTGGGACAGATTACTCTGGACGGGGGCATCACTCCAAATTTTGCCCCCTCAAATCATACTCCTGATGTGTGATTTATCACGCGGTGCACATGATCATTAACATCTCAGTTGGGTGGGCTGGTGTCTCAAACTTGATTCATTTTTTTCCCACCTTCTCTTTCTCTGTCTATTTCACTCATACATTCCTCTTATTCCAGCCATGAATGATGCAAATATGACTTCCCTTCTTCTTCTTTTTTTTTTTTGTGGCCCATTCTATGTTTATGCCATAATCCTCCATTAGTACTTCCCATTTTTACCTGCTGGTCCCCAGTGCTTGTCCTTTCAATGTTGTCTTGACAACCGCGTAATCATGTTAAAGCAAAATGCAACACATCTGTCCTGAAGTCAATATAATTATGCAGTATACAATGTAAGTCTGTCTGTGAGTATTTCTGTATGTCAGGAATTGGATGTGTTATCTGATTTGTAAAGACTGTAGACATATTGTTAACCTCAGCCACAAACAGCCACACATACCCAAACACACGTGCACAACTTACAACCCTTCCATTCGAAAGAGGGATTCTGCATGATTTTCATTCTTCCCTTATGTTATCTTGATGTACTAGCTGTGAAACAAATATCCAGCCATACCCTTTTACTTTGCCTTCTTTCAAGGCACTCTTATTTTTTTTATATCCTTTGCCTACATTGAGTATGTTGTCTTAAAGATGTATATCAATCTGCATAAGAATTGGAGACTTCATCTTGGGGAATTACCCATGCGGGGTAAAAAAAAAAAAAAAATTGGTTTTCATGAGAATTACCTTGAAGTAAGAACCATAGAACTTTAGTAACCTGAACCTGAAGTAAAAACAACAGAACTTTAATCATTTTAAATGTCAGTGCCAATGTCTGTGTATGTCAATCTTTGTTTATCATCTAATGTGTTGTCCTGTTGATTTTCCTATCAATTATGTTGATATGTGTATGTGTGTGATTAAACCTTTGTCTCAGATGAGAACTAATTGAAAAAAAAAATAGAGAGTAACGGTTATGTCTTGGTATATGGATGAAACGGTGGACAGCCCAACCTGATCAGTCTTGATTAAATATAGCTGATCCCAGTATTCAGTGGTAAGAGTGGGAAGCAGGACTAGGTTATGGAGAAAATCATTTATTTGTACATAAGCAGCAATGTTGCTATCATTTCTTTTTATGCTGCACAAAAGAAACTTGTTTTTCCTTGGGAATTTGTTAAGATGTGTCACTCAAAAATGTGTTGCACAAAAGGTTCATAAAAAATGGTGAACATTTGTGAATGAATCAAATTTGTGTAATTTATGTAAAGTATTTCTATCTTGACATGCCTCTCTTGATGTGCTCTGAGGTTCCAAGACGACTTATGCCTTGTTAAAGTTTGTCTTAATCTTTAGCATTATTTATTTGAATTACTTTCTTAATATAAGATTAACTCCCTTTCAGTATAAAACTATTCAATTCCCCATTTTGTATTATACATTTATGGAAGATAAAGATAAAATATTGTAAATGAAAGCAGTGAAAAACAAATATTGCAAACACTGATCCTAGTGAGCACTTCATGTTCTGTAGTGCAATATCACATCTAGGAAAGGAAAAAAAAAAGAAGAATCAGATCGTCATGACTGTGGCGAGATGTTAAGATGTTTGCAGCCATGGCGAAATAGAGAAACATTCATATTTCATTCAGGCACAAGCAAATGACTGGTAAGACTTCTTGATGCTGTCTTTTAAACTGTGCTTTGGATGGTAATACAAACAATTCATCATCATGCTCGCTGCATCCATCACTCTGTTTGTCTATCTGCACATCTGTCATCTCCGTGGAGATCTGCCTCCGTCGGGGCGGGCGGGGCAAGGATGAGATGTTTGGTTTCAGATGGGGGGTGTTGGTGGGGTTAGTTATCCGGGGGTAGCAGCTCGTCCAGGCTTTACTGTAACATGTGACACTGCTCCCTGCACTCTTCCCCTTTTACCAACCTCCTCAGTTCTTGTTAGGACTTCTGTCCCATGAATCATATTCCTTGGATGAAAAAAAAAAAAAAGTTAGGAGAGGAAGGGGGTGGGGTGGAAGAAGAGGATAGAGATTAAGGTGCATTTGTGACACCGTCATCACCCATCATCATCCCAGTGGTCACCAAAAGTCACATCCCAGCAGACCAGTAGTGGGTGTCCTGCCTTGCAGTTGCTTTGTCTTGCTTCAGGCCTTGCTAGCTATCAAAAACTGGAAAATGCTCTCTGCCCCCCCCCCCCACCCCCACCCTTGCCCACCACACCCCCACCCCTCCCCATCATGTTCTTTTCCAGGGGTGGCTATTCTTACAAATGTGGCCAAAGATGATTGTAGCATCCCTACTTTTTGAACAATATGCATTTTATTCTCTGCTCTTTGCAGATTGGTTTGTCTACATGTTCTGAATTAGAATTGAATTGAATTACATAGAGAAGAACAACTTTGACTATGACCGATGGCGAAATGAGACATGGCTCGCATAGACTATGTGATGTTTCTTGTCATGGTAGGGATAAAGAAAAAAAAAAAGGAAGAGGAGGAGGAGGAGGAGGGTGAGGGGGGGGGGGGGGGGGGGAGGAGAGAATGGGATGTATGGCTCTAACTGACAGTCAACACCGGAGTGGACAAAGAGACAGTTTGCCTATCTGCCAGGGGCTTTGCCAGGGGTTTATCTCCCAGCGCCATTTGATTGATGTCACTGCCTGCCGTCTGAAGTGCCATGACCTTAGCCCTCCATTGTGCAAGAGTCTCAAATGAGAAGAGAAAGATAGATGGATTGATGGATAGATGAATAGATAGAGAGAAAGACGAAGAGAGAGACATGGGTGAATGAATGGACAGTAGGTTAAGAGATGACTGGTAGAGACAAGAGACAAAATATATTCTTCAAAGATTGCAACTGGGCCAAAGAGAATATCATAATGCAATCACTTGCTACAGAAGTTTAAAAAAACCAACATATAAATGCAAACACATGAAAGTAACAATACATAAACCAGGAAAATGTGTTTAGGGTGGATAACATAAATAGAAGAGAAAGAAATAGAAATAAAAGGCTGGTGAAAGATTAGATGTATAAATTCATAAATTGAATACAAGTGATGATTAAAAAGCTTGCTGGTTGAGTGATTACCAATAGCATACCTCGATATATATAAACTTTCTAAGTGTTATGTTTCATTGATATCTATGGTGTGCAGGTCGAGTAAATACCAATCGCATACCTCGATATGTATATAAAACTTTTCAAGTGTTTCATTGATATTTAGGGTGCGTTGGGTAAGAAGAAACTTATCTCTGCAGTAGAACATTGAATCAGAAAATTCTTCTCTGTGTCTGGTGATGCTGCATGATGATATTAATTGTGTGGTTTTCATGCCACTCATCTTTGCCCCCTATTGTTCTCTTCCTTGTTTTAGATGTTTCAAACTCCCATCCCCTTCTCCCTCCCCTCTTTAATGTATCATAAGTCTTTCAGAGAGGTCATACATCACAACCCTGATCTTCATAAGATCCCAGGTCCTTCATATTCAAAGCTCCAATGTAGATGATGCGGTGATGGAGGGGTGAGGGATGAAGGATTGGGGGGAGATGGGTGAGGGGTGGAGGATGAGGGGGGGGGGGGTGGAGAGACACCAGAAAATAGACCAGGATCCCTGCCACTCCTGGGGCATAAATAACCCGTAATTGACAGATTTACGGCAATCCGTCTTGGTAGTAGGGAGTCAGACCATTAATCAGGAACTGCGATGTGATTGCCTACAACCCCCCAGCCTGTCTCAATGCCAAGGTGTCACTGAAATTATGAGGGCCTTAAGAGCGATGTAAGTACTGGTAATGGAATTGTCAGCTCAAAACTTGACCAGGGGAGGCCAGGGAGGAAAGAGAGGTTCAGGAGCTCGTCAACCCCCCTGTCCTCTGCCATGCTTCCCCTGGCTGTCTCCTGCTCCAGATTCTCCTGCCTCGCATCCTCAACGAAGAAGACACGGTCTCTGCATCCCGGTCTCGTTATATGCCAGGGTGGAGTTAGGAGTGCAGGAGAGAGAATGCACGCTTTGCCCATGACCTACATAAACTGGTTAATGCTGCCAGTCCTTGAAGAAGGGGGGGGGATGTGGGCTCACATCAATCCAGTGTCAAGGTTGAAAGGGTAAACCTCCTTGAAAGTCTGGAGATTCCAAGGAAGTGTTGGCTATGCAATAAATCAGATGTTTGTTCAAAGGGGGTAACAAGGAGACATAGTGCAACAGTGCCATGGATTTATGTAGCCTTGGATTTTTGTGGTCATGTTATGCAACTTGCAGCTCATATTTCATCAAACTATTGAGAGATATGCAAATAACATTGATGTCTTCCCGTTAATTAGCAAGTCATAAAGTGACACAGATCAAGAGGAAAGGTTCCTTATTATTTTTTCATAGATATTTGATCCTTTTCTTTCTTCTTTCTTTTTTTTTCCAATTTCATGAATTAAATGGATGGGCTGTATAATATTCTTTATGTAGCTAAATAGCACAAGTGTTCCAAAATGGAGCTTGCTGGATTTTATCAGAATTTACTGATGGAAATCAAGGGCATTTATGCTCAGTACCAAAATGCCATTTCAGAAATTCTGTACGCGTATGTCAAGGCAAGGAGGTTGCAACCTTGTAAAAGTGTTTTGTTTTCACTTTTTTTGAGTAGGACAGCTGCTGTTAAAAATGACTACGTTGAATCGTAGTTGATCTCCAGGTATGTAGGCTTATCTGATTTGTCTCAAATCAGCCAGCATTCAAGTGAACTTGCAAAGTTGAAATCTCTTTCAGATTCTGACACAAAAACATACCATGACCTTCTTCACCCATTTCTTAGAGAGGTTGATGTGCCATGTAATAGATCTTTGGGAATTACAATATTAGAAGAGATGGCATAGGTCAAACTAATTTGAATACATCACTCATATGTAGAAAAAAATATTACACTCTTTTTTGCCTTAACTTTATTTTTACTGTGCAACAAATGATAAAACAGAACAAAAGATGATTTCTATCTCTATCTTTCTTTTCGTCTTTTTTTTTTTGGGGGGGGGGATATGATACATAATATTAATATTTTAGTCTTATTAGCCAAGTGAAGCCTCTATCAGAGGGCCCTGCTATTATTTTTACCTCTGCATTGCAGGTTCCTATGTTTATACCTGTCCTGAGAGGGACATTATTGATAATGACACAGTGCATGAAATAAGCAAATGAGAGAAAATTTATATATTTTTGATTTGATTACTGAAACCTATCACCTGCCGTATACTTGAGACTCAGCTTTGGACAATTCCAGCACATTTCATTCATTTTTATTCTTTTTCTTTGGCCATTTTCAACAGAAATATGTAGATGTTAATTTTTACAGAAAACATGTGCATAGATCAATTATTTAATAACAAAATCATATTCATTGTCATATTTCACTCAACATTGAGATAATTCATGTATGAAAAATAGATATACAAAAGACAAACTGTAAAGTGGATTATGAATTTAAAAAAAAATATCTACATAAGAGATCTAATTTTAATGAGATGTAAAATATGAAGGAACCACAAAAGCAGAGCTCCTAACTGCATGTCCTAGTGAAGAGATAAAAATGTAAATACATCTTGCAGTGGAGCTGAAACCAAAAATATGAATCCAGTAAAACCAAAAACTTGCTCATGCATGAAAGTTTTGTGAGGAGCCAAGATTCACGAAATTAAAATGCACGCGAAACTTCTTGTCTTTTATTTATTTATTTATTTATTTATTTGCATTTAGTGCCAGTGGAAATTTATGACAATTTCATGCTGTAAAAAGGGCTGGCAGCTGCAGTTCAAAAAAAAAAAAAATCATGCGACAAATATATGTCTGGTTTTACAATACTTAGTTTGAAAACATGCTTTGATTATTTACTATATGTTTATCTGTATTTTTTTATTTAGTAGAAATTAATCTTGCTATTTTGTGGATACTCCTATTTCTATCACAATGAATTAGCTTTTCTATTTGCATACACATTACTAATTACACCATATTTCAGGCAAGGCAATTTGATTTGCAAACCAGCCAATGAATCTAACAAATTCTATGTTTTCATTTATATGAATTGACTACATCAAGTACTGTGAATGGATTATCTTGTAGCAAGTTACTCAACAGTTATTGTTTTTTTTTTCAATCTCACTCTTGTATTTCTTTTTGTCAGCAACCTTGCCTAAACTTGGAGTACATCTGATCTTTTTTTTTTAATAGGCCTTTAAGTAAGATCATTCCTAAAAGCAGAAGCTACCATGAGTTGTTATATGAAGAGCAGTGCCTCTGACTGGAAATTTGTTATTCTTTGAATACTCTTAAAAAAGCCTTGGTATGCTTGTAGTACCAAGCAGAAAACAAATCCCCGTGGCATTGAACACACTGTCCAAAGTCCCTGACACAAGTAGGGTTAATCATCATAATGGTTTGTTGACATGTAATTACATACCCTTTCATATGTCACATTTCATGCATAGCTGCAAGTTAATAGAGTTAGGCAAGTGCTGCCCACAACAATATTGTAAAAGAACCCTAGGAGCTTAGAGTTAGTCAGATTTTTGGTTGCCACTGTAGGAAGACTCGTGAATGAATTCAACATCAAACTTAGCATAGTCTTTTATCAGGAACAGAGTGAAACTGCCCTCTATAGCTGACACTGTGACAGCCTCTACTGCAACCAAATGAGTACAACAGCAGAAAGGGTGTAGTCAGAGAAAAATAATGTACAGACAAAAACTGGAATCATTCTAAGCCTGTCACCTAGCAACTGTCAGGCTCAAAATAATGGGTTTTGATTTTGCCAGGAACATTCCTGTCAACCTATTTCAGGAGAACAAGAATTATGAGAGAGAAATTTATGTGATTCCACTTCCCTAGTTTTTTTGGAAATGTCTATGTCAAATGATATTGTGTAAAAGTATAATATCTGTGCGTATACCATGCACTAGTGCGCATACACACACAATATTATGAATTCATACAATACATATTTACTTGATCATAATATTACATATGTAATGCTTTGGACATAAAATCAAAGGGTAGGTTATGTGAATCTGGCAATACTTATAATAAACATTGTAGGTGTTCTATGAATAGAGAAAGACCTACCAGTTTATGTCATATTCTCTGTTTTATTTAAATATTTTTTTCCCTGGTTGAGTTAGTGTTCAAACACTGCAAAGGGCACTTAATTTGCAGCAAATAATACTAATGTAAATGGAGGGAGGGTATAGTTGCTGAATCATTGACAAAAAGAGGTTTTAAGATATTGTCATTTTGATACCAATGGAAGAGCGGTGAACCAATGACATAATCCCTTTCCCCTCATTTGCATATTTGATCATAGCCTATATTTACTTTGTTTTGAGAGACATGTTGTACTCCCAAAGTCCATAACTTAATGATTTTTGCACAAATTTTCATGAAATGTAAAAGGTTGTGCTGGTTTGATCTGTTTTTTTCTTTTGGGGTGTTTTTTTTTTTTTTTTGGGGGGGGGGTCAAATTTGATTATAACACAACATGGATTTTCCTTTAAAATGCAAGCATCATCTTGTGAAAGTTTTGTCTGAGTGTAGCTTCAGGAATTCAATATATTATGTATCCTAGAAAGTATGATGTCTTGCTAATACAATTGTTTGTACTCCCAACACTTGAAAAAAAAAAGACACTAGAAATTTAAAGTCCAATGGCTATTTCGTTTACATACACATTCAACAAAACTTTTATCACTGTATTTGTGTGATTTTACTCTGCTCTCTGAGAAAGCCAAATGGAACTGCACTTCAAAATGAACACAATTTGGGCTGCTCAAATACAGTATTTATTATTCACCTTGGCAACAACACTAGATAAGTCAACATAGAAATTCAGTCATGATTAGCCACCCATACATGCCATTGTTACTAAAGGCTGACATTGCAAAAGAGGAATATGCATTGTGCAAGCATAATACCAAGCTAACCAGAGTGAAAGATTAAATAAACTTAATTCAAACAAAATGGAGTGGTGGGGGGGGGAGGACTTGAAAGTGTATGTGCATTAGAGCAGACTTACCCTGGGGCAGAAAAACATACAAATTCAAGACCCCCATCAACATTTTGCCTGTTATTCATTTTTTTTTTCATTCCGGTCATAAACCTTGTTAGCATTTCAAGATGCTCTTGACAATTTGGGTGCAGTGCAATGAGTGCATTGTGTGTGAGGCCATATTTCAAAGAAACAGTTCTAAAGGGGATTTTACTGCTAAGATGTTAAATCCAACCAAATACTGATGTCATGACCCCTGTGTCACAGCCTTCGCCCCCCCCCCCCCCCCACCCTCCCTTTAAAGAAAAAAAAAAGGAAGAAAGGAAATAGGTAAATGGAGTAATAGTCAGCCTGTGCTGAAGTAGGGGCTGTAAAACTAATTCATAAAGGCTTTTATTTATCCATGGAGACTCGGAATAGTGTTATGTTAAGAAATGAAAACAGAATGAGTAAAAAAATTAGGTTATACTCAGGTTGCCGTACTTAAACTAGTTCATGAGAGACACTTGCAGTGCTACCATGGCTACTAATTGTGCCACGGTCTAGTCAGGAGTTAATGTTCTCACTACTTTTTTATGAAACCTTCAATAATATTGGTGACGAGTTAACCACAAAGGCCTAATAACGTTGTGAAACTCCACTTCCTTAATTTAATATCTTTAAAGTTTGTATAGACTCTATCAATACCTGGGTGGAGTGCGGTGAGCATCGCTTTAGATGCATCTAGGATAGCTCAGGGGACAAACTTTTGGCTTTTTGGTTTTGGCTGCATTATGCACTCAGGTCATGTTCCATTTTAATCCAATTTAATTGTTTAATTGTTGAAGATTTCTTCACTTTCCATCATGTGACCAGCACATTGAAGCCTCACAGTAGCAAACCATGATTTTAGTGACTGCAAATCAGTAAAATTTAGAAGTTTTAAGCTTCTTCTTTTTTTAGCTTAATTCCAACTGAAGAAAAAAGAAGCAACGAAAGAAAACAGAGAAAAATTGCATTGTAATGAATGAGAACTGAGACACGCACAAACAAACCGGAAGCGACTACTGTACGAGCTGAAATTTTCGCGAATTGGAACTTCGAGAACATTTTCACGTGTTGTTAATTTCGCGGTTGCGAGGGTCTAACTGAACTTAGTTATTTGCGCGTTGTTATTTTCGTGTGTTGTTATTTTCGCGATTCAAAGGCGAATCGCGAAATTCGCGAAAATAAAACCACCGCGAAAATTTCAGCTCATACAGTATGTTCCTGAGGAATTCCACAGAGCATCTGTGACAGGGCTCTGCAGCGTGTGCAGAAGCTTTTTTGCGCATTGGCGATACCGAGAGTTATATGGAATTTGTCTTATTGTATCTTAAAACAAAAGAAAAAAAATGAAGTGGCAAGAAAATCAGTTACACAAGATGAAAGATATCTTTTCTTTTCTTTTTAAGAATAGATCTTCAAGCTATTAGATATTCAGGCATGCAGAAGATTTTTTTTAATATTCAAAATATGGACATATGAACAACGGCGTTGCTAAGTAGTTTTGAATTGATTAGAGTTTAAATTGATTAAAGTTTAAATTGAATACACTCTGTCAGACTATGAGACTACTATTTTTTAAAACTTCAAGAGTGATTGATAACCATCTGGGAAGGACTTTATCTATCTCTTTCTACCATAAATTTATGGTGTTCCTTGTTTTAAAAGAATATAAACTCATTCAGTTATGAAATTATAGTTATTGATCTTGTCTAGTGACTTTTTAACTCAAGCTCCATTTATAAACTGACATGTAAAGCGCCCTCTAACTAAAACATGCAATGTCCTTTTGATGTGGTAAGAAGCCACCCGTACATTCTACCCATGTGACAATGAAAATAAGTTAGTTCGGGGTTCCACTTTGCACATGAGCAGAAGAAGGTCATGTTGGTTTATATTAATCACTGAGATAAGCACCTTTGTTGTAATGATTATTCAAGTAGTTCCATCTAACAGCAAAAATGACATTTGGCAATATCAATAGAAAAAGATATATTCCATGCAAGATAGTGAACTGGATGTTTCCCAAGTGTTAATTGATGGACCATTGTGGTCACCTGGTATATGTAAGTTTATCCTTTGTTGAACAAAATTGATGAATTCCATGAATTGTCATGTCGGGCTAGCTTATGCATTTTTGTCACTTGTAAAAACGAGTGAAGCACCTAATCAACTGAATAAAACAAAGGCCATTTGTACCCATGTTCTCATGAGGTAATTCCAAACTGTCTTATTGATTGTAATGTTAAAGTGAAACACTTCACCATTATCACTTTGATTTGAGTAAAGGGAATGTCACATATATTAAAGTTTTCATTTCACTTGGAAAGAGAATATAGGGAATTTTGAAGATTTAGGCCTCCTACATTATTATTTTTTTCAAATTAGTAATATTGCACAATTATATGATCGTATTTAATTAGGTAATTATGTAATCACCCGACAAGTCTTACCTAATGTTTTTTTCTGTAAATGAATATTGTTGGTTTTGAAATATTCTAGTTGATGGGTTTTTTCCTGGTGGCCATTACAGCAATCACATTTCAGGCCACTGTGGACAAAGTGGTGTAGACTTGAGGCAATGTGGAGCATGGTTGAGGAGCCAACGTGACAATCTGTGATTGCTGTGGATGTCAGGCCAGATTTTTATGCCTTCAAAAATTTACCACGGCAGTCATGGCGCGGATGAGAAATCTAGTAGACTGCAGTGAAATGGGGTGAATGACACTTAACTGCACATACAATACCAAATAAGAACACAAGTTTGTGAAGAAAGAAGGCTAAAATCTTGAATACAAAGAGGAGAAAATGGCCCAAAATCATCATTATGTGTATCGTTTGAGAATGTTGGGTAATGTTTCATGCCTTGTGATTTTCCATCAAATATGCCATTCATCTGTGCTCCTATGATGCATTGTAAGTGTCACATTTGTTGTGTTCCGCTTTTCGGCTGTGTTACAAATATTTTCCAAAAAATAGGCATTGTTATGGATGACAAAGAAACACATAAGTGCCTTGGTAATAATTGCCAGATTTTAAAAAGCGCATTTTTAGTGATTTGTTTCATTGAACACCCTTCTAAGGCACAGAGGTAGTAGACCTTTCTCATTTGCAAGGACCTTGCTTTGTGGCAACAAAAGAAAAAAAACTTACGTAGGCACATTCACACTTAGAGTGAAATACCCTGGTATTTCACAGAGTACTTCATAACGTGAATGCATGTACGTCACCACAAGCCTCATAAAATGCCTTGTGAAATACCTTGCGAATTGCTATGGTATTTAGCGAAGTAATTCAAACGTTGCGCAAAGTACGCATGCGAGCTTCGAGTGTGAATTGTTTCACGAAATACCACCAGCCATTACTGCAGTGTATTTCTCGCATGACCTGACACACTTTCGGTCTTTTCACCATAGGAGATATGCGTACGCCCAGTGCTTACCACGGAGAGGCGTACTTTGGGCCAGAAATACCACAGTATTTTGTGAATGAGAATGGTACCAAATGTAATACTGCAGTAAAGATTACCATGGCCAATGCTGATGGATGAACATCTTTAGTGTGTGGGGGGGGGGGGATGGGGAGTTCAAGGGTCAGTGGCTTTAACAGGAAGAAGCTATGGATGGAACCCTCAGAAAGTCACTGGTTTTGTTGTGATTTTCTTCTTCTTTTTTTTCTTCTTTTTTTTCTTTAAAGAGCCAAAAAGTAATATACTTCACAGTCCCTTCCACGGCCCCCTCTGTGGTATGTTGCCAATGAGAATGGTGACATCACATAACAATTTTAATAATAATTTTAATGTGAATGCACCTTGTGTTGTAAAAAAAAAAATCGTTCTCTCCCTGAGGTTCTTCTCTAAGGTCTCTTTCTCAGAAACGCTTTTCCCCAGCTAAGCTTTTGACATTTTGGAATTTCAGGGATCCATTTTACGAGCACATTCATCACCAATCTATAGGCAAGTTTGCAGAGTCTTGGGAAAGAGCATGTTGAGTGTTTCAAAGTGGGAATTATGAAATTTCAGAGGAAGTTTGATGGCCAAACTTCTTCAGTAGGTACACATATTGCACATAAAAGTCCTATAGCAGCACTGATATCATGAGATTCAAATTAATCATATTCTGTGCAATATCATGGGACTTGTATTTAGAATGAGAGTTCATTTATTCACTTCCATTCAAATAATTTTAAGGGAGCAATTCAATTTATTGTTATTGTACATTAGAGAAATCATCATTTGTCACAATAAACAAATTGAATAGTTCCTTTTAACAGTATATGATATTTGTGCACTTTGGAAACACAACTTCTCAAAAGTAAATAATGAGAATACACTATTTATTTTTCTTTGTGATGGAATGTTAATAATACAGTAAAAATACTGGCATTCACACACACACACACACACACACACACACACACACACACACACACACACACACACATATACATACAAGCACAAATACATATACCCAAAAAGAAGCATCCATGCAAACAACCAACATAACTGAAGTGAGTTTTCCTTCTGATTACAAAAAATGTTGTGACAAATTTAATCTTCAAGCAAGGTTCTCCACAAGGCTCTACCAGGACATGGGTTACATGAAGATTATAGGCCCCTATATTTATATCTATATTTATATTTTTAACACTGTCCCAAAATTATTGATCTTGTAACATTACTTTTGTTTTAAGTTGTCTGATTTTATGTCCATCTATTCATCTCTGTATAAATATGTATACATTTCTGAAGTTATTCATTTACTCATATCTATTCATTAGTTTTACTGTTGTGCTGACAACCACACAGTGGTTCAAGATTTATGATTCAAATTTATTTTCATTTCCATCAAATAAACAGAGAAATTATATATGATGTATAAGCAGAAGATATTTGTAATAATTGCAAAAAAAAAACATGATTTAACAAAGTACATGTGAAAATGAGTAACAAATGAAGAAAACACGATTGTATTTTTGGTTGGTTCTGGAAGTCAAGCCAGGGCATGGATCCATAGTGGAAGAGAAGACAAAAAGGGGGAAAGATTTTCTCCCCCACGTCCCCACTCTCAACTCCCCCCCCCCCCCCCACCACCCCTCAGCTAGAGAGGGATCCGCTAAAGGTTAGGGTGATGATATGTCTTCTGACCGAACCCCAATTACAGTTGAAAGGAGACATTCCAGAGTGAGTAGATTCTAGTCCAAGGGCATTGGGGGGGGGGGGGGGGGATGGGGATGGGGAATGGGGAGGGGTGGGGGGAAAAGGATGGACAGAAAGCTTGAGAGATGGTACAGATAGAATGAGAAAGGGAAAAAAAGAGGAGAAAGAAAGAGGGGGAAATGAGGATGAGGGGTGGGTGCAAGCAAATCTCATTGTGATTGGACAGAAACAGTTGAAGTTATTCCTCGAAACAATCTTTCTCCCACACTTGTTCAGCTCTGGGGAGCTCACACATTATATTTCTGCATCTGGGATTATTAAAGGCATAATTTACCATTTACAGATGAAACAAAAACCCAGATTTAGTGCTTCAAAATAGTTCTAAAATGTGAGTTTTGAATAGAAACAATCACTGAGAATTTGAATCCGTATAATTAATATTAAGCATTGAAAAGTATACAAAATGTGAACAATAGTTATAATGAAAATTTTTCCAGACTAAACCATCCACAGTTATGGTTTAGTGAGAAAAATAATTTTATCTCCTTATATCTTAGGCTTTATTGCAAGATTGTTAGATGGTAGGATGTTTTGTGATATAACTGACCTACACATATGCATCAAATGCGATATCTTGAACATTTTTTAATCACTGCTCCCAATGGTAACCAATACATTTAAAAGAGGGTGCTATGTACACCAAAGGACCTAGACAGATGGAGTAAAAAAAAAAGAGAGAGAGAATCAGAGAGAGCGAGATAAGGGGGGGGGGGGGATAAACACCAGTCAAATGTGGAGGTACAAGTGGAAGGGAGGCTGGTATGGTAGTTCTCTGTACATATGCCAGGAGATTTAAGTGTTTTGAGCGGGGTGATTACTCTCAGGAATTGCTAGACACGGGTGGTCTGCCTCCTCGAAATTTTTCAAAATATGAAAATTCGTGGGTGAAGATTGTTGTTGTTATTGTTGTGAAGGGCCAATGTACCTGAGGCAGCCTGTCTGATGTATTCTACATAAGTTTGGGTAATCACAAAAACCCATGTGTGTGAGGCCTGTCTGTCTACCTCGCAGTAAAATCCCTTCTATAATCATACTGCTTTTGAGAAAGTAACTCTGACTTTCACCTTTTCAGAGTAATATCATTCATATCATTAACCCGTTGATGACGAGTCCCAAGAATACTCGGGCAGGTGTCTATGGGAAATGCGTGTTATAGCAAAATCAGTCCATCCTCAACGGGTTAATATCACATTCACTTCAAATGTAACGGCAGTGTCTGTTTGTGGGGTTTATTATTTCAGAATCTAGGTGGGTTATTAATAGGCACTCCTGTCACAGCACATCCCGTCCCAAATTCAGATCGATAATTTCTCACCAATCTCCCAAAGGTCTTGTCTACAAAATATGAAACGATATCTCTTTGCATCTAATTATTATTGTTGATTCAGCAATAATCACTTTTCAAGAATATATTGTTAACCCTGTTATTCTCCAATGATTATTGCAATAGCATAAGGTACTAATCAATATACCAGTTTGGAGGCAACATCATTACTGCCTCAGATAATTTGTAATTTGACCAATAGAGTACTACTTCATAAACACTTTCAAAGCCTTCAATTCCATAATACTTTGTTGTTTAAATCCAATAAAATGTTTATTGATTTGTTTGTTCATTTCAATCTTAGTTGATTTGAACACAGCTATATGTTTAAGCATATGTTTAAGCATATGTTTATACAATTGAATTATATATTTGCATAACCGATACATCTATTTTATGAAATTGATATATTTGTGATTGAAGCTCCTGATAAACAAAGAAAATGAATAGAATATGTGTGATGATTTTGATAATATCTTAAAAAATATTTCTCGTTTTCTTGTTTAAAAGATTTCATTTTTGTATATGTTTGATGATGACCATAACTCAACAAAATTGAAAATGGAGATCATCAGTTTTTGCATTTAAATTCGTCAGATATATATCAGATGATAATATAATATATCATATCATATTATACTGTATTATATCATATCATATTGTAGTATTATGTATATATAGATTTGTTACGTGTCATTACATGCCATTGTCCTCTGTTGTTTACAGTGAGCACCAGTCTCTAGGGGTCTTTCACACTGGTGTTTCATTTGTGTTTGAGGTATTAATCTTTACTTTTTGATTCTTTATCTCTATATTTTGACGTGTCTGTAGCTATGCATCATTTTTAGACATCAGACGAAGGTTTACTAAGAGAAATATGCAGAGTTTAGTGTAATGGTGTGATAATCAATAACATCAGGAACAGAGTTGTGGTCATGTTTGACAGTTACTGGTTTTCATGGTACATTTGGAAATATTAGTGATATCATAACGAAAATTGTGATAAAGAGCATGGAATCTACATTCCTTCGGTAATCATGAATTGCTTGTGACATCTAAAGAGAACTTCTTCCCTGTTGGAATTTCTTATTATTTTCATATCATGTGGCTTTGAGAGGATTTACTACTCTGAGATGTCTATTTACAGGACCTTTTTAAGGGGAAATTTAATTTCCAGTAAAGGATTGGGAAGCACAATGGTATGTAGTCGTAGGTTGTTATCTTCCTTTAGTAGCCAGTATCAATAAAGTCTGTCTAATTTAGTTTTTGCACTGCCATTCCTCTTGCTGATCTTTTATCTTATCAGAAGAGCTATCTAATAAAATCTTCTGCTGGCCGACACAGTCTCCCTTCAATTATTGTAACTTGTATTGACACTGAATTGATTGAAAGAATGAGATGAAATGGATTTGTAATTTCATCAGAGCCTTCAGTGTGACCACAGTCGTGGCTATTTTGTGGTTTTAGTCCACGACTTTATCAGGCGCTACTCAGGCGTCTGCCACTGTGCATGGCAAAAGTTATGAGGAGCATAATGCAAGGTCGCAGCCGAGCGGTAAACCTCTTTGACTTGTAGGCAGCGGGCAGGATATGCCATCGTCAAAACCAGGGCCACTTTTCCGCGCCATTACGCCACGCAGCTCCCGTGTAAGCCGGCTTAATGATGTCACAGGGTTCCCCTGCGCGTGTCGCTGCACATGTTATTAACTATCTTGTCTTGGCTAAACATGGCGCTGCGGCGAAAGCGATTAGCCATGTGGCAAAGATCTTGTGACATGCGCACGTTACATATCTCGTTATCCAGTTAGCGCTGACATGTCTCTGATTAAGTGCAACAACAAGAGCATACATAAGCCAGCGGATGATCTTTTTAATTAGCCCCTAATTGCCGGGCATGCAGAAAGCAAAGGACTTGTGCATTCCAGCCAGTCGGCAACTCCGGGTCAAGGCTAGGTGTACCCACATCCAGGCGCCACAGACAGTCCGGCATTCCCCGGCAACCAGATGTTGCTGGATGTCACTTTCCGTGGTTGCCCCGTTGTCCCAGCATGCTGAGCAGGCATAGGTCTTGTAAGAGGCTGCATGTTTGGGACCCCGCCATCGAATGTTAGTCATCTGTGCGAGTTAGCTCTCTCTCGCTCTCTCTTTCTCTTTCAGTGTGTGACAAGCTTGGTGATATTGTTTGATCATTTCAGATATATGTTGTTTTTTTGGTGTGTTTGTTTTGTTTTGTTTTGTTTTGTTTTTACTAAAGTTTGCCCACATCATAATGCAAGGTTTACTTTTCTCTTTATAAAGTCATAACAATTACAAATGCAAGAGCTTGTGCTCATATTAACATAAGTAAACCCAAAAATTAATGGCTATATCAATCCTCAAGATTACTCAGTGATGCTCCTTTGTAAAGAGAATTATCGGTAACATTAGTATTCCTTCTTCAGGGCCCTGTTTTATCAAAGATAAAATGGACGTAAATTCCCTTACCACACAGGCTGCCATAGACTTATGATAGAAATCAACTGTATTATCAATTATAACTCTCATAAAACAGGGCCCAGGATGACTAGATCTTCTGTTGCAAGTGGCCATTTTTCTTTTAAAGTTTGCTCCGCTTGTGCGATGATTTGAAGATGAGGCTTCCATATATATACTACCTCATCATCTGCTGGGCTTGGCGGTGGCCGACTCTAGTTCTCCCAGCCATTCATGCTGACGTAGACAGCACCCATGTGAAGCGGGTAACATCAGCAAGTCGGCATCTGGGGAATTCATTCCCAATTTCTGGGTCGAGCACGTTTGTATGTGACCAATCAAATAGTACTTAGGGAAGGCAATGTCCCATAATCTGTTGTTGTTGTTGTTGTTTCTTTCAATGGTGAACAAGGTCACTGCTTAAAGGGAAAACTGCACTCCAACTGTTAGTCAGCTCGAGTGAATAGCTTAAGGTTAAACATACCATATGGTAGAAATTTCAAGAAAATGATGACTTAATGTTAGTGTGTTATGTGCTTTCATTAAACTTAAAAATCCATAAAATTCCCATTCTATGTCAAATTTGACTAATCTTTGCTCATAAGGGCAAATCAGACAGTCCTGTAACTTAAAAAATTAGGTGGTACCCTCTTTTCATTTTCAAACAAAGACCAAATTTCACCAAAAATTCAGTGCTTTAAGAGTGTCTCTGCCTGTCTGTTTTAGTGTACATGTGTATGTATGTATGTATGTATGCTTGTAATGTGTATATAGATATGTACAATATGTATGTATTGTGTATGTCTGTTCCATGACTGATAGGAATGATACAAGAGGACAACATGCATCCAGTATAGGAGAGTGTCTGTGTAGTATATCAAATATGTGAGAAAAAAAAATGTTATGATGTAGAGTGTCTTTTTTTCTAAGTCATATTTTTCTTTGTTTGTTGTATGAGAACAGACTCTTTCCAATTTTCATAAAGAGACTTAGAGTGACACTTTTGATATAATCCCTCACCGTATCATTTACAAGCTTTTTACAAGCAAAATGACACTTGCCTGTCGCTTTCATTCCCAGGATGACGTCTGGTGAAATGTTTGCCTATAATCGTAGGGCTATACCTAAAATATGCCAGTGTGTTGCGTGGAGTTATTAACAATATTGGAGTTGCCTAACACTTTCTTGACAGCATGCAATCATTTTAAGAAACTGTTAAGAGCATTGTGTAAGAGTATTCCTAATTTTTAAGATCTGAGCTGCATAAGCGTACATGCTTCATTCCAAAGACTCTGACAGTGTATGAAAATGGAGCTGTAACAAAAAACAAGTGCAGGTAGTGGTCGTAAAATGCTTCAAGAGAGTAAAAAAAAAATGCTGTGGTAATGGATTGGCCATACAAAACTTTTCCCCATAGACAGTATTTTAGTATTTACCAGTACATAAATGGTAAGGTAGCATAGTGTATTTGTTTATAAAAATAAAAATTGATAGAGACAGCATTGTATCCATAATATTATATGCTTCAGGGTTTGTTTGGGTTTTTTTTTTTTTGTCAATTGAACATCATTGTTCAGCTCAGTCAACAAAGTTCCAGAAATGATTATTATATTTTTAATGAAGCCACCATAGTGATAAACAATGTCTTTAAGGCCCGGCATATGTGCTCGCACTCTCTGTATTATGATACGGCATGATGCATTCTTTATCATTTGTACACTTTTATCTGTCTCTGGGTCATAGGAATACGAGCTTCCTGACCGCGGGTCATAAAAATTGACAGGGCAATTACTCAACCAAGATTTTTCCTCTCCTTTATCTCTCCCTCAGTGATATGTCTGTGTGTCTGATGGAATTTTCACTTGCTTTTTTTTTGTTGTCGGTCTTTTTTAAAAATCTGATGTAATGTATCAGACTGCATGTTTTAGGCCGTCTTCACACGTATTGAGAGTGCGCAATTTGAATCACGATTTTAATGACGCATCACTAGAATCATCATTCAGATGATGCATTTTGGCTGTGAACATATGCAAACTGGAATCGCAGAGGGCAATATGAATTGGAATCGTAATTCCAGTTGTAATTCAAATTAAGATTCGGACATGTTTTCCAATCACAATTCTCTCGAATTATGGAATGAAACAGTCGTGTGTACGGATTGACCTCCGAATCATGTATTGGGGGCAGGGCTTACAGTGACCTTTCAACTGCTTATGCAGAAACCATGCTCCTCCAATGCTCGCACAGTAGTCAAAGCGCGCTACTGACCACTCGAGAATGATTGATGGGAACTCGGAAAGAAGCCACACCTCTCCCTAATCTGAAATTCAAAACGACAGAATCTGCGAACCCTTCCTCAGTCGCGCGTACGGAAAATAATATTATTGTAATTGTAATTGTAATTGTAATTCAACTTTGCAATTACATTTCTCGACCCGTGTGCAAACAATCATAGTTTGTTGTGCCCTGTAGTGGCCAGAGTCGTATAATCTTGGTTTACAGTGTTTAAAGTGTGCTTGGGAATTTAAGGTGAAGGTCTCAAGTTGCGACTCCACTTTATTGTTGTTTATTGGTCTCTCATGCATAGTTTAAGTCCTTTTTTTTTTCAAGGACTTGCAGAGTATATAACTATAAGGAAATTTCCTCCACAAAATAAGATGCAATTCATTAATTTGCATTGGACCTTTTAGTAGATTGTTTTACATGTGAAATGCACTCGTTGCTCAAGAATGGGGTGACAAAAGGTTTGATCATTCTTAAGTTGAGTCCATCCCCTTTTGCACTAAAGTTTCATTGTGATTCTATGATATCATGAAGCAACCCTCCTGGATATGACAACATTTTCATCATGTACATTTCATAATTCAGCAAAGCATAATATGAGAATAGTTTGGGAATATCATTTCCATTGAAGAAACATTCATTTGCAGCAAGGGATGTGTAGTGGTGTAGTAATCTGGTAGGAACGTAGTTTTGTTTGGGCAGCATCAATTTGGGATTTCAGAAATGAATTTGTTAACCCGTCGGGTATACTCCGGCAGGTGTCTATGGGAAATAAGTACTATAGCAAAATCAGCCCATCCTAAACAGGTTAATATTCCCTCTTTTTGTTCATGTAATCCAATACAGTGATGACATTGATGACATGCATTTGTGGAACTTGCAAGTGAGCTTAGTTTATTTTGTGCCTTAGACTGTTTGATACTGGACCTTCACATTACTTACAAAGGTTCAATTTTTCGTAGGTTTTGGTTTTGTTTTGTTTTTAATAGATTTATTGATCCATGGCAGAGAAATGTCATGGAAACACTACATTGTGTTCACCTTGATTGCAGGGTGTTGTTTCTTCTCTTTGGATCTGTGAAGAGCAAAGATGAGGAGGAGGAGGAGGAAGATGGGTTGGTGCTTGGTTGATGGGGGCAAGAGGGGTGTGGGTGGTACCCTCGCGTGGGCTGCAAGGTTCCTCCGTGTGATTGTCAGGTGCATTAACAGTGACCCATGCCGGCACCCGGTGCTCTCGTTCCGTTGATGCTGTCGGTGGAGAAGAGGAGTGAGTGGACTCCAGTGAGAGATGCTCGCATCCTCTGAAGAGCGGCCAGAAGTGATAGAATCTCAGAGTGCCTCCAAAAGTGGACTCCTTTCTTCTTCTTCTTTTCTTTTCCTCCCCCCTGATAAACGTTAATTACTAATGCCCACCTTGTCTTGGCCATCAATATTTTTTTTTCCACTCAGTGCCTTTCTCACCCTTTTCTGTATCCATTTCTCTTCATATGTTTGTTTGTTTTTGTTATTTGTCCTCTCTTCCTTTATTGTTCATTATCACTGTTCTACAAGTGCACATTTGACAACCACTAACACAATTTCCCTAAGTGCATAAGATTTTAGTGACATTTCATGGCGTTTTGCAACTTCTCTGCATTTCCCCATCCGCCGTTTGCCTATGCCCACTTTACAGATGGCCTACATTCTTTAAAACACATGCTGTAGGCATCTGACGCTGTATCACATGATTGTTGTCCAGTTAGGTCCAGAAGCAAGACAAAGCAGAGATTCAAGGATGAGGGCTGCTATATGCGCCTGCTGGTGTTGCAGTGTCTCTCAACATTTTTGCAAAATGTCATCGTTTTAATACCTAACAGCCGCAAATTGGTGTGAGTAGTGTCTGTGTGTTTGTTTGTGTGTTTGTGTGTTAAATTATGATGGGAAATCCCCAAGTACCAGCAAGTCTGCGTGTGTCACTTTGCAGTAGCATCTCAAAATTTCATCATGCTATTTGTGACTCGCACTTGAGAGGCCTTTTTTTTTAATTCCTCCAATTCTATAATAAAATTAAATCTAAGGAGGTCAATACATAAGTAGAAGAAAAAAAAAATATATATATATATAAACTTTCCCCTATTTAGAAAGATCATGATTATTACTAGGTTTTTTGTATTTCTCATATTGCCTGTATATTTGAAGGTTTAAACTGTGATTTCACTAGCGAATTAAGATGGCAGTTTCAAAATATCAATCCCAACTTTGAATGTTCAGACACGAGTTATCAAGGAGCTTCCCTTTGCTAATCAAATGGACTGAAAATTATCAAATCCTTTGGTATGCAAAGTGTTAGTCCATATGTAGAATAAGCTCACCAAAGCATTTTAAGAAATAAAAGGCAATCTTTAGTGATTATGAGTTACATGAAATTGTCATGTTAATGATAATTATCACTGTCACTATCATCATGATGATTGTAATTCTGGACATAATTATAATTATAACCATAGTGACGCTATAGTTGTAATTAGGATTATGATTATTATACAAATGAAATGATAATAACAAAGATATATTGAAATGATAATGTTGATGGTACTCAGATTATCATTATTCAATTGCACTGAATCTAATTAATAATAATAATGATATATGTAACTTGTATTGCAACAAATTCACTTTCTAGAGTGCTCCAAGATGACTATTTTGCTTTTGGGAGCTAGTACATTTATTTACAACCAACTTCAAAGGATGATCAAGTCTGGCTAATATGAAGAGTTTCTCTTAGAAGTGTGGTCATCTTCAGTGTGTGCTGAGTAGCATCACTACTATATCATTATACTCTTGGTTTTCATTAGCCAGGCAGTGTAGGAGAGTCATTTACCATTTAGTTTTGCATTAAAGAAATAAATAAAATATTGTATTTGCAAGTACCATGATTGCTGTCCCTCATGTGTTTGTAAATATAGGCCTGTGGAGAATTATTGTAATTTATAAAAGCATTTATCTCAATAGATTAATAAAATAAATCTATTAAAGAGTAGTTATTGCTGGAAATACATACCTGCTGCCAAAATTGTAACAACCTTTGTGTTTACTGGCCACCGAGTATTCGCCCGCTCCAACTTACAACTAAAGGCCACGACCCTATATCAGAGGGACGTTTCCGAGCGATGACCTCACCCAAGTTTGTGTATGGACTCAAATCTGTCATGTCACAGACAGAATTCTCCCTACTTCTGAAACGATTTACTCCCAACTCCTCCCCCCCCCCCCCCTTGTAGAAGATCTTGAAAACAACTGACGCACAGAGAAAAAAGAACAGGAAAAGTCATTTGGGATTACTGATTGTGTTGGTGACTCTTGTAAAAGGAAAACGGGACCACACACACACACACATGTTTATGTATATGTGTGGGTTTTTTCTGTGTACATGTATATGTGTATATAATTGTATATCGTATATATTTTATATCATATATATATAGTTCATGTATGTCTTTTATGTCATATGTATATGTAGTTCATGTATGTCATACAATTTTATATAATGAAAAAAAAAAATCTTAATTACAGTAACACTGCTATCATATTGACTGAATCATGAAGAAGAGTGCATTTTGCCAATGTGTCATATCTACCAAGTGGGATTAAGTATTTATAAATTCTGTATTCCATGCAAATTATGCAAATTTCCCATTGAAAATTTGCTTTTAACATAGTCTGACATATTCTGGAGATGTTGAAACAACTATTAATACAATATTCTGTCAATTTGAAAAGGAGGGTTGCAGAAACTTGAGTGGTCAAAAAGATAAAAACATGAAGAGATTTGATGAAATGTCAAGTATTAATGTGGACCTATCATTCTGAGATGTCACTGCGTATTTTTCCCAGAACACATAGGCTTAGTAATCCCACTTCTCTTGTTTCTTTCTCTACATAATCTTTTTAGCTGCCCCCCCCCCCCCACATTGTATTTGACCAATGAAAATGTAGTGTACAAATTTCTTTGCATGCTTATAGACATAGGAAATGGTGCTATGTTTGTTGTGACAAGATTTGATTAGAACATGTACCTATACCAACTAAAAAAAAAGGAAAAAAGACAAGAAATTGATGTTTGATGATGTTGGAGAGATAAGGTAACACATTCATGATGATCATTTTGTCGCCGGTCACATGAACCGACGAATCACTCGATTTTGGGTCAAATTTTCGATTTTGAGATTTTCAATCATTTCGATAGTAGACATTCCATACTACATATTCTGAAATTCTCAGTGTGTAATTGGGTGTAATTTTTACGTAGTTATCACTTTTGTAGAAGTATGTAATTCCATTTGTGAAAATTATTTGTTTTCCCCATAGATGCGTGTGTTAAACAATCAGGCGATTCGACGGTTCGGTGACCGCGCGTACTAGTACGCGCGGTCACCGAACTGACGAATCAGTGCGCATTGACTTGCGTGTAGTTTTTTGAGATTCAACAGTCCATTGACCGCGCGCATAGTGCGCGTACTATGTAATACATGCGTTGACAATAACAACGCTCAATGTACATGTACATATGGACACACATGGAAAATGACAACGTTCTTTGCAGACCGAAAATACATGCATGCAGCTCTTTGACAATTTCCCGCTTATTTGTTAACAATACAATTCGATAAAAACTTCACAAGTTAGAGCAAGAATTTAAGTCTGATGTACTACAAAAATAATTGGAAATTATAGACATGGAAGTGTAGTAACCATAAGTCAAAAAAGGGTTAACTTCAAATGCGATTTTCTTGAATTGTCATTCTTACACAAACCTGAGGGATTCGTCGGTTCGTGTGACCGGCGACGATTTGAACCCGCAGTTTTTTAGTTGGTGCCTGTAATTGAAGTTTAAGGTCAAATCAAATTTGTTCTTTATATTTCATTTGCATCCTATTTCATTGATATGATGTGGACTTCAAAAAAAGTATAACCTAGAACAATGACTTTCCTGATAAAATTTTGCATGAGAAATTCACATGTAAAAAAAAAAAAATAATAAAAATCTAGTTCCTTAAAGATTTTCTTTTTAGTCTGTAGAATATGTCTGTGAAATCCTACTTTGAAATCTTTAAAGATGTCTTCCTCTGTATGGCTGTTTGTGATTTTCTGTTTTTTTCAGATTGTTTTTTGTTTGTTTCTTTTTGCTTTTTGCTTTTCTGGTAATTCTTCCAATTGCAATGTGAGATCCTAAGACTTCATTTCTGAACTCTTCAAAAAAAAAAACTATATGAAGTGTAGAAAGAAGATGTGTGTGTGTAGTGTCTGTGTGTGTGTGTGTGCTTTGCAGAAGAATTATCCAAGCCTTTGATAACTGACCGGTTTCAATGCACACTATGAAGAGGTATAGATAAGGATCATTGAATTTTTGTGTATGTGTGCTCATGTATGGACAAGACAAGTGAATGTATGATCTATTCATGTGTGTGTGTGTGTGTGTGTGTGTGTGTGTGTGTATGTCTAAATATATGTATATGACAGAGGAGAACCAAACCACATCTTTTCATGTTGCCGTTGGGGCATGGAATGATGTATAGCACCAGTATATCACACAGTGCACCACCCGCACGCCACTTCCTCATGGCTACGGGGACAAATTCAAATGAAGCTGGTGGCGCAAAAATTCAGTTAATTGACGGAATTAGTCAGCATAATGTTGTGGGTTGAGACGTGTTCGCCATCAACATTGGCCATGCCCGAGCGTGGCTAGTTTGTTTTGAAGCAGAATCAGTCTTGCGCCTCTGCATATAGTAAGCCACAAAAAAAAAAGAAAAAAAAAAGAAATCATACAAAAATAGAAGGCAGAAGACAGACTGCTAAGGGGGGTTGCCTTTTTTACTTGTGTTTGTCATTATTCCGCCAAATATGAGGAATTGCTGAAAGTGGAAGATGGACAACTTTCCAGAAAGTATGTTTTAGCAATGACAGCAAAGCATATTTTTTTTTCTCCTTCTCTCCCTTTCCTCTTTCTGCTCTCTTTAATAATCTCTCTTCATTTTTCTTCTTTTTTTTTCTTTTTACTTCAGGCACTATTTATCAACTTATTCCACTGCTTGCTATTTTTGCTCACACTTAAGCGTACATTATATTTAAGTTTTTGAAATACTGCATGACTAAATGGTTTTGAAGCTCTTCTGTTGATGCCATTTTTTTTTTGTCTCTCTTTTTTTTAGACCAGGAGAGGTGTTGAATGGAGAGCCACGGCTTCCTTTGATGTCTCCTACTGATTTCTCTTAACTGTGATAACTTTTCAATCATTTCTTCCCCTCTTTTTTTCTTAGATCTGTGTTTTTTGGGATTATGTGTTTGGCATCAGAAGGAGGTACTAGAAATATCACCAGTGGCATACATCTCATACCCTTTGGGACTAAAAAGTCATGTTTGCTTTCAGAAGGACATTGATGCTTTTGATGGTGGGTAGGGGGGGGGGGGGGAGGGAGGGGTGTCTGTGACTTGTTCTTGTTCTGGTTTGTTTTTTAACCCTATAGAATGGAGAAAGGGGGGAAGGGAGGGGGGATGAATGTTGGAAGACTGGAAAAGTGAGTGATTAATGCAACGCTTGGCCACCATTTGCAGCCATTTTCAGTGAAGGTTAATGATGCACAGCAATGGCGGAATTCCTCAAACGTGTCCGCGTCAGGCGGCAGCGGGCGGCGGCCTGTGAGTGCAAGGGCTGTTTTGCCGGACAGAGCAGCTCATGTTTTAGGCATATCAGGAACTGCCTAAGTGAAGTTTTCATCACCGTGAGGCTTTTTCTGAAATGCATTTTACCTTTTTCTCTCTCTTATGTGTGTGTTTTCTTCTTTTTTTTTTTGTTTTATGTGTTGTCAATATTCATCCCTCCCCCCCCCCCCATACAAAAAGAAAAAGAATTAAGGACCGGGAATCCTTCAAGCAACTAACAAACATGGGCTTCCTTGGGCTTCCAATAACCATGACTGCATGAAAGCTTAATTGGATCAACCTTGTCTCCTTCAGGCTTTTATTTTTTTTTCCTCTTAAATTCTTAATATAGCAAATGGGGATGGGATGGCAAGCAAAATGTGCTGAAAAACCTGTTCTCCGTTCATTTTGTTTGACCCTAACCACTATTTGGCAGATCAGATGGCCTGATGATTGCTATACAGAAAGGGTTAGTTAGCTCAGTCGGTAGCACGTCTGCCTCACGATCCAAAGGACCCCAGTTCGATTCCCGGATCCCACTGAGCAATGCTGTGTGTTACCATACCATTCCCTCTAGTAAGAGGCAAAACACTCTGTCCCTCCAATAGGACATAAAATAAAGTTAATGTGAGAACTGAATATGGGCTATCCAGTCATCTTCTCAGATAGAAATGAAACCAACAAACAAAAAACAAAAAAAAAAGGTTACAACCAAATTTTTGTTTTAAAGTGTATTCTTACTTTTGCATTGTGTTTTGTCTGTCCTGTACTCATATTCGGGGGACATCCTTTTGACAAACTTAAAAAAAAAAACTCTCCTTGTGCTTATCTTATCACCCACATCTTCAGAGAATGGGGCTCCTCTTTTCATATTCTTTTTCTTCTTCTTTTTTTTATTAGATATTTTCTTTCTGATCAAGAGATCGAAAAGTCCCGTTAAATTTTAATCAAAAGTACACTTCACGCAGGCAAGCGATTTGCAGCATTGTCGAGAGAGGAACATGCGCTACAGGGATCATTATTCTGGAAGATGTGTTGCCTCCGGTCCTTCCGGTGGAGAAGGTAGGGTGCGGATGATGTGTATGTCCGGCTCCTATCATGCAACAACACACAAAGCAGTGTTTTCCCTCCCCCTGACAACCTTCTCCCATGCTCACCCATCCCCTCTACATTACTGGACGGCTAAAAACGGATGAAAGCTGATAAGTGGGTCGAGAAAGTTGAAGACTTTGATTTGCAAAGAAGGTTTAATTCCCATTTAAAATATTTTCAGATACAAATAAGTCCGTCATCAGAAAGCGTTAAATTTACAGGTTTCATAGGATGAAACCTTTAATACCTCACTTGTTACAAAGCAAGGAATATTCCCATTGAAGTTATGATTGAAATCATCACCTATCGTTTTATCATTTTCAAATAAGTCCATCATCAGAAAGCATTAAATTTACAGGTTTCATGGGGATGAAACCTTTAATACCTCACTTGTTACAAAGCAAGGAATATTCCCATTGAAGTTATGATTAAAATCATCACATATCGTTTTATCATTTTCTGTGGGTTTTAGCAGCTTAATTCACAGATATCTCAAATGAATAGGAATGGAGTTTACTCGTTTTGCCATTGAACACTTCTTGCATGCTCGTCATTGTGTTGCTGTGGCGCATGAAATTTTAGGTGAAGAATACGTAGACTTTGAAATATATATTTAACAAATTGAACTTTTGTGTTTACTGCTTGGAGCTTCCTTGAGGGGAGTTAATTGAGGTTGCATCGTCAACCCAGCATATATTAATTCTGTATGTGATCATTTAATCATTACGCAGGCATATCATTTATTTGCGTAGTCCCACTCAGTAGGGAAATTTCCTTTACCACTTTTGCTAGCATAGATTGCTGTACATCAGGGATTAATTCAAACTGGTTGCCTGTAGTAAACAATCATGTGAGGTATTAATGACAAAGAAGGAGAGAGGTAGGGTGAGAAAAATAAAGAATTAAATCATTTTAAAAGAAAAACCTTGTGAGGTCTATTTTTCGCAAGGATGAAAAACAGAAAGGTATGTTTGACATCAAAATGAGACAAAGCATTTCCAGTCACCTTCAAAACTTGGAATCACGGTCTGGTGACTGAATATTTCAAATGCTGTCAAGACTCGATGCTAATTGCATCAAGTGTAGGGATAGTCACAGTTCTTTTGCAGTCTTTTGTCATGCGCGGCTGAAGGCTCTTTTGCTTTGGTGTTGGAGAGTTTGAATAATTAGGTGTGGCCGTGACATTGGGGTTCTAAAGAGAGTTATCAATCATGGCTTTCACAACAACACAGGTGGAAAGGAGTGAATGCATCCCAAATGTTTAATGGAGAGGTATCCGCCTGCAGAGGGGAGAAGTTTACCAGCTCCCGTCGCCATTAATGGATATGTGGCCTCCAACTTCTTGCCTAATAACAAAACCCAAAATATGAGTCGGTCATTAATAAGTTGTGACACTCCACGGGCGATCGGTGGAGGAGAAAATACTAACAAGATCGTGCACTCCGGGCCCTGAACTTGAAACAGGTGTTAGAGTCGTTAGCCGCAGGAACGCATCATTTGTGAAAACGCTTTTATACGCCTCTGATTTTATCGGGGGGTAACGTTTCTCGCCATCTGTCTCGCACTGTATGTACTGTGGGATCAGAGTGTGAAATTTGCAGTGCTATTGGTCTAATTGTTGCCAACATTCTGTTTTTTTTTTTTTCAGAACATGGACTCTTAGAAGCTCCACAAAATTTGATGTTGTTGTAGACAGAATGTGACAACAGGATAACATTTTGTCAATTACTTTGATTTAGTAGCTTCCAAACCATGGCATGAATTACATGAATTATGCTTAATTTTCTGAAAATTACACCAGTAATTATGGATTCTAAATATCTTGATTCTCATTTCAGTAAATATCTTTTTTTAATGTGAAAAAGAAATGAAAGGTAAAAAACTAAGGCCATCTCTAGCTTAATTGTCAATCTCCAGCCGTAAAATTCAGCCATACTAGTCCATATGGGAAAGTAATTGATGAGGATATAAATAAAATGGGAAGATATGCCCTCCATGCAAATGGGTTAAAGGTCAA